>JAOXOE010000827.1:5895356-5906065 GCA_028565055.1 Phoeniculus purpureus
GTGACAGAGCCCTGGCAGGGGCTGCCCAGGGGAGTTGTGGAGTCTCCTTCTCTGGAGACATTTAAAACCCTCCTGGACATGTTCCTGTGCAGCTTGGTCTAGGTGATCCTGCTGTGGCAGGGAGACCGGACTAGATGATCTTTCAAGGTCCCTTCCAATCCCTAATGTTCTATGATTCTGTGGGGAGGGGCCCTTCAAAGACCATCAGGTCCAACCCTCCTGCTCAAGCAGGCTACAACTTACTGAAAAGCATAATCACCTTCCTCTGTAGCTGCTGGCCACATTCATGGGCTCCTCCATCTAATTTAATCTGTGTTTTAAAAACATTTCAACTTCCCCCACTCACGGATTTTGCTCAGTTGAGGTTGTTAAAGGTGGAGCGGATCGTTGGCCATAGAACAGGTCTTAAGGGGTGGAGAAGGCAGAGCTCCAACCACTTACTGCTGCCTGCTGTCTGCTGCTCAAGCCCTGAGGTCCACCCAGCAGGACCAGTTCCTGCTTGAAACGGGGAGAACTGAGACAGATCTACACAAGCTCAGAGGAAGGCACTGGGTAAGAGACTTCTGTAAAGCAGAGAGCAACATCCTGAGCCAAAGGAAGGGCCACTGGCAGTTCCACTGCTCTGGCAGCTCTTGCCAGCTCTGAAATAGTTCAAGCTGGTTTGAAGTTTGGGATATTACTGTTGTTTTAATGGGCTTTTTTAGAAGACCCACAGTTTTCCAGCCAAGACTAGCAAAGGAAGCTTCTCAAAACATCACACTACTCACTGGAGATCTCTCCATGGCTACCAGAACTGGCTGTTGCCATCTCTGCAATAATGACTTCTAATTCCTGAACAGAGGCATCTTCACTCCCTGAAGAACCCTCCTGCAAAGCTCCCTGCAGCAGGGGAGAATTTTGAGCTTGCTCTGAGGAGGCAGAACTGCTGCACTAGCACCCAGGGCTTAGCCTGAAGAAGAGGTGACTCAGGGGGGACCTTCTCCCTCTCTACAACTCCCTGAAGGGAGGTCGTAGTCAGGTGAGGGTTGGACTTTCTCCCAGGCAACCAGCATCAGAATGAGAGGCCAGAGCCTGAAGGTGCCAGGGGAGGATTAGGTTGGATGTTAGAAAGCCCTTCCTCACAGAAAGGGTGATCAGACCCTGGAATGGACTGCCCAGGGCAGTGGTGGAGTCCCCATCCCTGGAGGTGTTGAAGGACAGGCTGCCTGTGGCCCTTAGTGGTCTGGTCTGGCCGATGGGGTGATGTTAGGTCCTGGTCTGGGCTGGATGAGCTCAGAGGGCTTTTCCAGCCTCAGTCATTCTGTGACAAAGTAAAGCTTCTGACTCCCCCAGCTGGTGCCACAAGAGGAGGCAGAAGGCAAGGGGAAAAAAAACCCAGGTGCTGATTCAGCAGAGCACACGTTTGACCTACAACCTGTAATCCAAACAGATGCTTGACCGCTGCACTGGATCCCACCCTGGTGGCACAGCAGGAGCCCAGCCACACTGGCCATGGCACTGCCACCAGTCACGGGACCAAACTGGGGACTGCTGACACAGCTACTTACCAGCTTTACTATCAGTTCCTTCTTCCCATGCACTGAAAAGTACTGTGACATGGCCCTAAGTTAATGAGTCTAACATACCCTGGGTTTGATTAACAGCTCTCTGTGTTCAAAGTCACTCTCTGGTTCTGTAATTTCTCTCTGATTAAGAGCCAGGACACTTCCAAGCTCATTTTTTTCCCCTCTTTTTCCCTAAATAGGGCTGTGAGCAGAAATAAAGAGCAGGTATTGATGTGCTGCAAAGTTTCTCACGACATGCCTCAGTGAACACTTCTCACAGCTGATACAAGAAATGGATCGAATTAGCACAGAACAGGAACCAAACGGAAAGGACAGCGGACAATTTTGTACTCTATTAGTTCAAAACGAGAAATACTTTTCAACTGAGACACGAGGGGAAAAATTAGCGTCTGAAACACAACAAAACATGCTGTCAGCTGTTGGAGATGGAGCTTCATCTATGGTGGGAGGGGAGGTGAGAACAGCCTCGACGACTTCTAAGCTAACTGGAAGAAACCAGAGCAGCACCAGGTACTGCTGTGGGCACCTGCCTGTTTGACAGCTGGGAAGCCACTTCCAAACCTGAGACTCCGGGGACAGCCTTTTGCTAGGAGTTTGCCGAGTACCAAACTGCAGATGAGCTGGGTCCCCTGGCAAAGGGAATTTCCAAGACTGCTGCATGCAAAGATTTGGTTATTCTCTTCATTATTACTATTTATCTTTTTAAAGGGCAAAGAAAAGCTGAAAACATGTTTGGTGGGTTTTTTTTTTTTAGACAAAGGGAGAGGAAAAGGGAACGGGGGAAAAAAAAGGAGGAGTTATGTTTGAGAGCTTCCCAAGTGAGGGCACTAGAACACGACAGGTTAAAACATCGAAGTGTTAGGCTACTTCTTTCTAGGCTGTCTGTTCAAATTGGAGAAGATGACGAGTACCGTACCTGTTTAGCGTGGGGATGTTCCCTCTGTAATCAAACAACCACAGTTAGTTACAGATTGGTTAGTGAAAGCCATCATCAAGAACTATCATCAAGCTGATAACACAGACCAGCAACAACTTCACACTTTACTAAACCCAAGTTTTGTCGACCCCGGGGTATATCTGGCAGAATTCAGTTTTGTTGCCCCCCTGAGGAGGCACCCGCCAACCTGACTGTGCTTGCCACTGGCACGGACCATGCACATTGCAGGCCAGTACTTGCCCCCAGCACACCCAGAGCGTCTCTCACTGTGCCCACCTCAAGCCCTCTGCACAACCCGAGTGAGCTCCACAGGCCAGACCAGAGCTGGGGGTTTGCACGCCCTGACAGACGGGCAAACAGCAGAGAGGCAACGAGGGAGCAGATCACACAGGAAGGTTGCAACGGGATCGGGAAAACAAGCCAAAGCCTCGTTGCCAAAGCTCGATGCTAGGCAGCAGCCCACGCACTGGCTCTCACAAGCAGGCGGCAATGAGCACACCAGCAAACATTTTGCACTCGTCTGGGCACCAAACAAGCAGGACTTTGGGGGGATCTGAGCAAAATTCCATGTTTGCATGCACTCAGGAGAAAAAGGGGTCATGCTTTCATCCAGCTGAGCCGAGCCCATGCGAGCTACATTCACAACAGCATCAGGCAGCATGATGCACCATGCGAGACGCAGAAATCACTGTGATCCAATGCCCAAAATAGTAAAGATTAAAGGGAAATAAAAACACAAACCCCATGCACACGGGAGCCTTGTGCAAACCGACTAGCAGCCATGAATAGGTTGACAGCAAAGCTGTAACTGGATATTCACCCTCCCCTTCCCCTGCAGGGGATCAAACCACAGACATCCTTAACATCCTTGGCCATAGGCAAGACCCCCAGTCACCGGGCACAAAGTCTCGGTACGTGATGACCAGTGTATTTCTATGGTCATACCACTACCCTCCCTGACTGCACCCAGTCCTGTTCTCCAACTGGTTTTGTCACAGCAGAGTCACACTCACTACAATGGTGTATGTTTGGTGCATGGTAGAGGCGCAGCAAGTTCCCCTGAGCTTAAGCCGTACAAGAGAAAGCACAAAACGGGGTTTGGTGGGAATAACAAGAGCAGTCACTGTCAGCGAGAAGAGTCGTCCGTGCTGTAGAGCCTATGGTTAGGACCAAAGCGGCCATGAGGTCTCGGGGGGTTGAGACTACTCCTTTCAGCTCGGCAAATAAACGGTGGGCAAGTGCATGTGATCTCCTCCTTCAGGAGGCAAAAATAAGCCTGGAGAGGACTGGCAGTTCCTACACCTGGTACCCGGCTGTGCCGCCGTCCCTGGAACGCGTTCAGCGCACAGACAGGAACAAAACCGGCACAACAAATGTTCCTTCCCCACTCCAAAAGGGCACCCTGTTGCCTTGCTCCGGGAACTGCTCTCCAGCCACTCCGTGCAGAGCTGAGCAGACTCTGGTGAGAATGGCAACGAGGCAAACAGGAGCCCCAGTGGCTGGGGATGTCACACGAGAACAGGGGATCAGTTCTCAAGCTGCAAGCTATGGGGCTGGCTCAACGCCTGCAGGTCACCAGGGCTGCGCAGGGCGTTTGCACGAAGAGCTGGACTGTCACCACTCACTGCAACACCCCGAGAGGTAAAGGTTTGGCATTTGCAGTGCCATCAGACCTTGCGAGAGGGCATTTCAGCTCTGCCAAACCCAAGCACAGCTGTACGGCAGCAACAGCAGCCCCTGCGGCTCTGAGAGCGGAACACGGCCACAGACATGGGGCACGAGCCAACAGGGCTCTCCGTGGAGCTGATCACAGCATCAAAAACCTCCTCACCACACCAGCCCCAACCATTCTCCCTATCTCTCGTGAACTTCTCGACCTGGGGATGGCTGATCCAACTAGGAGTCTGCTCCGCACAACGCAAGCCCCACTCAGTTCTGCTCGAGCAGACAAAAATCCCTTCAGCTCCCCCCAGCCTAAATCTGAACTTGTTTCCCCTCAGCCCTCCCTTCCCTTTTCGGGTTTTTTATTCCCTTTTAAAGAGGAGCGCTCCCCTATGGAAATGTCGGCCGCGCATGCAAAGCGCCGGTGGTTAGATCCAGCTGTGATGGAGTGCCAGCGCGGGGCGAAGCTTTTGAAATCAGGCAGCAAAGCGGAATCAGCAGAGGTCGGCTGAATAACCCACTTGTAGTTATTAACAGCAGTACCACAGGAGAAAGAGCAATTCCACCGGCTGTGACCAGTGGCATTCCTCTTATGTTTCTCCGTTTCTCTGGAAGAATCTAAACAGAAGGCTGTGGAACCTGCCTCAAACCACACGATTCGACTGGGGTTTTTTCTCTTTTTCCTCTCCCCTCTCTCTTTCCTTAATTCTTCTGCTCCCTCTGTGATTCAGCCGAGCTGAATCTGCGAGTGAAGTCCAATTTGCATAAAATTATCGGCGTTCCATTCAGTTTGCTGCCCCTTCCACAGCCCCTTCTTTGCTCTGTTGGAAGATTTTGCCCTTTCTGAAGCGGGCAAGCCAAGGGAACGGCAGCACATTACTGCTGCCTGCTGTCTAATTAACATCAAACCCTCGGCGCCGAACTGCGGGGATTTACAGGTGTCCTGGAATCGTTTTCCCCTCCTCCCTCCCGATTGCAGCCAGTCTCCCGCAACAAGGAGGGGACCTCAGGCTACCTAATGATACAGTGCAAGTTATACACTGGGGTCTCCGGGCTCGTTCAGTTGGAGTCCAAAGCAGCAGCAGAGCTGATTCAATTCTGGCAACCCAAAGGCTGATGTGTAGGCTGGGTTAGCGATGGCTTCAGCTCACAGACAGTGCTTCCATTTTGTCGGGTATTTGAATGCCATGGAGTTGTAAAATGATAGTAGGAAGGGACCTAGAAACACTCCTCTAAGTGTGAGTGGATTTGAGGTTCATCCTGCGAAAAGCTTTGCTTGGAAACAGCAGGACTTGATTTGGCTTTCAGCCTTCACAGTGGTTCCTACCTGTGAGCTAAGGAAGAGGCTGACAAAAAGTAGCAACCAAAATAGTCAATAGATGGTAAAACATCACAAGACAGCGAAGGAGGGACCATGCATCACCCTAAGCCTTGGAATCGGCAACATCAGGGTCTGAGCAGGGCAGCAACAAACATCCACAAGCACAGGAGGAGGAGATAGCAGGAGAAACCAAGCACAAGATAGCAGAGACACTGACACTGATCCCCTTGGAAATACAGAACAGCTAACGGCTAGAGCCAAGTCCCACCTGCGTCCACTGCAGGACACAGTCCAGCAATGAATTCAGCCTAGACAAGCCTGACTAAGGCCTCTCCCTGTGTGCTGAGTTGTGGCCGCTCCCAAATGTCACTAGGGATAGCTGGTACCAGACACCCTGATTATCACCTTTCCAAAGCAAAAGTTGCAGTGATTAGCTAACCCAGCCAATCAGCAAAACTTAAAGGCTCCATCTGCAGAGCTCAAGCCTTCCCTCACTTTCACCTCCCAGTGGAACATCCCCACTCCAGACTCCCCAGGATGTCTCAAGAACAAGTGTGGCAGTCAGGCTGGCACACGGGACAAGAGGGAAGAGCAGGTCTGCACAGCTGGAGTAAGATGGCTACAGCATCTCAGCGAGTAGAATCACCAGGGTTACACCTCATTCCCTTTGGGGCTCAACATGCTGAGAAGGCAGAGCCCTGCGGCATCACTGTCAGACCCCAAAACAAAGATCAATCCAGCAGGATGCACCAGGAGAGGTTTAGTCTGGATGTTGAGAAGAGTTTCTTCACCAAAATGGTTAGCAAATGTTAAAACAGGCTGCCCAGGGCAGTGAGGGAGTCCCCATGGCCGGAGGGATTTGAAAGGCAGACAGACATGGTGCTTAGGGACATGGGTTAGGTGGGGACCTGGCAGTGCTGGGTTGAAGGGTGGATTTGATGATCTTAAAAGTCTCTTCCAACCAAGTTGATTCTGGGATCTCTAAGTCACCCTCATCAGCAATTGACTTTGCATCTGACAGAGGAATCCGCTTTGTGGGAACACATTTACCTCCAAGTTCTGATCCTCCAGCACATCTGCTGCTGAAGACAGAAAGATCAAGAGAGCAGCCGAACAACCTGGCTGGGGGAAGGCAGCGAGCTGGAGAGAAGGGGATGCTCAGGGAGGAGCTGCACAGCAGCTCGATTCTGCAGCAGGCTCCACAAGCTGGTGACAGCGGACAATGTCCCAGTTTAATTTAAACCTTACAGCTTCAGACAGAAGAAAGGCTGCTCGAAAGCAGGAGAGGAGAGGGGGATTATTAGAAAAAATAGAAAAAGAGGAGAAAAAAAGACTTCTCCTGTTGAAAAAGCACTCTAATTCCCTCTCCTATAGCAGACACACAATGTTTCTTTGAACAGATTTTAAGCCAAGATTAGGCAAGCCCCGCTTCATGTGCTGAACACCTCAGAGAGGCCTTTCAGTGTCTGTCACCTGCCTTGCCAGTCTCACAAAGGGAGCTGAACTCTCGAAACACCAGTCAATATTCCACCAGCTTCCCATCTCAGCAGGGCAGTCTGAACAAGAGGGAAGCAGAGACCAGCTCGGAGCAGGGCTCATTTCTTCCTCACGTCTCTTCTCACCAGGGCTCTAGATGAGTGAAAGAGGCAGGTTACCCACATGCAAGGGGCTCTGCGCAGCAGCATTTGTTCACGGTACCCCACTGCAGCGTGTAGCCATCAGCATCCCGTCGGTACCCTCGTATCACTCCCTGCAGACGGGATTACTGCAACACTCTGCACTCGGAGAGGGCTGCAAACCCCATTGACTGCAAAGAGGCACCAGATGGTTTCCCTGTGCTGCTCATCTGCCTTGTGTTGGGCAATAAGGAACGCTGGGCTCGAGCTACAGAGCCCCTCTGCGCTTTCAGTTCGAAGCAGTTTGTCTCCCTGCGCCTTGCCCTCGCACTGGGGATCCTTCCAACAGGATGTTTTCTATTCATGCCAACAAATAATTCCCAGTTTCTGCTCGCAAGACCCACCAGGAGTAGGCTCCTCTGACTCTGCCAGCAGATTTAACAGTTATTCTTCCCTCTCTGCCTCCACGCTAAGCTTTCCTGTGAGTAGCCCGTGGCAATGGTCCAGGAGCCAAAACTGAGGTCTGACTGCCACGCTGCGAGCAGTCAGATCAGAAGTCATGACTGCGATTGTTTCTGCTACACTAGAGTCAAAGCAACCCCAATAACAACAAATTACGTAAACACGGCAACCATTAGCCATTTGCCATCTTCTTATTAGCTCCAGTAACATTTGAGCCCTTCAATGTTCATAGAAATCACAGACAACAGGGACCAGGGCTTGAAAATGTCTGATAAAAGGCTGAAAATTGTGTGGCATCGCACAACCAACAGCAGCCCCACAGGAGAATGTTCTTGGAAGGGCTCACTGGCATCTACTGCTGGTTCACAGGGACCCAAAGGACACTGTGCTTGGTCAGCTGGGATCTTTTGGCTTTGGGGTTTTGTCCTTGGGAAGCATTTTAGCCTTTCACTCTACGATTTCATGCTACAGAAGATACAGAAAAACATACGATGGACGTAGAACAAGAACAACAAAGAAGACTGAAGCGAGACAACATCAAGAGTTCTGAGATTCCTGTGTCTTTGGTTTAACATCAGATCTGCTTTTAGAGCTGCCTTACATCGAAGGGGGGATAATAATTTATGTCCCTGGATATCCTGCTCCCAGCTCTGCTCCAGCATCCAGCCACGCAACAGCCACATAAGCAGGTTCGAGCTGCAGGAAGCCACAGGAGCCAAACCCATCACTACCAGTCAGAGGTGCAACTTGAAGAACCCCAACCTGCCTCCGCAAGCAGCGAGTCTGTCCCCGGGGCCGCCCGCGATGCGTTTTCAGTCAACCATCAGCAGTACTGATGGCTGAGAAGCAGAACTGAGGTTCGGAACACGGCCCCAGTGAATTCAGCGTGAAGGGGAGAGGAGATTTCAGGACAAAGAAGCTGCTTTCCCGAGCAGGTGAGAGTTCTCCTCTCCCAGCTGACCTTGTCCAATTAAGCTCAAACCCAGTAACCGAGCAGTGGTCAGCATGGGCAGGACCAAACTACCCACCCAGCAACGGAGGAAACTGAGAGCAGCAGAGAGAAGAAATGGAGAAAGAACAGGGTGGGGGGGATTTGGGGAGAGAGAGAGTATTATAAAGGGGCACTAAAAATAGCAGGCAATTATTTACAAATATGCTAGAAATGTAGGAAACAGATGAGACCAAACGCTCGTCCCATTTGTATGGCCAGTGTTTGGTGCTGCTGGTTGAGGACGCTCATTCATTTCTAACAAACTAGATTGGGGATGGGGAGAAATAAAAACCCACCCGACCCATTTTATAAAATGTACTGATGGGTTGTCAACCAAGCAAGACTGGACCCCATCGCCCAGCCCCACCAAAAATGCAATAAGGAGAAAAGATTGTTTGGAAACAAAGGAGGAATCCAGCGCTGGTACCACTATGACAGAGCAGCACAGAGCCACAGTGGCACCCGGTGGCCACAGAACCTCACTGCGACCCTAGGACAGCCAAACCAACCTAAAACACCCTCTTCGCTTCCTGCTGGAAATGAAAAAACACAGGAACTAACCCCAAAGATGCTCCGAGACCTGAGTTTGTTTGGTTTGGGGGGTTTTCTTTTAAACGCTCTAAGCACACACCTAGGAGCTGTGACCCTGCTTTTGAGAAAAACAGTCTGAAAAACACCCACCAAGAACCCAGCCGCATCCACCCAGCATTTCTGTGTCAAACACATCCGTGCCCCAAACCCCACACACTGGAGAAGATTTGCTCTTAGCCAGAAAAGCCAGGCTTGAAAGAAGAACCAGTTCAAACAGGTACCAAGGGCTGCAGGGGACAGGGACTGACTGGTCTTGACTTAAATCCCCAGGAACTGATTGTTCTGTCTGGAATTGTCCCTTTGGGAAGGCTCAGGCTTCAGGACCCAGCTAGAACTGAGGTTCCTACAGTTACTACACAGGCTGGACTCACGGATCAGAAAATTAATGAGAACTGCCTCATGTTTAAATGGAACCAAACTGCAGAAACTACTACCCACAGCTCCTTAGGAGCTTCAACCCACAACTGGGTGATGCAGGGTTTTATCTTAAACAAGTTGTGCTCATTCGAGGCACTGGGACTCTCCCTTTCTCCACTATCTCTACCCCAAGGTTTTTTTGCCAGGATTGTTTGTAGCCCCTCACAAAGCTCTGATTCTAAAGGCAGCTGAACTCGTGATCTGACCTGTTGGGGTGGGAGGTAGGCAGCATGAACTGGAACTCCACCACACACGTGTTGTCCTTCAGCTGGCGATGCTGGACGCTGTTTAACTCATAGGCAATATAGGCCCTTCGAACATAGACCTGGGTCAGGGAGAAACGCAATCAGCTCGACTGCACTCAGGAAGCAGAAAGAGAGAAAGGAGACCAATAACAGAGACTGCAAAAAGGTGAAATCCCAAGGAGATCCCTCCAAATGGGTATCGAGAGAGAACCCTAATACAACGGCATTTACAGCTCTTCTCTGGGAAGGTCAGTCTGGCAGCACAGAGCCATCAGCACAGTGTAGGATGAGCACACTGTGACAGCAGTTTTGCTTTGAATCCTTTCAATCACCTAAGTCTTCTTTAAGCAGATTACTTGAATGTGGAATTCCAGTCCGTGCTGAATATTAATGCTGCTAAATGCCAGACTGCAGGTATTCCGCACTCCACACCACCTGCAGCTCTCGTGATCTTGCAGGGGAACAGAGCTCAAACCAAACCACCAATAAAAACAAAAGTAAAGTGCAGACAGACTAATTAATTTCATTTTTTCTGAAGGAATGAACTCACCTCCAAAGCTGCCATCCTTACCACCTGGTTACTGTGGTAGAAGAAGTTGGGGAGCACATCGAAGATGGATGTCTCGGACAAAATGAGTTTCTAGAACAGACCACATGAAGCAGAGTTTTTACCAGAAAACTGCCTGTCTTGCAAACAGGGTCAGAAAGAAAAAGCCCAAACCCCAAATCAAGCCTGACTCCAGTTCCTGTGCTTTTCACAGATTCATAGAACATTAGGGATTGGAAGGGACCTCGAAAGATCATCCAGTCCAATCCCCCTGCCATAGCAGGACCACCTAGACCAAGTTGCACAGGAACATGGCCAGGTGGGTTTTAAACATCTCCAGAGAAGGAGACTCCAC
>JAOXOE010000827.1:5915992-5934538 GCA_028565055.1 Phoeniculus purpureus
ATCATCTCTGTGGCTCTGCACTGGACTCTCTCCAGCAGCTCTGTGTCCTTCTGGAACTGAGGGGCCCAGAACTGGACGCAAGATTCCAGATGGGGCCTCACCAGGGCAGAGCAGAGGGCAAGGAGAACCTCTCTCGCTCTGCTAACCATCCCCCTTCTGATCCACCACAGGATGGCACTGGATTTGCACTGTGTTAGAACACATCATGAAAAGCAGCAGCTCCCACTGATTTATCTGTGGTTCAGTCATGGTCTTTCCTTGAAGATCTGCCAGTTGGATCAGTGACCTTTTAATTTCCACAAAGCACAGCATGGATTTTGCTGCCCAAGGCAGGAAAAAGTAGCAGCAAGGCTCACTTGCTCCACATATTAAAACCACAACAGGTTTCCAGCAGGAGACCCTTCTGGATCCTATCACACAGATCACAGAATCACAGAACATTAGGGATTGGAAGGGATCTCAAAAGATCCTCTAGTCCAATCCCCCTGCCAGAGCAGGATGAACATTGCACATCATGCCTAAACAGCCTCTACCTTCGCGCAAGGGAAGACTCAGCTTTATTGGTCTCTGGCTGCCAGAGACCTGACTTAGAGCCAAAAGACAATGACAACAGTCCATCTGAACTCAAGGGACCAGCGTTTAACGGGTTCTGTATGAGAACAGAGAGGCAGAGGGCGAGTCTGGAGCAGACACTGCCTCCACAGCAGGACGATGATGCAAACGCACTGGCGTTCACAGAACCACAGAACATCAGGGATTGGAAGGGACCTCGAAGGATCATCTAGTCCAATCCTCCTGCCACAGCAAGATCCCCTAGATCCAGTCACACAGGAACATATCTCCTTGTCCAGAGAAGGAGACTTCACAACCTCCGCGGGCAACCCCTTCTAACCAACCCTGTTCTGATCCACCCCAGCATGCTGTTGGCCTTCATCTTTTGCTACCTTCTTCACATCTCAGATGGGCTGAGCAGGGTCATCTGTGTACGAACCAGCAAGAGACATCACACAACATCCCGAAGTGAGTGTGGATTCTCATCCTCCCACTGCTCACTGATGAATCTGCGCTTAGACATCCTACTGGGACAGCCAGACAGGATGCAGGAGGTTCCTCCTTCCCCTGACCTTTAGGCAGGCAGAGGTTCAGTACCTACATAAAAACACACATCTTCCCAAAGGAGCAGGGAGGGAAGGACATAGGGGATCATTCATCCCACTGAAATTCCTAGGATGGGCTAAATCACCCCCCGAAAGCATCTCCTTCTGCTTACGCTGCCGACAGATGTCAGGTGCTTCGTATAGTCTAAACCCTTCATTTTTAAGTGCCTAAAATTCACCGAGATTAATCCAGTCCCATAAAAACAGACACTCACTCTGCCAGCAGAGACTGCAATGAAACCTGGAAGGAGAAGAGCAGAAGCGAAGGACTAAACAGCCTGGCCCTGCCATCTGGGAAACTCTGCAGGGCCCCGATCCCCAACAAATGACAGCTGGAACCAGGCAACTTACTCCACTTGAGCAAGCACTAAACTGACTCAATTTCTTTTTAAAGGCTGGATCTTCAAATGCCTCTCTCCCTCCCATTGATGCAGGTGTGTGTGATGTGTGTAAGAGATCTAACTGAGGGTGCTGCATCCTAGAGTTGATAGGATCAATGCTTCATTTTCTGCAGAGCCCCCTTTATTCAGGGGAATAATTCAACGAGAGACTATTTTCCTTTTATCTCCCATTGTCAGGCAGGCGCTCCTTGAAGCGCAGCTTGCGATGAAGCACAACCACCCCAGGTGCTGGAGAGTGCCTGAGAACAAAGCGGCACAATGGGGAAGGGCACTGGCGCCCGCACAATCCCAACTCCCGCGTAAACAAAGCCCTCAGTGAGAGGGACAAGAGCCCAGTTGCCTGTGAGCCGCGGCTGCTGCACACAAGGAGCTGGAGGCTGCGATATTAATGGGCTTGGGGCAGCAAAGGAGAAAAAAACCTGCCTCTTGGGAGGGGGGAAATGAAGAAAAGGAGCCACTTTAGTAGTGAAAGCTGTAAGTTTTCTTCCAGTCTCAGTTCCTCCTCCTCCCTGCCCCCACAGCTGAGATTTCCAGCAGGTCTGACCCCTTCAAAGTCACCATCCACACACTCTGAAGCTCTCAGGCTTCAATGCTCCCCCGTGCTAATGCGATGCTGTAGATGGCTGGAAGTTCAGGGTGATTCTGGCCCGTGTACTTTGAAACACGGTCTTGCAGATGCTGGAAACGACCCCATTTCCTCTGTCATAGCACTCAGTGGGTGGGAGAAGGTGCTGCCCAGTCAGTGGGCTTCTCCACTTATGTCATTTAGTCACTGCACACAACCTGGGTTAAAAGCTGCTTCTCCTTCTTCCCCTTCACCTGGTTCATGCTCAAGCCCTTAAATCTGCAGTTCTGCTGGGTCTCCTGCCAATCTCCGAGCAGGATGCCAGCAGAAGTGCCTCGGGCTGTCAATACAATGTTCTTGTCAACAAAACCAGTGCATGACAGGACTCTGCAAAAGGAAACCAGTCCTGCAAGCTTCCCAGCTGCTGACCCGGGTAAGCTCTCCTGGATCATGAAGAGTTCAAGAAGAAAGAAGGAGACTGGGGAAGGCTGTTCCCAAGGGCAGGGAACGACAGGACAAGGGGTCACGGTTTGAAGCTGGAAAAGGGCAGATTTGGGTCAGATATCAGGAAAAACTTGTTGAATCTGAGGGTGGGGGATCCCTGCAACAGGCTGCCCAGAAAAACGGTGGAGGCCCCATCCCTGGAGCTGTTCAAGGTCAGGCTGGATGGGGCTCTGGGCAACCTGGTCTGGTGAGTGCTGGCCCTGCGTACTGTAGAGGGGTTGAACTGGATGCCCTTTGGAGGTCCCTTTCAACCCTGTGTTTCTATTAAAAACTATTAAATAGTAAGAAGGGCCCAAGGCAGTGACACATATGGCAGTGGCATCTTCTCAAGACTCACAGAAACACCAGCTCCGAAGACCTGAAGACCAAAATGCAAAGACTCACTTTGTTGAGGGCTCCGCAGCCAGTCAGGATGATATGAGAGTTCTCGACCTGGATGGTCCTCTGCCCCAGCCGGACAAGATAGGCCCCAATCCCAATGGCCCGACACGTCACCTAAAAACAAGAAGGAAGAAACCTCCTTGGTCTCTGTTGTACCACCCAGCTAAACCCTCCCCATTCAAACACCTCGATAGGACTGGGCACATTTGTACCATCACAAGGCTCCCAAATCTCCTCTCACTGCAGAACTCCAGAGGCTATTTTTGGGTAAAACAGAGTATCTGAACATCTGTGCATTTCACGTATGTAAAAAAAAAAAAGAGAAGCAGTAACTCTCAGACTGAGGAATCACAAAGCCAAACAACTGTTTGCCGAAGCAGTGGTTTAAATTTAGTGTGAAAGAGACCCAGCCCTGTAATGGTGCTCAAAGCACTGCTCCGAGCCTACTGGAGCTAATTTGCATCAACCCGCAGCCTGATCCCAGTTGTATCTCCCGGATATCACTGCAGGGTTTGAGCTGAAGCAGACACTAGAGCAGGAGGAGCAGAAAGCCGTGGGGGATTACCAAGTTGATGGTGATAATACTCTCGTAGGCTAAAGATGATTCTCCAGCAATCATGCCAGATCCTCGGAGGTTCTCTGCTCCAAGCCCGTCTTCCTTTCCGATAATATCCGTTATCTTATACCTGAGGGAGACACACACCAGCCTTTTGAGTCACAAGGTCCAGTGAGCTGCTGAATCAGTTTGCTGGGATGAAAATGAGAAGTGACTAAATATCATTAAGGCTCCCCAGAACCATGTGCACAAACCCCAGCCAAGGACCTGCACACAGGCTCCTTCTGCTGAGCGCTGCGCAACAGCCCTACGTGTGAGCAGCCAAGGCAGCTCTGCAACGGGCAAATGCCAAAGGAGCGGAATGCCTGTGCAAAGTCTCCTCCTGGCATTCTCACAGCATGGGAAGAGCAGGCTGATGACGGGGGAAAAGGACAGGAAAGGAAGAGAACGCAGCCAAAAGGAAACAGAAAGAAGACTGAAGATGAAATGAGCCTCTTACCTTTTCTCCACCTTCGTCTCCCACGCCTTCCTCCCCCAGCACGGTCCTTTCTTAGCGCTCTCAGACTGGTGTCTATCTTTTCCACTAGGCCCTTTCTAAGCCAAGTACTCGAGCTTAAGTGCTTCACTGAAGAGAGCCAACAGCTTCCCCGGCACTCATGCAGGTAGCCCCACACCTAGCGCCATCCTTTTGTTCTCTGAGCTTGCCAGTCTGCAAGATTCTTTTCTTTTTCTGCTCTTCCTAAGCGTCCTCCTCGTGATGCCCAGAAGCACCTCTACAGCTGCAGCTCTGACAGCTTCTCTGAGCCCCATTTTCAGATTCACTACCTTTGGGATAGAGCTGGGAAGAGCAGATGTGTGTGGAACACCACAGGCTCTGGGGCAGCAACTACTGCAGCCCAACCCTTCCAAATGCACTGAGGGCTCAGCCTTCACTCAATAACCCTGTAATTCTTCCTACATGATCTGGCAAAGAAGTAACTCCCAAAATGTAGACTTGCAAGTCTTTGGGTAAGAATCATTGTCCTGGTCATTCAGTGGAGGACCCTCAGTCATGGATTTGTCTCAACACTGCCTCAGCCAAGACATGGTTGTGATACAGCTTCCAGCTCTTGTTCCAGGCTCTGGCTTTTGACAGCCCTGGGTCCTAAAGAATGTCCTAGCTGTAGAGAAGGATGTGCCAGGCATCACCTTGTACACCCTGGGGAGAACAGAAAGCTTTTCACTCAGACCTGTCTGTGCTCACCTGGACTCTCCGTTGTCCTCCACATGTTCACAGTGAACTGAGTTCAGGGCACTGACTTTCTTGTAGTCTTGAGGAGTCAGGTACAAGTATTTGTATCCCTGTGGGGGAAAAACAGCTCATTCAGTTCATTCCATTCTCCGTCCCAAAACAAAAGTTTCAAGGCAGCAGAAATCAGTTCCAGATAGCAATAGGAACATTCTCTCTGAGCACTGGAGCTCTGTCTGAGGTCAGTGAGAGCTTGGGGCTGTTTCCAGCACTCAGCACTGGCTGTTCCCTCAGAGATGGAGCACCAAGGAGAACTTTGGATCTAACGGCCTTGTAAATCTTTACCTTCACCTCTATTACAAGAGGGGTGTGAAAACAAGATGCTTTTGTGAGCTACTGCAGAGTTTCACCTGGGATTCCTGCTCCTCCTTACCTTGTAGGGGTCATCCGGGTCTTCCCACGCTACGTGGAACATGTGCCGGATCTCCTCAGCCAGACCGATCCTGGCCCCGCTGTTGGCAGCCACGTAGATTCGGGGGATGCCGTGTGTCCGCGCCAGCTCTGAGGCCCGCAGGAACAGCACGTCCTCCTGCGGCCCGAAAGACCCGATGCGGTACGTGATGTCGTTGCCGATGACGATGATATCGCGGCCCTCCGGGTACTCAGGGGTCTTCAGAGTCATCTTCCAGGCCACCATCCCAATCTGCAATCAGAGAACAACAAAAGCTAAATGTCTGTCTTGAAGATGCGAGCGAGGGGACCCTCGTGGGGGCCGTTTGCCTTCTGTGTGCTGTGCTCCGTGATCTCCTTGGCAGCTCCGACAGGGCACAGCTGGAGGGACTCAACCCGTTCCACACTCGCTGGAGCACATCCTCCACCACTCTTTTCCCACCCAAGACACTAATAGTGGCCCTCCCTCTCCTCAGCGTGGGATTTGTCACAGGTCCAAAAGACATTCTGCAAACATCCCTCTTGCAGGGCGCTGCGTTTGCTCTGTGTCTCAGAGCTCATGGGGTGAGGACGGATGTGCTGCTGTACTGCGCTCCCGACCACCTGCATCACCCCAGAACCTCATCACCCCGTTCTCTCTCACCCTGCCCTCATTTTAATCATCGTTTTATTTCCTAACTACCTCCATCTTTACTTTTCTTTTTTTCAGTCCTTCTTTCCATTTCTTTGGCTTCTTCCCTCTTCCCTTCCCAAGTATCGCAGCAGTTTCATTCCAAAAGCTGCCTGGAGAAGTTAATGCCTTTTGCTGCATATTTTTCTTTTTTAAAATCACTGGATCATCTCTTCTGGCCCCATCTTATGGAGATCAGCAACATCTGTACCCCGCAGCTCCCATCTCTCAGCGGCCGCCTATCGCTGCGCCGGGGACTTGGCCATTAACGGATGGAAATAGCGGCGTCCCCTGAAAGCCACATGCATCACCCCGTCTCCGCTTGCCCAAGGATCATAAGCTCTGAGTACACATTCCTCAAGCCAATTGCACATCCTCTGCAATCAGGAGGGTTGAAACTCTCATTGTGGAGACTCTGAATTCTGAACATGATGAACTCGAGCGGGAGCTGGGGGGAGAGGGGAGCGGTGGCAGATAGATCTGTGCCATTTAATCCCGATCAGAGTGGCACAAAACCCGGTGGAGATCCAATCAGCGTGGGCAATAAGAGGGGCCATCACGGGCTCGTTAGAAAAAATAAAGAGGCTGAGGAATTAATCAAAGGGTCACTGCGAGCGAAGCAGGCAGCAATCCAAAAATATTACAGTCGGCTGCGGGCAGATCCTTCCCCTCATGCCTCCCTCTCACCGCAGAGCTGAGATTGCAAGTTCCCAGAGTGATGGTGCTTGTGTTCACCTTCTCCCCGGTCTCGGTTTCAGCCGCTGCTGTTGTGACTGATCCGTCGCCCGGGATGGATCTGTTTGCCTCGGAATGTTTGCAGATTTACTGTTACATCTTCACACCTGACCGCGGCGCTCGGAAAAGAGAGAGATGGTGCAGCAGTTGCAAAGGCAGCACCATAAATCCCTAAAAGCCAGTGGGATGCTTTGCTAAAATCCCAGGATTACTGCCAAATTAAAGGGAAGAGTTGCCGTGCTATAAATCCAGTGGATGGAGCTGCTGGCCAGGAACAAGAACCTCAAGTGTGTGCTGACGGCAGGAGTCACTCAAGCAACCAGCCCAGAGTCTGGAAGAGCAACTTAAGCCACCCCCAAACCACTCTGCACAGCCAGAGGGGTTCCCCGGCCTCTGCTCCTCTACTGCTGGGCCTGCACAGCAGAAAAAGGGCAAACGAAGGCGGAAAAGAGAGAAGAAAAGTCAGTTCTGTCCTTCTGACTGCTGCAGGCAAAGCGATGCCGCCGGCTGGATATTGTGAGTCTCTTCTAACTCTCTACTGTGGACAACCACAGCGAGTGAAACCAGTCTGCAAATCCCAAGTTAAAGGCTTCGAGATTAACCTGAAGTGGGCACTTAGCAAACCTCCCTGATAGCGCCTCAGAAACCAGCTTCAGCTACTGACAGAATCCCAGAGGGAAGATGGGGGAGTATTGTCTTTACAACCGCATCGCTAACTTCATCCAAAGTCACACAGTAATTCACTGGGGTTTTGCCTAAGAGGTCGTCTCCCCACGGCTACGCTGACCCCATCAGCTAGGACCACACCAGCTAGGACACTTCAAGCCCCTAAGAGCAACAGGAGAAATGCTCAGGGCTGTGGACTTGCTAACACACTCGTCACCACAGCACCCTGCGGGATGGAAATGGAGATGCTGCCAGAAACCTCCACCACAACCACGACACAGTGAGACCCACAGAACAGCCAGGACAAACCCTAGTGAACCCCATCACCACGGGCTGACAGGTGAGGCAGGGGAATTAACACTGGCTCTGGGGCTCAGGGACCAGTGACCCAGCTCAGACTGGTCGCACAGGCTGTTTCACCCATGGAGGTGTAACGCATCCTCCTCGCTTCCATCAACTGGATGGGATTTGACGGCACAGAACAGAGGCAGATTAGCAGCTGTTTCCTAGTCAGAACATTCCAGGTTGTAACAGAAGTCTCGGGATGGTTCCTCAAGCCCAGACCGTGTTCCCTCCTCTACGAAAATACGGTGTAACATGTGGTTTTACACAAAGCACATCCTTTGCTTGGAGCTCGCAGGGAGAAGAGGAAAAGCTGTTTAGCCGGGGCCCGGGAAACAACCTCAGGGACGTAACTCACAGCCAACAGTCATGGAGCAATCGGTGGCTGCTGGAGAAGAGGAAAACGTGAAGAACAGTCAAACAACTAAAGCCTTCATGAACTTCTTGCCGGCCCAAGTTTTGTGCCGTTCAGCCAGCAACAGAAACATCCCAGGGCACAACCAACGGTTTTAGTTGATGCCTGATTTGCTGAGGGTCCTGTTTAAATGTACAGGTGGAGGAGGAGAGTTTTCTCATGAAAAATACAACTGAAATGAGAGTTTTAAGTCAATGGCAGCAAATCAAAGCTATGGAGAGTTCAGGGGTTAATTAGACGGGCTGAGCTAATCACCTAAGAGTGTTGGCACGACAATAAGGGGTGATGGTTTAAGGGGCAGAGGCTTCCCAACCGGCTGTCTGGAAGGGCTTCTCCTGCCTGTTCCCAGCTCTATTCCTGAGGAAGAGCGGTGTCAGGGGGGAAGGGGGGGAAAGAAAGAGAGGGAGAACGAGAGGGAGGGAGAACGAGAGGGAGGGAGAACGAGAGGGAGGGAGAACACGAGAGAGAGGGAGAGGGAGGGGTGAAGAGAGGCGGGGGAGAAAGAGGGAGAATGAGAGAGAGAGAGAAAGAGAGGGAGGGAGGGAGAGAAGGAGAGGGAGGGAGAGAGAGAAGGAGAGGGAGGGAGAGAGAGAAGGAGAGGGAGGGAGAGAAAGAGAGGGAGAACGAGAGGGAGAACGAGAGGGAGAGAAAGAGAGGGAGAGAAAGAGAGGGAGAGAAAGAGAGGGAGAGAAAGAGAGGGAGAGAAAGAGAGGGAGAGAGAAAGAGAGGGAGGGAGCAGGAACAGTCGCCTTTAACTGTTTTTGCGCTGGCAAAATGATTTGTGCCACAGTATTTCCATAAGAAGTGGGACCATTACTCTCCTGTGTAGGAACACATTTGGTTTGAAAAGTATCAGTGGCCAGAACGTGGAAATCAAAGGGGGATGAATTATTCAGCGGCTCCGATCACAAGCGATCATTATTTCTGATGTTTCCCAACTGTGATTAGGATTCAGCGCTCAGATGTCATTTGCTCCCTTGAACGGCGCCAGCCGCGCGGAATCGCCGCGCCTCACGTCTCTATTACACACGCCTTTTTTTTATATTTAGATATAAATATCTATCTGTAATTTCATCCCCGCCTTCTCCCACCAGACCCTTTTGCCTTAATGTTCCCATTCCGGGACAGTAAAAGGCGGCGGTGGCGGCGTTACCGAACGCTCGCTTTGGCGGTGCTCGTAAACGCCGTGAGGCTGACACGCAGTGTCAACACTAATCATGCCCTAAAATTAACACCAAAATTGACTTCAACATTAATTGCGCTATCGATGCAGACGGTAATACACACACCGATGCAGCCACACATCGACTGCCGGTGCCAGCCGGGGCTCTTGATGACAGATCCGAGGGGAATGGGGAGGAAAACGATCCCCTCCTGAAAGTGCCCAAGGAAGGGGAGCTAGAGGAAACAGCGGCTGGTGGTCCTGCTGCGGCAGGGGGATTGGACTAGATGATCTTTGAGGTCCCTTCCAACCCCTAATGTTCTGTGATTCTGTGTAGAGGGAGCTTTTAAGTCTCTGTTTAGTAGGATTTGTAATTCCTGGGGAGGGGTAGGAGATAGAAAACCTGAGGTAAACAAGAACAGCTTATTCGACAGCATCGACGCTTGAGCTGTGTCAACTGGGTTGGTCTATTCTAGCCACAACAAGGGTGATGCTTGAGGCTAGGTACTATACAAATCCTTCATTTATACACAAAAATGCTTCATTTAATATATAAATCCTACATTTATAGATAAAACTCCTACATTTGTGGATAAAACACCTACATTTGTGGACAAAACTCCTTCATTTGTGAATAAACTCCTTCATCTGTATATTAAAATCCTTCATTCACTTACCTAAATTCTTAATTTATATTAAAAATCATTTCTGTCTGTAAATCCTTCATTTATATCTAAAAAGGCTTCATCTATATGTAAAAATACTTTATATCTGAAAATATATCATTTATATGTAGAATACTTCATTTATACAAAACAAACCTAATTTATATATAAAAATACTTCCTTTTCTTTCTTTATGTTGATCAGTATGTGAAGGGTGAGTGTCAGGAGGATGGAGCCAGGCTCTTCTCGGTGTCATCTAATGATAGGACAAGGGGCACTGGGTGTGAGCTGGAACACAGGAGCTTCCACCTCAGTGTGAGAAGGAACTTCTTCACAGTGAGAGTGGCAGAGCCCTGGCAGAGGCTGCCCAGGGGGGTTGTGGAGTCTCCTTCTGCGGAGACATCTAAAACCCACCTGGCCATGTTCCTGTGCGACTCGGTCTAGGTGATCCTGCTCTGGCAGAGGGATTGGACTCGTTGATCTTTCAAGGTCCCTTCCAATCCCTAATGTTCTGTGATACTGTGAAATTTGGAGACCCAAAGGTGGATCTTGCAATCTTCAAGTAGGATAACTGAACTTCAGAACCCTGACGACTGTCTTGTCCTCACTCTGCTGCATCTGCACCATCTGCAGGTTTTATGTGTAAAAAATACATATAAACCATGAAAAGAGTTGTTAAGTGCATTTCTTACCTAAAGAAACCAAGGAAATCTAGCAGTTGCAGTAGTGTTCCAGCAGGCAAGCACCAGGAACACCGATGCTGAAGGCTTAGGAAAGCCCATTTCTCCCTTGGCACACACCTACCCATAAATGGACCACAGGCTTCACTCCCTGCCCCCGTCTGCTGTGGAAGTGAAGCATGGCTGGCTGTTCTAGGAAAGGGCACAGACACGTTCAGGGCTTTCACTGGATGCAGATGCAGCAATTCTGACACTGCATCATTCGGATCTGACACTCAGAACTACGGATCCTAAAGCAACTCACTCACACTGTGACCTACAGCTGAACAACCTTTATCTTCAGTACAAAGCAGCTTCCAGAACAAAGGGAGACAGAAGCGGTTTGCTAGAGGCACTCAGACTTCATGCCCCGAGTGCCAAAGCCCAAGATTCCACCCTCATCCTCTTGGCTTGGAACAAGGTGCCGTTTAGCAACGGGAGTAGCGGCCACGGGTGGCAGAGCCAAGCAGGCGCTGGTACGGTGCTTCTCAGCAGCACGGGGCCAAGAGCATCGGAGATGGGGAGGAAACAGTTCCAGGACGAGAGGAGACAAAGCCTTGCTCGGTAAAAAGTCTCTGTGGGACAGGAGACTGCAGGAGATGAGAATTCACATGATCTGGGTTCCCTGAGCTAGACCAAAGGAGAAGCAAAAGGCTGGAGGATGTTCAGGGGGAGAGGATGGGCACAGAGCACCAAAAGAAAAGCTCCAAAAAGCCCCGTTAAAGACAGTGTGAAGCAGTTTCCATAATGCTGAACCCAAACTGAATTCCCAACACAGTTCAAGTTCCTGCTGCAAGCCCACAGCATCAGAGGTGAGCAGCACCACCAGCTCTTTCACCAGAACAGCAGCAGTGTGACGAAGCCTTCCAAACCAACCACTAACAACTCCTCGCTAGGCAGAGGGTATGGAGGAAAACTTCAGCAGAAGGAAGTTTGCATCTGGTGAAGCTACAGAAGGATAAATATCTACAACAGAGAGCCTATCGGTCACCCTCATCAGGAGCCTCTTGTAGGCAGGGACCCTCTAGTTGGCAGGATCCCACATTCCCCACAGGCCCAGGCTCAAACATGCATCTCAACATACAGCATAAAACTCCATCTCACCACTTATAGGATCTAGCAACACTTGTGTTTGAGGAGCTTAAAACCCTTCCAAGGCATTTGGAGCCCTAGTTTGAGATTATTTGCAAATGTTGACTCATTGCTCCACCACACACGGATCTGCTCAAAAACCAGCCGGTGGGAGATACTGGGACCACAGCACAGTGAGCAAGAGCTCAGTGAAGACGCTGATCTTCACAAGCATTAACCCCTCCAGCAATTCAAGGTACTGTAACACAACATCCCACCCCCTGCTAAAGACTATCCCTCTCCAGTCCATGACAAACACATGCTCTGTCCTGACTTGTCGTGACCTCTGAGCATCCCCACTGACCCCCGAGCATCCCACCGATAGGGGCTCAAATGATCCTGCCACAAGAGGATCGTCTTCTGGAGTATCATAGCGAGCATTTGAGACCAGGAGGCACCACCTGCTGTGTAGCACAGACAGCTGTCCAACTTCCCTGCTATTTAAACCCTTGCTACTGCTGCCAGAGCCTTCAGATCAGGGAATTCCCAAATCCAAGACAAAGGGAAACCCAAACAACTCTTTTCATAATAATCCTTGGTTAAAACTTGTGCTGGAGGGGAGGGTGCTTCAGGATTTTTTCCTTCACCTTCATGATAAATGATTGGAAGGGACCTCGAAAGATCATCTAGTCACTGATTTGGCTCCGTTTTCCCCCTCTCTGCTTTTTCTCACGGGCCACAAGTAGCCCATTGGCTATTCCAGTGCCCATCACAAGACATGGGGGCAAGGGGTAACCCAGCAGAACACACAGTTCAGCTATCAAGCTCTGTTTGTACAACACCCATTAGTTCCACCTCTGAGCCCCGGGCAACCCGGTGAGCTGTGGAAGCAGGGTCTGAGCAGCCCTCTGCCCAGCACCCTCCTGAATCCCAGCCGGCCAACCCTTCCCACCTTGTTCACGAGGTGCCGGCCCACGCTCCAGCTGGCAGCTCTCACTATGGATTATTTTTGATCCTCCTGCTACTGAGAAGGAAAAACTGTGACATCTAGTGCCAACAGGGAAAATGGCACCACTTCCACGGCCACTGGGGTAACCGAGGTGCTGCTTCGCACACCCACGTTCTCCTTGTCCTTGAAGATTAGTTGGGTCTTATCGGTGGACGGTGCGGTCCCAGTGCCAGAGGATCACGGTAAATTGCAGTCAAAAGATATCAAGTGCTATAGAAAGCCATCAGAACGGGCAGCTCAGGGATGACAGGGCCTATACTGAGTGCTCCAGGAGGCTGAGGGAATTATCTTTTCACACTAATATGCTAATCTTGGCAAGAAAGCTGCCTTCAGTGGGTGTTTGAAGGGGTGTCACTACATTATGGGTCGTGTCTTCAGCAGAGCTACTGCAAGCAACACGTTTCCACTAGGGTGATGCCCTGTATCCGCTCCCCACAACGTCGTGGTCACACACCTCCACCCACCACAGTCTCTAAGGTCTGAGATCGAAAGACCAAAGACTGTGCCACTAAAAAACCCCTCTTATTTAAACAACAACAGCAGAAATGTTCAAAGTCTGGTGCTATCACCTGGATAAGCAGCCAGGCTGTGGGATGACCGCAACATTTTTCTCCTTAGACATTTTAAGCTAAAATGCTGAAGATTACAAACAACTACAGGTGGTTCTTTTTTTCCCCTGCCTGTTTAAACTCCAGATGTTTCAAGGGCCCATTTCTGTGTGACTGGAGCAGGCTGAGCATCCGACTCTGGTGCTTAGTTCTGATACGCTCACATTTATACAATAAATGAATAAATAGGCAGTATTTGACCCAAAATCTGTTTGGTCTTTACCCAGGGGTGTTAGCAGGGAGCTAAGCAGTGGTGTGTGACTGCTGACTGAACGCTGTCTCCTCCTGGACCTGCTGCCTCTCAGCACTAGGAACAAACTGTTCTCAGCTTTTCAGTGTGACCCATTCAGTCCAGTCAAGAGACCTGGTTCACTGCGATCCTACAGCAGCAGACCTTACAAGAACAGCTTCATGTGTGAGCAAAACTGTCCAACAGCCACACCAGTATGAGAGGGAAAACAAAAAAACACCAAAAACTGAAAAAAAAAAAGAGCAACTAGAGACCAGGACACAACTCAGGAGCTGAGCTCCAGAACAGGAACCACCCCGCAGAAAGCTCCAGGCAACACCCAGGGTTCTCTCTGCAGCCCAGAGAAAGGGCAAATGAGCTCCAGAAGGCGCCCTGGCTACACCAGAGTGGGCAAGGGGCTGGAAGAAGACCCTGTGTTAGTGATGTCCTCTGTGCCACAAGAGTCAGCGGCACTGCAAGCTCCCTCACGTGGTCACGTCAAGCCAGAATCCTCCACTCAGGAGTGAGCACCGTCTAGGAATAAATAGCAAGTTGTATTTTCATGGTCCATTAAGTCCTTGGCTTCTTTGTTGAGCCTCCTAGCAAGGAGATAATTGCAGCCAAACGAGGTGGTGGGCTACGTGAGGTGGTCGCGGGCTACACGGAGAGAAACCTCTAGTACTGGGGAAGTTGCTGAGAATTCCTGTTTCACAGGTTTTCCTGAACACACAGCCAGGTTAGCCCAGAGAGCTGTCTGTAGGCTCTGAGAGGACAGGAGGCACTCAGCTCTGAACTCCTGCTCTGCCACAGGTTAGGGCAGAGATGGCACCCTGGGTTGTGGACATCCAGCTGAACTGAGGTCAGTACCTCAGACCTCCTGGACTTTATGCTGGTGTCTGCATTCTGCCTGCTGGCTAAAACAATCAGGGCATTCAGCTCTCCTGAACGCTTGAAGAGGAGGGAGTGCGCTGACCCCTTTTCACACAGAGCAAACGTAATTGTTCCTACAGTGCAGCACTGCTCCTACTCAGAACTACTGGAGTAGGACATGTAAAGGGGGTGAATCCTGTGCTTGAGCCTCTGACCTAGGACAAACAGATCAGCAATTGGAACCTAAATGCACTAACCAGCAGCTAGGTTGATCGAGTTATTTACTATAGTCAGAAGTTTTCAACAGAATCACAGAATCACAGAATGACTGAGGCTGGGAAGGACCTCTAATATCATCCAGCCCAGTCTATGATCCAAGATCACCACAACCTAGACCAGGGCACTAAGGGCCACAGCCAATCTTTACTTAAACACTTCCATGGATGGGGACTGTACCACTGCCCTGGGTAGTTCATTCCAGGGTCTGAGCACCCTTTCTGTGAGGAAGGGCTCCCTAAAATCCCTCTTCAGTATGAAACAATAAAAGTCTTCTCTTTCGTATGAAACACGTCTTTACAAAACACTTTGGGATGTGGAAAACCAGCAGCTTTTGCTGGGAAGAAAGGAAAAACCGAAATAATTTAAAAATCACATCATTTGGAAAGTTCCTACCAGGCACCTCCAGACTGAACCGGAAACAGCTCAATCTCCGGGGCACAGACTCCACTGGTGCTGACCATCAGGGATTGCTGACCACATAGAATCATAAGGGATTGGAAGGGACCTCGAAAGATCATCTAGTCCAATCCCCCTGCCAGAGCAGGATCACCACAGCTGGGAAAACATCATATCCAGCACTTATTTAGTCCTGATATAAAGACTGATCCTTAACAAGTTTCAAGAGCCAAGGTGCCACATTTTGAGGACATTTCAGTGCTGCATCATACAGGAGAAGGGCAGAAGCAATGAACAGTTTCTCCTACTCATCATGGCATGTCCCTTCTCCCTACCCAACACATGCAGATAGATTACCCCAAGGATCTTTGCTCCCTGGCAGATAAGACACTGGATTTCCCTGCCCAGATGCTGTACAGAACGATTCTTCAAAAAGCAATAAATGCAGAAAAGATGCACTTACAGCCTTAACAAAGGAAATGCTCTGAATTTGTCTCATGCCTTGCCCCTTCCTTCTCCACCCCTGCAGCCTTTGGAAAGAGAAACTCAAGCGCACGTTTGTGACAATTTGTTTCCTCAGCCGAACGGAATGAAACCATAAAAAGCCTGAACTCAGCTCATCCAGCTTAAAGAAAGTGCAGCCCGGAGGAATGAACCTGTTCGGCAGCCTGTCGCCTCCTGGATGTCACCTGTCCTTCAGGCTGCTGCTGGAACCTCGTCCTCACACCGTCGCTCTCGGCTGCGAATGAGCACTATTGTGTGCTGGGGCTATTGGTAACAGAATTCAATACCACAGCCTCAAACCTCATTCCTGCTGCAAATGCTCCTGCAGCAACTCATCCAGCTGCTGACAGTTCAGGCTGACAGCTGGGCACGATGAGCTGGGAGCTGCAGCCTCTCCAGGCCGAGTTTCACCTTTGGGCTGGCATTTCACCTCAGTTCTGGGAAGTTATTAAAAGGCAGGTTAGAGTCTATATTTGCCTCCAGAAAAGGTGTTGAGCAGCCAGACTGAAAGATGGAGGGGGACACTCCATTTTCCCTTTTGTATGCCACATTGCAGTAGGTACCACTGTGCACCCCACAACAGCCACATCATTTCTTCACAGGTTGAATCTACAAAGGGTTAAAAAAAACCCTCCTAATTTTTTCTGGGTTTTTTTTTTGGTGGTCTTTGGGTACAGAATCTCTTATAATAAGACTATTTGTATTCATACTGGCAGAGTAAACACTCCATGTTCATGCCCAGGCAGCTCTGTGCTTGTAATTTCAGCAAGAACACAGCTACGTCCCTGAGGGACTTGGCTATTTCCCCAGCCACCAGGCACTCAGACGCTGAACGAGAGCAGAGAAAGAGAGAGATGATGGCATCAGCCTGCACAGAACCGCAGCCTCAGCTTCCGCTGAGAACGCAGGGAATAGCTCACTCCAGGTTTAATTACACTAGTTAAAACATCTCTCCCACAGGCCAGCAAGAGACAGGGATGTGGCGGCGCTCCCGTTATCACCAGGTACCCATTAGGTTGAATTGAAAACATCATATTCAAACCTTTCCCCTGACAAGATCCACACAGTGAGATGGTGATGGAACCTCTTATTTCCTCTCGTCACTGCACTTGGCAGAGCTTCTGCCAGCCTGGAGTTCTGGAGGAGCTCGTTCAGCGATGCCAAGAGAAACGATGCCACCACCTCCTGCAGTTGCTGTAGGAACATTCCCTCACTGAATCCCACCCAGCCCAGGCCAAATAAACAAACACAACCTCTTTCTGACAGCTTTATCCTCCAGTGCTAAACCTCTGGGTTGTTTCATGCACAGGGAAAAAACCCACCACAACCCCACAGCCTCCTCATGCTGCTGCTGAAGGAGGAGCCCCATCACCCAGGACTCAAATAAATCGCTCACTCGAGGGGGATGCTGAGCCCACCCCACCAAAGTGCTACATAAACACTGCCTGGATTTAAAGAGAAAGAATAAACTGTGGGGGTTTTTGGTTGCTTTGGGTTTTTTAAGCAAATGGAAACATTTCTATTGAGCCTTGTGAAAGCTGTTTTGCTCCAACACAAACCCCAGTTTACTTGGAGTAGCTGAATGAGGGCTTTTTAATTGTAAAGGGAAAATTCAGCACAGGCAGAGGTTTGCAATGGAATCATCCTTCACTAGGGGAGGCTAAAATGCCCATTGTAGGAGAGACACCAATTTTTAACGAAACAAAATCAAATAAATAAAATCAAATCTCATTTTCATTACAATTGTCACAGCTAGTCCACAGCACAAGGTACTGCAGGACACGGGAAGAAAAGGAGCTCCAAAGAAAGTGCAACTTGCCTCGTTCCCTCCCGGCAGCCTGTTCATGTGCACGAGCTGGCCCTGGTCGTCCAACACGAGTTCGGTGTAGGTCAGGATGTCGGAAGGCAGCGGCGGCGTTGGCAGGAACGCGTGTTCGTTCATAGACTCCCAGAGCTTAATCAGCGACTAGAGGGATGAAAAGATAACTTCTTGTTAGGAACACTGTCTGCAAATATTTCTCCTTCAATCTGCTGTGCCTTAGTGTTCGATGCAGAGCTAGGGACGTCATTCTCCCCCTGCACTGAGGAGGCCTCCCCTTGAGAACTGGGGGCAGTTCTGGACCCCTTACTACAAGAAAGAGATTGAGCGGTTGGAGTGAGAAAGGGACTGGAGGGAAAGACTGATGGGGAGAGACTGATGGAGCTGGGGGTGTTCAGCCTGGAGGAGACTCAGGGGGGACCTCCTCCCTCTCTACAACTACCTGAAGGGAAGTTGGAGTCAGGTGGGGGTCGGGCTCTTCTCCCAGGTAACCAGCACCAGGACGAGAGGGCAGGGTCCGAAGCTGCCAGGGGAGGGTTAGGTCGGATGTCAGGAAGCCCTTCCTCACAGAAAGGGTGATCATAGGCTGGACTGGACTGCCTAGGGCAGTGGGGAAGTCCTCATTCCTGAAGGTGTTGAAGGACAGCCTGCCTATGGCCCTCAGTGCCCTGGTCTGGCTGATGGGGTGATGTTAGGTCAGGGGCTGGGCTGGATGAGCTCAGAGGGCTTTGCCAGCCTCAGTAATTCTGTGCTCCCTGCCCCCAGTCTGGCTAACTACACTCATGGCCATCGATTGGAATTTGGAATTTAAACCATGAAACCCAGTTTTGCCCAAAGCAATGTAAATCAAACTGTGTGATCCAGGATAGAACCCAACAAATCAGATAAAAACCAACTCTGCAGCCCAACCCATTGAGGGATTATGAGTTGAACCCTGGGAACAATCAGCCCTGCACCGTCCACCCTTCTACCAGGGTTCGATAGCAGGATGGGAAAACAAAGAGACAAGAAGATGTTTAAATCTCTGTTTAACATCTTTATTGATGATCTCGATAAGGACACAGAGGCTATCATTAGTAAGTTTGCAGATGACACCAAGTTAGGTGGGAGTGTTCATCTGCCAGAGGGTAGGGAGGCTCTTCAGA
>JAOXOE010000827.1:5954750-5964950 GCA_028565055.1 Phoeniculus purpureus
AAAAGAAGGAGAAAGCTGCTCCCACAAATCTTCACCTGGCAAGGAGAGGGGAGGTAAAATATGGGATTTCTTTGCTCTAAAGGTTCTTGATAGTTAATGAAACTGCTCAAGTTTAAGTCATGGGAACATTATGGACCTGGCGGGTCTGGATCAGCTGCTGATCAGTAGGGAAACAGAAAAGCAGCAGCACCAGGGAACGGCCCCGTCATGGTGCCAACGCAAAGCCCAGCAGGGTTTTGGGGTGCAGTAGGACAGGGTTCCTATGCGACGTGGTCTAGGGGATCCTGCTGTGGCAGGGGGATTGGACTGGGTGATCTTTGGAGGTCCCTTCTAAGCCCTAATGACTGGATCTAGGGGATCCTGCTGTGGCAGGGAGATGGGACTTTGGAGGTCCCTTCACAGTCTCTAATGGAGATCCACGTGGAGATCCTTCCTGTGATGGGTTCTGAGATCAAATACCCATTCAGGCTCCTCTCCAGAAGTCACTGGGAAGCACCAGGGCTGGGAAAGCAGCACCTGAACTGGGAAAGCAGCACCTGAACTACTTTGATTTGTGCCCCATTAAACCAAAGTGAAACCTCTGGTGGATGGGGTCTCTCTGCACACCCCTCGAAGCCCATCCTGGGGCAGGGTCTCACTGGGGCTGTGGCCACTGAGGTTCCTGCCACATGGAAATGGCTCAGCAGGACCTTGAATCGTGAATTCCCAGGACATTTAGGAGCAAAGTGGGGTTTTTTGTTAACTGCAGCTGGTTTAACAGGTTGGACAAAAGGACTCCGAGAAATGCCACTGTAGGTCCCCTCTGACTGCAGCTGCTGAATCAACAGGGCACTTTATGGTTTCCAAGCTCTTCAAATACGGGATTTTCCTCGTTCACCCTCACAGCAGCGTCAGCAAGGCCATTTACTTGTCCATTTTCTTGTCTCTTGCTCAAACATGCACCTGAAGATCCGGGCAAAGCCCAGCGTCGATGCCCCTGACCCAACCAGTGTGAGGAGTCAGCTCTCACCCTGCAAGCTGGCTAAAGCAGCAGGGTCAGCCTCAAGCTGCTTCATTCCCCGAGTCCCACCTTCTCCTCCTCTGCCTTTAACAAAGCTCTTGTCAGACAAAAAAATTCAGCAAAGGCAGCAAGACAGCCATCGGTATCGGGGCTGCCCCGGCAACGTAGCGCCAACCCCGCTCCAGGCAGGAGCAGGAAGGTCACTGTGAGGGACTCATGTCCCCAGGGACTGGTGGTTTGGGGCTGTCACTTGTTTCTGTAAATGAGACTGCTTGTAATTGCTTCACTAAATATTCACTAGGATTTATGTTGTAGAGGTGCAGCATGAAGGTCACATGCGCTCCTGACGCTGCCTTGAAATATCCTTGTCCGGTTCATGCTGAGGTGCTCCACACATGGTCCTGCCCAAGCCTTTGCTCCTCAGGTCTCACACTGGCAGCAGAGCGAACGGGGCAGGTATGTAATCCCATAAAATGCCTGGTTTGGGGCCGGGGGGACATCCAGAGATCTTCTAGGAGGATTTTCAAGCCAACAATTGTCACCAAGGAGCTGGCAGAAGGCAGTCCTGGCTCTTCAACTACTTGAAGGGAGGTTGGAGTCAGGTGGGGGTCAGGCTCTTCTCCCAGGCAACCAGCACCAGGATGAGTGGGCAGGGCTGAAGCTGCCAGGAGAGGGTTAGGTTGGATGTTTTCCTCATGAAAAGGGTGATCAGAGCCTGCAATGGACTGTCCAGGGCAGTGATGGAGTCCTCATCCCTGGAGGTGTTGAAGGCCAGCCTGGCTGTGGTCCTTAGTGCCCTGGTCTAGCTGCTGGGGTGATGTTAGGTCCTGGTCTGGTCTGGATGAGCTCAGAGGGCTTTGCCAGCCTCCATCATTCTGGGATACTGGACTGGTGATGGTGCATTAACAGCAATTTCCACACAGCAGCGCTTGCAGGGAGAAGCAGTTGGTGGAAACCTGTGTCGCTAAGAAGACAAAGTTCCAGCTGCACAGAAGTCCAGGGCTTCAGGAGGGATGGAATCACAGCAGCAGCATTTTCCTTAGCTACTGCTCAAGAAAACATCCGGCGTTTGGATCCATCACAACAGGGAACAACATCCCACTGGCCCCAGAAAACAACAACTTGACTTTATAGCTGGGTCCAACCTCCCAGGCTAAAGCTCAGGAGGATACAGCTCACAGGCTGCAAGTTTTCAGCTGCTCAGGGGAGAAGTCAGGGCGGTCACCAGCACCAGGAGGGACCTGTGGGGTTACTTCTGGCACTGGCACATTCATTTGCAGAGAGGAACTGCGGTGCTGACATGGGGTTATGGGTTCAGTCCTTGCTATTTGGGTATTTAAGACAAGTTTCGCACACTCTTTGGCCAAATAAAGTGTGAACCAAGGCAGAAGCCACCACCAGGCTGGTCACAGAACCTATGGGACTGTCTGCAGCACTGGGGTTTGTGCAGACACCCATCACTGCCTCCTTGCACCTCCCAGAGTGCTGCTGAGCACGTGGAGCTGGGTGCTCCCACTCCTGCACCCCGGGCAGCGGGTACAGGGAAATGCAGAAACAATTTCAAATCAAATGAGATGACTGAGTCAGCAGCAGGGCAACTGCCCCACAGGGTCAGTGCAAGAGGAGATTCAGCTCTTACAACACAGATGGGGTGGTGGACGGAACCTTCCCTTTTACCACGAGACAACCAACAGGAGAAAAGTGAAAAGGCAATAACCAGTCTCGCTCTAACTGGGACCATTCTGCCATCCCTTCCATCCGTGTGCCACCAAAACTTCGCGCCCATGCACCCTGTGCTTGGGTCAGGCTGGATGGGGCTTTGGGCAACCTGGTCTGGTGAGTGCTGGCCCTGCTTGTTGCAGGGGGGTTGGACTGGATGTCTTTTGGAGGTGCCTTCCAACCCTGTGATTCTATGATCCTGTGATTCTGCCTGGACAAGCTGCACACCCACAGTCTGCACGGCCCAGCTCCTTTGTATCCCCCCTCCTCCACGCTTTGCTCTTAATTGTCATAAATAAATAAAATAAAACCCAATCTCCATCTTCTTAACTACAGCCCGGGGCTTGCAGCCGGCATCGCTCCTTCATTCCCAGGCACCTCCTGGCTGCAGGGCGAGGGCTCTCCTTCCTCCCTACCCTTTGCTCCGCACCGCTCGCTGCTCCCTGACAGCCCAACTCTTGAGTGACGCTTCAGTCCAAGGTGGAGCTAATCAACACTTCAGCAATAGGGCTGGAGAATTGATAATGAACAGATTTATGTCAAATTATTCAATATCTGCCAGCCCAGTCGCGAGTCCAACCCCAGTGGCTCAAGCCACTGGGACAAACCCACCACCACACCGCTCCACAGTTCCCCCCACCCCTCTGCACCATGCACCTGGCTCAGAGGCACCTCGCCGGTGCCCGACTCCTCGGCAGCTCCGGGGAGGGATGACAGCCATTCAGGGGTTAAAGAGAGGCAGTGAACCCCCAGCTAATGAGTAAGAATTCAGCAGGCAGTGTAAGATAAATGGAGCTTTCTCTGCTTCTGCTGGAGTCAGCATGAACTGCGGCCCTGCGGCTTGTTTGTGGCAAATGGAGTGCGCGAAATATCAAAGGGCAGTGATCCAGAAGACGACCGACTTTGACAAATTTTAAATTGGCCAGAAAGAAAACCGGCAAAAAAAGAGAAAAAAAAAAAAAGAAGAAGAAGAAAACCCCCAAATTATTATGCAATTCACTGGTGTCCTGCAGCCCCGGCTTCCCCCACGATCCCAGCCTTTCCTGCAGCCCTGGCTTTTATAGCATCATAGAATCATCCTGGCTGGAAAGGACCTTCAGGATCAGCAAGTCCTGCCCTCAGCCCAACAGCTCCCTAACCCCTGCACCATGGCCTCAAGTGCTTTAGATACTCGGTTTTTCAACATCTCCAGGGATGGGGACTCCACCACCTCCAGGGATGGGGACACCACCACCTCCAGGGATGGGGACACCACCACCTCCCTGGGCAGCCTGTTCCAGTGCCCAACCACTCCCTCAGCAGAGAACTTCTTCCAAAGATCCAACCTAAACCTCCCCTGATGCAACTTGAGGCCACTTCCCCTCATCCTATCGGTAGGAATTTGGGAGAAGAGACCATCAGCAGCCTCGCTATAACCTCCTTCGAGGTAGCTGTGGAGAGCAAGGAGGTCTCCTCTCAGCCTCCTCTTCTCTCGACTAAAATCCCGGGTTTTCCTGCGAGGGATTGGAATTAGTGGAAACAACAGCGGCGATCGGCCGGTGTTGGGAGCAATTACAGAGCGTCTAAGTGAGATGCTTATCGGTGACGGAGGCTTTTAGAGCTCTCGGTATGAACAGTTGTAAGTGACTTGCTCTTGTGTTGCAGTCATTTTAATTAAAGTGTGTGGAGTTTGCTGGGAGTAATTACCCTGCAGAGGAAGAGGAGGAGGGGGGATAAAAGCCCCTGAAGAGGTTCCTGTGCCCTCACGTTGGTGTGGTGTTGGATTTTTGAGGCTGTTGGAAGAAAACTGTATGGTTGCTTCCTCTCTGGGATGGTGGTGCTGGTCCCACTGGTGTGATCTGATGGGGGTCTGCACCCACTGCAAGTGATGGACTCCTTGGGGTGGCCACCAACAGGGACCGAGGTGGATGCTCTGCTCATTGCAGGATTTGAATGCTCCAGTCACACTCTTTGCCCACAGCCAGTGACTCTGCTCTTGGAAAGGACTCTCTGGTGGTCACCACCGTGTCTTTTCAGAGGTGGTGTCTGTCAGCAGAGCCAGTGTGTCCCATGGTGGGGTGAAGGTAACTGGTCTCACAAACACCACTCCTGCCCCAGTGCCACTCATCTGCAGAGACTGGAGCTCCCTGCTCAACGCTGCCCTTGCCTGCTCCAAGTCCTCCTGCCCCCGGGGATCATTGTGCACTGGAGACACCAGCATGGACGAGAGAACCGCTGCAGGAGGTGCAGCCATGAGCCCTGACTGCATCAGGAACTCTACAGCAGCCTTTGAACTTTCAGGTGTCAAATCCTTTAGGAGAACATTGTTGGGACCCCATGCTGGGTCTCCATGATTTGGTGTGGCCACGCTATGTTTGCTCCTAATGGGACACTGCCACGTCTAGCAGAAGTCAACAGTGGGGTCTACTGAGAAGAATCTCCCTGCTGCAACTACAACTGCTAAAACTGGGTTTAATTCCAGCAGCTACAGGTGAACAGAACAGCTCCTCCATCCGACCACCACATCCATCCAAAAACCACATCCATCCACCCGCCTGTGTTCGTTTGTTCCCTCATGCCACGAGCAAGAACTGAGGTCAAGCTGCCACCATGAGCTGCTCTGCTAACCTCAAACAAGCTGCCCAGGGAGCGGGTGGAGGCACCATCCTTGCAGGAGTTCAACAAACGGGCAGACAGGAGATGGGTTAGTGGTTGGGGGTTGTAGGGTGGATGGTTGGACCTGATGATCTTGAAGGTCTTTTCAAACCTTGATGACTCTAGGATGCCACGACTCTAAAACTCCACAACTCCATGAACACCTAACACACTTCCTATATATGGTGAGAGAGTCAACATACTGTCAGGAAGAACGGAGAGGGAGACTCTGACTCTGTCAGAGACATCGGGAAGAACCTGGCTTTCAGCTGACAGCCTGATTCTCGACACTCCCTCCCACCCTCTCCGATCCCGATTCCCTCCCCGAGCCGTATGGGAACGGCCGGGGTTTGTGCAGAAATTGTCACACGGCCATAAATTAAAAAAGGCCAAATAATGAAGTGTAACTGCAGCAATAGCTGCCATTTATCAGTCATTTGCAGAACACTTCTCCTCCTGGAAGATCCCAAAAGGCTTTATAAATTCAAACCATCCCCACGTAGTGGGTTTTCTTCTGCTGCTGAAATGGAGTCAATTTTGGAGGCAAGAAGAGGCTGGGTGAGATTACTCTCTTTTAGCAAGAGCTGGCAAAGGACCATTTAAAGAGTCTATTCCCCCGAGAGAGCAGAGAGTGGCTATTAAGTGCATTTTGCTGAACGCTCCCTATTGTGGGTGGTTGGGTGGCTGTTGGGAGCGAGAAAGGAGCAGTAACGACACGACTCACGTGGGCGATGGGACAGACACCCCGTGCTGCACATCACCCCATGTTCTGCTGAGGAGGAGAAGTGTTTTCTATCTGCTTGAAATTGAAGAGCAGACAAGTGTCATCACTTCCAAACTACCTCACAGTATCACAGATTCACAGAACATTAGGGATTAGAAGGGACCTCCAAAGATCATCCAGTCCAATCCCCCTGTCACAGCAGGATCACCTAGATCCAGCTGCACAGGAACATGGCCAGATGGGTTTTAAATGTCTCCACAGAAGGAGACTCCACAACTCCCCTGGGCAGCCCCTGCCAGGGCTCTGGCACCCTCACTGGGAAGAAGGTCCTCCTCAAACCTCCTCTGTTCCAGCTCACACCCACTGCCCCTTGTCCTATCATTAGATGCCCCTGAGCAGAGCCTGGCTCCATCCTCCTGACAGCCACCCTTCACATAGTTAGAAACATTAATGAGGTCGAAGGAAGGTTTGGCCCAGGAGCTGAGAAGCTGCTGAGATGGCAACTAGACGCAAACATCTGTAGAACCACAGACTCATCGAATGGTTTGGAAGGGAGCTCTGCCGTGGGCAGTGACACCTCTCATCAGATCAGGTTGCCCAGAGCCCCATCCAACCTGGCCTTACAGTAAATGTCTTACTTACAGGTGACTTATAGGTTTGAAGACCTATTCAATAAAAAAAAAGAATAAAAGAAGAAACGTGCTCAAAAAGACACTGTAACCCCCACCCCAGGAACGCTAGGTGCCACCAATACCATCCCTCAGGCGTACGTACACATGGATTGTCTCCTCTGCTTTTCCTCCCAGCTTAGATGAAAGTGAACAAAAACGACCTTGAATTGGATAAAACGCCTGGGTGCCCCTTCGTTGAGGTCTCTAACCACAGTCATTAGCCAGCAACAGCGGAACACGATCGGCTCGCTACCCCACGCAGACCTACCGAGCCGCTCAGCCAGGTGGATGTAGACAGGGTCCACTCTCCTCATCGTCTTCACCAGATCCTTCCTGCGGAATTTGATTTCGACTGTCCCCTCCGGTTCCAGGATTCCTCCTCTGATCAGCGATGAGGAAAGAGAAAAGAAAAGGCACTTTCAGGTCATGGGACAAGGGGAAACATGAAACGGAAGGGTTCAGTGATGTCTAGAGAGTGTGTGGAGAAAAGAGAGGGGTGGTGGGGAGACAAAACAGAGAGAACAAGAGAGAGTCTTAGCTGTTATTTATCCCACACCAGGCTCCACCACACATGTCCAGCCCAGAGCCGAGAGCACAGCAAAGCTCTTCTTTACTCCTGCGACCCTAAAGCTCTTCCCAAAGGTCAGAAAAGGTGCAGACCAGTCAACCAGTCATTTTCATCGCAGATCCTGCCCACTTGCCAGGTCAAAGCTGGAGGGACAAGTGATTTCAAACCTGGGCTTGGTCAATAAAAATCACTTCGGCCTTTAATTGTGAGGTGGGAACAAGGAGGAGGAGGAAGGGAAGGTCAGCACTGAGGGTTACGGAGCAGTGAGCGCAATGAGGATGACTGCATCGTTATTACAAATACGCTTCAGTTTTCTCTCCCTTATTTTTCTTTCCTTTCTTTCTGCCCTGCTGAGATGGTGGCAGGTGAGAGGAGACCTTGACAGCATTCGTGCTGTTCTCCTGTATAGGATCACAGGGTTGGAAGACACCTCTAGAGATAACCTAATCCAACAGCCCCAGCTACAGCAGGATCTCCCAGCTTTTTCCTCCAAATAATTCAGCATCGTCGTGTTTTACAGATCACTGAACCTCAGACTCACAGAATTTTAGGGGTTGGAAGAGACCTCAAAAGATCATCTAGCCCAACCCCCCTGCCAGAGCAGGATCACCTAGACCAAGTCATAGAATCACTCAGGATTGGAAGGGACCTTGAAAGACCATCTAGTCCAACCCCCCTGCCAGAGCAGCTCCAGGCTGTCTCCAGGGAAGGAGACTCCACAACCTCTCTGAGCAGCCTGGACCAGGGCTCTGCCACCCTCACAGTGAAAAAGCTTTTCCTTATGTTTTGACAAAACCTCCTCTGCTCCAGCTTCTGCAAGATTCCAGAATGACTGAGGCTGGCAAAGCCCTCTGAGCTCATCCAGACCAGACCAGGACCTAACATCACCCCAGCAGCCAGACCAGGGCACTAAGGGCCACAAGCCAGGCTGTTCTTCCAACACCTCCAGGGATGGGGACTCCACCACTGCCCCGAGCAGTCCATTGCAGGCTCTGATCACCCTTTCCATGAGGAAAACATCCAACCTAACCCTCTCCTGGCAGCTTCAGGTCCTGCCCTCTCATCCTGGTGCTGGTTGCCTGGGAGAAGAGCCCAGCCCCAACCTGATGATACTTTCCTTCCCCTGGGAGCAGATTAACGTCATCAATATCTGTCAGACACTCACTACTCCTTGCTGCTCCCACAAGTCTGAGCCACCAGCAACCAGAACCTGTATTTAATGTAAAAAGTGCTACTGGCCCAGTGCCCGTAGGAGACACAGGACATCGCTCCAGGGCTGTATGAGCAGAGACCCACATTTCATTTGCAACGCTGCACACACAGGCAGCTTTGGGAGTCCCAAAGTGCGGTGTGGCTGGTCTGAATGGTAAAGATAACCCACAAATAATGCCAAGCGCCAACACCTCGCTGTGCTGTGCGACTGCTCAGGGGGCTGCCTCCGAAGCCCCATCCCAGTGCAAGACCAGACCTGTCTGAGCTGTGATCACTGCTGCAGGCGTGAAGCAGGTGGTGAGGGAGGGTGGGAAGGAGGGATGGAGGGAGGAGGAGCTGCAGTACCTGCTCTCCCGGTCCGCGTAGATCTCCATATGCCGAGGATTAATAGTAGGGTCAACCACAGCCCAGGATCCTCCCCTTAGCTCTGCCTGCGGCGGGATGTAAATCAGCACGGGCTGACGATACTCCCTGAGGCCGTCCACGATGTAGGCACCGAACTTGAGCACTTGGTCGTACATGTCTGCAGAGAAAGGACACGGCGCTTGGAGTTGCGGCGTGGAGATGCTTCAGCCCCACCACGATGGGTCCGACTGAGAAAACCCACCATCATTGAGCTCTCCTAACCACCCCCTCCTACCACACTGTGACCTCTGGACCTCCATCCCGGAGATCTGGACCGGTCCCTTCGCAAAACATCACCTGTAGGGTCCTCACTGTTCCTTCACCTAATGCAAATTCTCATTTTCAGACCTACAACCTCTGTCCCCATCCGTGTCCCGTGCACGACCCACTCAACAGCAGACCTTTTCCTGCCCTTCTTCTTACAAAAGACCTTTTCCTATATGAAACTCCGGGTGTGGGAAGGGTTGGGACAGGGACTCACATCCTCTTCTTCTTGCGTTACAGCTTGTTTAAGGCGTTTTGCTCAGATTTAATAAGAGCAACTCCACGGTGTAAAGAGAGAGCATTGAAAATCTCAGCCCCAAAGGGGATTGAAGTAGGAGAGGAGAAAAGGGAGGTGGAAGAATTTGTATGAGATGATCTAGTTTCTAATGGGGACAGTGTGGAATGGGAACAGGCACTTCCAACACACGTATTTGGTTAGTAGATTTATATACAGGAGCCTCAAAGCAAACACACAAGAAATGAAAAGTACTTTTTACTAGGATCACCTAGTCCATCTTTTTGCCATCTCTCAGCTTCTTCGCGCTGGCAGCCACCAGCAGCAGGAGTGTGGGGTTTGCAGCCCAGCTCCACTGAGCTGCTCACACCTCCTAGGACAGGAGTTTTCCACCCTCTCCACCTTTTTTTTTGTTCTTTGCTTGATGCCTCAGTTTGCCTCATTTTTCTCACCATTAAATACCAGACACACTCCTCCATATAAATCCACATGCGTGCATAGAGATGAAGGGAGAAAGTGGGATTTAAAGTGGATAGATATTTATTTCTATCTGTATTAGCTATATTTTTAATATTATGTATGTTATATATATTCCAAAATTAATATTAACTATATATTAATATTATTATATATATTAAATACATTTTAAAGTGTGTATCTATATACTTTATGTATATTAGCTACATTTTGAATATTTTGTAGGCTATATATAGAAATATATTTTAAAGTATATATAGAATTATATATAGAATTATTATCTATACATTT
>JAOXOE010000827.1:5969504-5984553 GCA_028565055.1 Phoeniculus purpureus
CATTCAGGTTGGAAAAGACCCTTGGGATCATCAAGTCCAACCATCAACCCTACTCTACAAGTTCACCCCTAAACCAGGTCCCCCAACACCACACTGAATTACCTTTGGTAGGAATTGTGCACCAGGAGCAGTAAAGGTGAGTCACGCTAGAGGACAGCAGTGGAAGGGGATCCCAAGGGCTGCTTACCTTTCATTCCGCCAGAGAAGCCTCTCCAGTTAGCAAAGACCATCAGGGGAAGCCCTTCCCTGTTGAAGTCGTTGATTGCCTGGGCAGTCTTGAAGGCAGAGTCAGGGAACCAGACCTGGCCAGCCTGCTGGATTATCTGTTGGGAACAAAACCAGACTGATAAACCCTGAAGCAATGAAAGGGTTGGCGTGAAAAACCAGAATTGGACGCAGCAAGAGCTGTGAGGTGGAATTAACATGGAATGGTGGGGGTCTGCTTGACCACAGGAAAGTCAGGGGAAGCCTTTTGTCCCCAATGTCACCAGGAGCACTGTCACTAAGATGAAGAACAGAGATGGTGTGGAAAGCCTGGCTCGGTGACTCTTGTGTGAGGGTGAAAGAGAAGCGAGAAAACCCCAAAGAGATCGTGTCGGGTCAGCTGTGAAATGAGGCAAAATGTCAGAGCAGCCAGCCCATGAAACGTGGTGGTCACAGCAAGACAACAGGGAATGAGTTTTGCTGGCCAGATCTCCCAAGCCCCAGGCCCTGCACCTCGCCTAAGCCACAAGAGAAGCTGGAAGAACCTGTCTCCAGTACAAATGGCCAACACAACTGTCTGCTAGCAGCTCACCAAGGAAGGGCCACATATTTTGTCTCATATTTAGGTAACAAAAACCCCACCAAAACAAAAGCCCTTCCCACAGAGACACTGGCAGAGGATGAACAAGCAACTGACCACGTGCTCAACCTACCTTGGCCTCGGAGTCCAGGTTTGCGGGATCAGCAGGGATGCTGAGCTCCACTGTCCTCGTTTCTACGGCAACTACTCCCACAGGTATTCCTCCCAGCCTGGGGACAAGCAAGACACATCAGAACTTCCATTCCTACTGCCACACAACTGGATATTCTGCCCAGTTTACATCAAAATACTCAAGAGACAGAGGAACAACAGGAGCGAAGGGCGAGGAAGTGTTGTGGTTGTGCTGAAGAGTTCTGGCGTGTGGCTGGAGAATTCCAGAGCAGAGTCACAGTTCCCAAAGCGAAACCCGGTTCTAAAAGCCAGCACATCCCTCACTAATAATTAAACAGAACAAACTGAAGCCCAGATTGTGAATGATATAGCTGCATCTCCACCCTTTGCCTGCCACTGCACAGATTCTGACACCATGAAGCATAAACACAAAGCCGCGAGGCTACAAGGTTTTCACAAGCCCCAGGAGCTGATGAAAAACAGCCCCAGGCTGCACTTCTAAGCGATGCCGATCTCTCAGCTCTTGCTTACAAAAGCTCTCCCCAGAGGTTACGATGAATGATGGGTTTGGCTTTGCCCATCTGCCTCCTCCCCAGCCCTCAGTGCGAAGGGCACGGGGACAGAGGGGTGGCACCAGGGAGCTGCTCAGCTCCGCTCTCCGCAGCCCCTAACCCACTCCTTGACACTAAAGGCATCTCCGCTCCGAGGACAGGAGTCCCAGCAGAGCCCACGTGCTCTCCTCAGCCACCCGGAGCTGGATGAGAGGCGACGAGGCTGCTGTGCACTAGGGGGTTGAAAATATTCCCATTCCCTATGATTAAGAGTCTGCCTCGAAACCCGTAATTGCAGAAGCCGTCTTAAATCGGTAACTTATACCTTCTATATTAGGGCCCATGTGACCTAATAAAGAACATCTTTATCCAAGTATTACAGTTATTTATTGAACTTGAAAACAGCTCAAAACAACTTCTCTTTTCCATTATACTTCATATAAATTTTATCAGGCCAGCACATGAAGATGCTACATCTTGTTTTATAGTGTGTCCCTGGACAAGGTGCCATCGAATAATAAAAGACAATTTACAGCCAGGAGCGCACGTACTCCAAACATCCCTACCGGCGATGAGTTTTGGCAGCACTTACAGCAAGAATCCCAGAAGAACACATTCCTATTTGTTTTGGGGGTTTTTGTTTGGGTTCTGCTTTTCTTTTCCAAATGTCACTGCTTTCTGCAAAGCAGTCGCTTGCGCTTGTGCTTTTGTAGTTAAATGGATGGGCGGGAGAGGTCCAGGGCTACCTGGAATGTGGAGGTGTGAGTGAAGCCGAGCATGGATCTGGATAGAGAACTTCTTTCCAACCCTCCTTGTATGGTGAAAGCTTTTAAACAATTACAGGATGTTGTGAGATAAAACTAAAGAGTCTCAAGGATGTGTTCCTGTGCGACTTGGTCTGGGTGATCCTGCTCTGGCAGGGGGACTGGACTAGATGATCTTTTGAGGTCCTTCCAATCCCTAATGTGATTCTGTGATCCTGGATTCTATGATCCTGTTTTGGCAGGGGGATTGGACTAGATGATCTTTCGAGGTCCCTTCCAAACTCTAATGTTCGGTGATTCTGTGATCTCAAGATAAAATACACACATGGATCAGAAGGTCACAGGACATCCCACGGTTACAAACAGGGATGGACTCAGCAGGGAGTTTCGGTTCCTCTCACCAAGGGGGATTGGACTATCTTTCAAGGTCCTTTCCAACCCCTAATGATTCTATAAGGTAAAAAGATCAATGATCAGAGTGGAAAGGACCATCCTGAAGGGGCAGAGCTAGGGACGTCATTCTTCTCCTGTACTGGGCACTAGGGAGGACTCTCCTCGAGTACCTGGGGGCAGTGCTGGGCCCCTCACTGCAAGAAAGAGATTAAGGGGCTGAAGCGGAACCAGAGGAGCAAGGAGGCTGGGGAAGGGACTGGAGTGAAAGGCTGATGGGGAGAGACTGAGAGAGCTGGGGGTGTTTGGCATGGAGGAGACTCGAGGGAGACTCTCCTCTCTCCAAACTCCCTGAAGGGAGGTTGCAGTCAGGTAGGGGTCGGGCTCTTCTCCCAGGCAACCAGTGCCAGGACAAGAGGGCAGGGTCTGAAGCTGCCAGGGGAGGGTTAGGTCGGATGTCAGGAAGCCCTTCCTGATAAAAAGGGTGATCAGACCCCAGACTGGACTGCCCAGGGCAGTGGTGGAGTCCCCATCCCTGAAGGTGTTGAAGGACAGCCTGGCTGTGGCCCTTAGTGCCCTGGTCTGCCCGATGGGGTGATGTTAGTTCCTAGACTGGGCTGGATGAGCTCAGAGGGCTTCTCCAGCCTCAATCGTTCAGTGGTTCTGTAAGCTGAGCTGCTCCTGCACACAACCCCTCTCTGGCTCAGCAGCGATTCATCTCCAGCTGTAGAGCACCACATCGCTCTGCCATTCCTCAAAATATGTGAGGAAACGGGTGTTTTTCCCATTTCTCCCAGTACATTCTGCACTAGGAGAGTCCAAACACTGACTTAAACCTATTATAGACCCTCAGAAGTCTGAAGAAAGCGCCACAGAGGGTCGTTTTGCTGAGCACACCCCTGTATCTGGAAGCAGACTTTCATGGATGCTAACAGCTCCTGTTGGCTCTTCCTGGTTCAAGATGGGGATGACCCCCAGAGATGCTGCACAGTGACTGACCGCAGCTTTGCAGTGTCACAGCACGACCTCCGCTCCCTGACCCTCCTTAAGGGAATTCTGCAGAGCTGTGGCTTTGAGAAGCCTGAAAGAGAATGGGGAGCTCCCAGTGCCAAACATTCTGGGGCCATGTGTGCTGCCAGTGTAGCGGAGAGAAGGAACAGCTCTGGCTGGTGGCTGGACTGGCCAGGAGCCTCACTGGCTGTCCCAGTTTGCCACCTGTGCCTCTCCCTGGATCACACCCAATGCTGCGGTGACCCAACACAGCATCACCAGGGATATCCAGGTACCTGAGACACCAGTCTGGTGAGACTCCAGGCTGATGAATCCAGACCCTAGGGGTGGCCTCAGGATTTAAGTGCTATCAGGGAATCTGTCCCTGCTGCAGTACTGACAGATCTGAGAAATAAAAGATTTCCCAGCTGAAATGTGCTGCGAGCTGGGGCCCTCCAAACACCAACATGCACAGGCACGACCAGACCTCATTTACTGCAACACCTGAAGCCTCCAAGATCCCATTGAGGCCCTTCAGTGTTGGGGTCTTTTTTTTCCTCCCCTCTCACTTGCTATAAAAAAAAAGGAATAGGCTGGCAATTAGCCAAACTCAGTGACATCAATTAGGAGCTGGGAGTCTGCTGGAGGCAGGAGGATGAGCTCTGTGTCGAGAGGAGAGCTGAGGAGTGAGGAGTGACAAAGGATCGGCTCGCAGCACTCGGACAGCTCAAGCACTTGTAGTGGAAACTCGAGGGAGATGAATGTCCTCTCTGCAAACAGCTTCACAGAGAGGACAGAGACAATCAGAGCAGCAAACTCACAGTGCCACAGGGAGAAGGGGGTGCAGGGCAGAAAAATAAAGAAGAAACTCAAAAAGAAGTGATTGAAGGGGTTTTGAGGGCAGCTCTGACTCGTGTTCTGTCAAAATGCAGCAGCCCATTGCCACGCTTCCGCTGCCTGCCAGCTCAGACCTGCAGCAGCAGCAATGACCCAGGCTGCCAACACTTTCCTGGCAATGGGGAATATCTGAGGACCTGCAAAGGGACCCCTTGGCAGCAAGATGGGAAGATACTCCACCCTGGGGAGGAGGCGAGTGCCACAGCTCCACTGAGCTGAGCATCTCTGCACCGTGAAAACAGCTGAGGTGAGGTGGGTGCTGGTTGGGAAGTGCTCCAGGCAAACCTCAACGTTCAATGAACCACAGAAATGTCCAGACTGGGAAAGACCTCTAAGATCATAAAATCATTAGAGATCGGAAGGGACCTAGAAAGATCATCTAGTCCAATCCCCCTGCCACAGCAGGATCACCTACACCAAGTCTGTCAAGCACAATCATTAAAGCTATCATTAAAGTCCAAGTTAAGCTCTTATCAATGTGATTTGCTCTCATTTTAGCTGCAATGTTCTTGCAAGACAAATACAATGCAAAACAATGAAAGGTATGATGGACCCCCAGCTAGGTCAGGGTGGCAGGAAGGCAGTGAAGTGCCTCAGGAAGCAGATGGCACCTGCCAGCATTTCTAACCATCTCTCTCTTTGCCCCTTGTGCATGTTAAAGCTCCACCTGCAAGCAAATCAGGAGTGACCAGACCACAGAATCACAGTATCACAGAAAGTTAGTGGCTGGAAGGGACCTCTGGAGATCATCTAGTCCAACTCCCCCTGATAGAGCAGGATCACCTCAAGATCCCACAGGAACACATCCAGGTGGGTTCTAAATGCCTGCAGAGAAGGAGACTCCACAACATCTCTGGGTAGCCTGTCCCAGTGCTCTGTTACCCTCACGTGAAAAAGATTTTCCTGATGGACCCTCTTGTGTTCCAGCTTGAGCCCCCTGCCCTATTGCTGGGCACCACCAAGAAGAGAGCGGCCCCATTCTCCCTTTAGGCATTTGTAAGCATTAAATGGGGTATCCTTTTGGGTTCCTCTCCAGGTTAAACAAACGTGGCACTCTCAGCCTCTCCTCACAAGGCAGATGCTCCAGCCCTCAGATCATCTTAGTGACTCTTATAACACAAGTGTTCATTTAATACCTGTCTGACACCTGAGGAGTGAACCCTCTTCCTTATCACCCACCCCAAATCCTTTGCTTGTTCTCCTAAATGCCGCCAGTACCAGGGTCCCAGCACCCAGGTCTCATTCCTGTGCTAAACAAGTTTCCTATGCAAGTAGCCACTTATTTTTCACTTGTGGCCATCAGCTCTCAGAGGATGCTCCAGATAAACGCAGAGCGCAAAGAAAACAGCAAAAACCCCTCGGAGACTTTACCTTGCTCTGCCAACCACCACCGTCTGTGCCCAGGGCTGCATGATCTCTAGGAACGAGCCATTGTCAAAGAAACCACTCAGCCACTGTCCTTTCTGATCTAAAATAGGGAAGGGAAAGACATAAACATATCAGAGGAGAGCAGAAAGCAGAGAAAACACCCAAGGAGCAGTCGAACCTCACTTCAAAACCAGAGACCGCGGCACTGCCTTCTCATTTATTTATTTTATAATAGATTATAATACAAGGGAACATTAGACAGCTGAGCATTTGTTTGCCTTCAGCCATCATGTCTTATTTCATTTGCTAGTCTGCATAAAGACAGCCATTTATCAGCAAAAGCATCATTTATTGTTAAACGATGGGGTTTGGGGAGCAGAGGGACTTGGCAATGCTTTTCAATAAATAACTCTGGTTTTTTTGAGGCCCCACAAACATTTGTCACAGGGCGGGGAAGTCGCTCAAGATGTTTTTTCACAGTGCTCGTTCCTAGCTGAAAACTTCTCTCATGTTTATTTTTTCTCTTGATCCTTCCTTTAACAAAAGAAGGTGGCAGAAATTCAAGGCTTTGCTACACAAAGTTCTGCGGTATTTTATAGCTCGACCCAACCAGACTTAGTTGCTCAAGGCATCATCCAACCTGGCCTTGAAGACTTCCAGGGAGGGGGCAGCCACAGCCTCTCCAGGCAATTGATTCCAGAGTCTCTCTACCCTGGCACTGAAGAACTTCTTCCTCAGATCTAGCCTGAACCTACTCTCCTTCAGTTTCAAACCATTTCCCATTGTCCTATCGGATGGGAAAAGTCCCTTTGCAGCCTTCCTGGAGGTTCCCTTCAGGTACTGGGAGGCATCGCTAAGGTCCCCCTGGAGTCTTCTCTTCCCTAGGCTGAACATCCCTGGCTCCCTCAGCCAGTTCCCAGAGCAAAGGTGCTCCAGCCCTTGGATGATCTTGGAAAAGAGAAATCAAGTCCTTTGATCCCTGTAGCCTGCACCTTCCCAAGCCAGGGCACCGAGACATTCTACCCTCCCAGTTACAGAAGTCACAACTCCTGGGTAGGGGGGCACCTGCTTTTCCACTGGGACTTCATGAAACTCTGCAAAAATAAATAAAACCCCACCCCAAACCCAACCACAACCTCTCCCAGCTTCACCCCTGGCCAGCACCTGGCTCCGGCGGAATGTTTTCATCGGAGCAAACCCCTCCACTTGCACAAAGCCAAGTCCAAAACCAATTAAAAGTGGAGATGGGAGCGAGCTAACCTCTGCTGACTTAAACAGGATGGAGAGTGTTTTATCAAGACCAAACTTGTAATTACTGTGTTCTACATTCCCTGCCTCCGTGGCCCCACTGTAAAATGTGACCATCCATTTCAAAATTATCTCTTTATCGTGAGCCCAAAGCTGATCGTTTAGATTCTGGCCTCGTGTCAGGCGTCAGTTTGAAGAATATCACGGCAATATCTCCCCTAATAAATGGCTTTAACTTTTCACCTAGGAGATATCTACTTTAACTTATCACGGGGAATCATCTGCTTTCCTTAACGCTTCCACTAAATTAAAATCTGAAGTCACTCGATTTGGAAGCCGGCGTTAGCTGCGCTCAGACAGCTGGATGAATTACTGGAGAGATGATGAAAAAATATTATCCAAACCCAGAAAACTTAGTTTATCACCAACCTCATTTTAGCCCCCCAAACTCATTAATAACAGCAGGCACAATGGTCACCCGGTTGGTCACCCGGGGCTGCACAACCCCAAAAGCACGCGTCGGGAGTTCGGCGCTCTGCAGCGTTTCCAATGCAATTCTGCTCTGGGATCTGTGGGAGTAACTGAGACTCCTGCAGTGTACAGACCCTTTGGATTGGAGGAACCATAAAAATCCCCCCTCCAGATCTATAAAATCGATTAATAATTGTAGGTACCCTCAAGCACTAGGAATTTACAGGTCATTTTTATATATTATATGCAAATTGTGCAGAGTTAGTTACTCTACGAGCTCTGAAATACACTGCTGCGGGGAATAAAACGCTGCAGGCATAAAGCCTTGAGATCAGACCTGCTCCTGCACATCCTGTCCCCCAAAGATCTACGTACTGGGATTTGGACGTCCAGCCAGCATCCAGCGAGGATCGTAGGGAGTCTTGGTAGGAATGAAATCAATGGCTCTGTCTATGGGGTCCTTGACTTTGAGGATAGGCACGGGGCTGTACACACTCTGAGGAGGAATAAAAGGTATTATCAAGGGAAGGAATTCTCCTGCCTGGCTCTGCATCAAGCACCAGCCCTGCAGGACCTGCTCCGAGTCCTCTTTCCCCCGCCACTGCATGACCCTTCGACTGACGGGCAAGAGCCTGAAGACACTTCCAGGGTGCCCCATCCCACACACAACTCTCAAACCCTTCCTCTGGCATCACCTGGCTCACGTTGCCCTGCACCTCTCTTGAACTTCAGCACTAGTGAGGGGCTGCAACTTGATTTTTGAGGGTTGACAGGGCCACCCAACTCATTCCACTCACTGTGTCCTGAAGGGAGGTAAACTGTGTGTTGTTGTAGCCACCTTCTTGGCTGTGGAGCAGCTCACACGTGTACGTCAGCTCCTACAAATTACTGCCTCAGAGGGCAACTCTGAGACTCCTTTAAGAGACAACCGACTGTTTACACCAAACCTCACCAGGGGAGTGACAAGAAGTAGCCAGGGCAGGGTCAGGCTGCCCCACAGCCCAGCTCCAGCACTTTAAGACAAACTCAATCTTGTTTACATCAATATCTAACAACCTAAACCATCTGCTAAGCACCACAGACACAGGAAAAACCCCATATGGACACAGAGAGCTCCCAAAACCCTGCGATCAAAGCAAATATCCAGTGGCACTCTGCACCCCACGAGGCCAAGACTTACCTTTGGCATGTAGGAGAGCCACTGCAGGATGGTGTAGACTCCTTCAAAGTCATCACACACAGCACAGTGCGTCACCCCGTTGTTGTGCATGATCTGGATCCCTCCCAGCTGGTTGTTGGAGGTGTAAACTTCCCGTCCAAGCACCTTGCAAGAGAAAACAGGAGAAGGTGAGGTGGGTGGGTTGTGATGAGGACGTGATGTTAAGATGATGATACACACAAGCCCATCCCTGCAGCAAGTGATGGCCACTTCAACCTCAAAGGATGGAGCAAACCACTCATGAGAGACCTCCCTGCTTGTTGCAGGGGCGTTGGACTAGATGACCTTTGGAGGTCCCATTCAACCCTGCGATTCCACGATTCCCTAGCCCTGTGTGTGGGGAAGACCTTATCAACAGTGACCTCCACGGGGAATGGTACGAGTGGGAACACTGAGACAGGGATGATCTGCCCTTCCCCAAGGCAGCACTGGAGATGATATGTGACCCAGCCTCCTGGGTGCTGACACAGTCCCCTGGGTGCTGACCCAAGCTCAGCTCACTAACCCCAAGCTGCTCCAAGACAACTGACAGGGTGGAACCCACTTAAACCTTTAAATGGGGGAAAAACCCAAGAGCCTGCAGAAAGACAAAGGCCCAGCAGCTCCTCAGAGAGACTGCAAAGAACAAGACTCTGCTGGGCTTCTAATTCTCTTGCACAGCTCCATATCTAATCTGAGCCCTGGCTCCGCAGCTCTTTTCTCATTCTCCTGCTGTCTCTTTCCATTTGCCCTCTCACTGACTGATACACTGATCTCTCGGTCACTCGGCTTTCTGCTCTACTGAGTCCATATTACTAATAACACCTCTGCCACGGCCAGTTTACCTCATGAAGGCAGGAGCACATCATTACAAAATAAACTCATAACTTTGACATTCTAGCAAATACATGCCGTTTGTTATTTTTATGGGTTGAGTCTTTCGAACAGACAGAGGGCATTACCCACCTGCTTCATTTAGATCTTTAAAGAAACCCACCCTCCAACACTCACACACACACACACACACACACACACACACACACACACACACAGAGCCTGTCCTCCCTCATGGAACACCCAGTGCACAGGGAGAAGGGCTGCCTCGAGAGAGGAGCAGCTCAAAGCCCACAGTCACCCACTTGGGTTTGACTTCACCCTCATCACAGAACGTTAGGGATTGGAAGGGACCTCGAAACATCATCCAGTGCAACACCCCCCCAACCCCACCACAGCAGAATCACCTAGATCAAGTTGCACAGGAACATGGCCAGGTGGGTTTTAAACGTCTCCAGAGAAGGAGACTTCACAACTTCACTGGGCAGCCCCTTCCAGGGCTCTGTCACCTTCACTAGGAAGAAGATCTGTTTCATATTGATGTGGAATCTCCTCTGTTTCAGTTCACACCCACTGCCCTCATTGGGTGCCACTGAGCAAAGCCTGGCTCCATCCTCCTGACACCCACCCTTCATATATTTATCAACATTCACGGGGTCACCCCTCAGTCTCCTTTTTTCCAAGCTCAAGAGATCCATCTCCCTCAGCCTTTCCTCATCAGGGAGATGTTCCACTCACTTTGTCATCTTTGTGGCTCATCCCAACACCTTACAATGAGCATTTGAGATGTAACTCATCTCACCCGCAACAGCGGGGAACTCCACGATGCTCAGGATTTGACCTTTTGGGATCACAGAAGGTGCTGCAGGGGTATGAAAACAGAGAATTCAGATCTGGACCTAAAACTCTGCTGCACCAGAGAGCTGCAAGACCCTCAGTTAATTATTGCTGGGGTCAAGAAGCTGCTGAGGTCACACTGAGCACTGCCTAAGCGCTGAGGCTCAGCCCTGTCCCTTCCTAACCCCAGATTTGTTCTCTTTTGGGGGTGGTCTACCACCTTGAGATGGTTCCCACAGGACTCCCTGTGAGACAGATGCTAGCTGAGGTCTGTGTGCAGAGGAAACCGAGGCGCAGCAAGTTGAGCAAACACCCTCAAATCGTACAAATCAGGGCAAGCCCTGTGCTTTACGGCAGTGAGATGTTCCTGTGCTCTCCCCGTTCTGAGCTCAGCCACCTTCATCTTCCTCTGTCAAAATCAGTGCGACGAAAAGGGATATAAAGCATGGATTCAGCTTCAATGAAAAGAAAAACATGGGGCTCCAGATGCCAGGTACAAGCCTGGCTAAATGCTCTCCATAGAGGAAAATAAAAATAAAGAGGATTTAAACCCCCCATCTAGGAACGAATGCAAACGCATGCACATGCAAAACGGGCCTCTGCTGCTGCTTATCTGGAGACACTGTAGACAGCTCAGGTTTACCACTGCTGACAGGCAATGAAAACAGTCTAATATACCGCCTGCTCTTGCCCTTAAATCCCTTTTTGGAGATCAAGATAAATATGCAGCTCCTTCTGCCGAGTGCTCCAGACATTTCAGTGAAGTGGCAGAGCATCGTGAGGGGCTGCGCAAACAAATCCCCCTGCCGTAACAGCAAGTGCGAACGCTAGGCACTGTTGGGCAGAGCAGTCCCAAGCTGCGTCTGAAGTTGTGCCCTTGTGGGTCCACCCGTGTGCACCTGCAAGCTCTGGATCAGACCAAGGCTTGAGCACAGCCCCAAAGTGGTGCAAGTGAGGCATTAAAGGTGCTGAGTTTTCCAGGGATGCTGCATCTTCCAAGGATGCTGTGGCCTCAGGGATGCTGCATCTTCCAAGGGTGCTGAGTCTTCCAGGGATGCTGTATCTTCCAGGGGTGCTGAGTCTTCCAGGGATGCTGTATCTTCCAGGGGTGCTGCATCCTACAGGGATGTTGCATCTTCCACGGGTGCTGAGTCTTCCAGGGATGCTGCATCTTCCAGGGATGCTGAGTCTTCCAGGGATGCTGCATCTTCCAAGGGTTCTGAGTCTTCCAGGGATGCCTGTATCTTCCAGGGGTGCTGCATCTTCCAAGGGTTCTGAGTCTTCCAGGGATGCCTGTATCTTCCAGGGGTGCTGAGTTTTCCAGGGATGCTGCATCCTACAGGGATGCTGCATCTTCCAGGGGTGCTGAGTCTTCCAGGGGTGCTGCATCTTCCAAGGGTTCTGAGTCTTCCAGGGATGCTGCATCTTCCAGGGGTGCTGAGTCTTCAAAGGATGCTGCATCTTCCAGGGGTGCTGAGTCTTCAAGGGATGCTGCATCTTCCAGGGGTGCTGAGTCTTCAAGGGATGCTGCATCTTCCAGGGGTGCTGAGTCTTCCAGGGATGCTGCATCCTCCAAGGGTTCTGAGTCTTCAAGGGATGCTGAGTTCTTCAAGGGATGCTGCATCCTCCAAGGGTTCTGAGTCTTCCAGGGATGCTGCATCTTCCAGAGGTGCTGAGTCTTCCAGGGATGCTGCATCTTCAAAGGATGCTGCATCTTCAAGGGATGCTGCATCTTCCAGGGGTGCTGAGTCTTCCAGGGATGCTGTATCTTCCAGGGGTGCTGAGTCTTCAAGGGATGCGGCATCTTCCAGGGGTGTTGAGTCTTCAAAGGATGCTGCATCCTCCAAGGGTTCTGAGTCTTCCAGGGATGCTGTATCTTCCAGGGGTGCTGAGTCTTCCAGGGATGCTGCATCTTCAAGGGATGCTGAGTCTTCCAGGGATGCTGCATCTTCCAGGGGTGCTGAGTCTTCAAAGGATGCTGCATCTTCAAGGGATGCTGCATCTTCCAAGGGTGCTGAGTCTTCCAGAGACAGTGTCTTCCAGGGATGCTGCCTCTTCCAGGGATCCATCTCCTGCTTGAGTGCTCTTCTGGCTTCACAGAGCCATCAGAGATCTTGCCAACTTGTTTCACCCATCCAGCTCGAGGCTAGACCCGGTGCCAGAGGTGAAAAGGCACTGAAGGGGCAGCCAGCTCATAGAGAATGATCATTGGGCTTTAGACCAAAATGAAGGCAATAGCTCATCCGCTCAGTGCTGCTAAGCACCTCATCCCTGACCTCCGAGGACTACATTTTTAAAGGCTGACAAGTAATTCAATCTCCAATTAACAATCTTAAATGGTGCAATGCATATCGCTGTGTAAATGTTTCTGCAAGAAAATATCCAAGGGTGAGTGAGAAGGCAGCTGCTGGAGGAGTCCACAACTGGTGCTGCTGCAGTTAAAGGACTGGGCTGCCCTGGGAAGACCCAGCAGAGACATCAGTGGAATTGGAAAAGACGCTAAATCCATCAGACAGGTAACACTAGAAATAAACTCATGGGAGAACAGATCGTGCAGGATTAAACCTAGTGTCTGATACAAGCAGGGTCTGGCGAAATAAACTTCAAGCCATGTGGTCTGGGTGTGCCAGGGACACACCTGAATCAAACGAGTGGGAGGTCAAGGAGGGAAAGTCACAGCAGCCCAAGCTTTGCAGGAGGCACTGAGCAGCCCAACGCAAGCATGGAAGGGTTAAGTGTGCAAAGCAGCCCCTTCCCAGCAGAAGGTTATCAGCTCTCTAGGGAAGAGGTCAAAGATGCAGCTACCAGAGGCAGCTGCCACAGATCAAAGATCAAGAAAGGTCCAGCATGAGGGGTGGAAACAGGTTCCAGGGGTTTAAAGCTGAGATACACAAAATAGAGAACACCTGAGACCTGGCAACCTCTGATCTTGTGCTTCATCTAATGGCCAGAACTGACAAAGAAGATCAGTCACAAACAGCAAACCACCAGACAATGAGCTGCAACCACCAGAAAACTGGCTTGAAATTAAAATCCTTCGCACCCCATGAGCACTTGGAAACCTCAAGATCATCCTTCTGCCTACGTGGCGCTGCCAGTCAGAGGAAGCTGCTGTGGGTGACTGGTCAGAGATGCCCAAACTGCCTGTTCTGAGGTCTCCAGTGACCCTCACCTCTGGTTCCCATTTCCTGCACAGTATCCCAACCAGCAGGACTGACATTAACCACTCCTTGGGTCTTCGGTGCCAAACAACCTCCTGAGCACTGAGGATCCAGGCTGGATATGGAGGAGCCACTCTGTCTCTCCTTCCTTTGCTCCCGAGACAAACCTTTGATATGAGTGGAAAGCGGCTGGGGTAGCTGGGCACTGTCTGCCCCCACCTCAGCAAGGGACAGGGGTTTAAAGCTGAGACACACAATACACAGAACACCTGAGTCGTGGCAACCTCTGACCTCTGATCTTGTGCTTCATCTGATGGCATCAGGGATGTGGGCAGAAGGAAACATGAGTTCTAGAGCTGCCCATGTTAACGTGCAGCCCTGTTGCCCAGATAAAGACATCAGCAGCTCATGGAACACACGAGCAGCACCATCAGCACCGATATCATTCCATCTTCCCAAAACCACTCTCCCCAGAGTAACAGGAAACTGCCTCTCCTTTTACTTCAGGGTTCAAACGAGTAGCTGTGGCCCTGGGAAACAGGGTTTACAGGGCAACTGGGGTTGGGGTGATGGCTGGATTGGACGATTGTAGAGATCTCTTCCAACCTTAATGATTCTATGTTTAAAACCTGCCTGGACATGTTCCTGTGCGACTTGGTCTAGGTGATCCTGCTCTGCCAGGGGGATTGGACTGGATGATCTTTCGAGGTCCCTTCCAATCCCTAATCTTCTGTGATTCTGTGGCGCTATGATCTTCTGGGAGGTACAAAGCAGAGCCAGGGTTCCAGATGCCTTTTCCAGGGCATCCTCATATGGATATGAATCCTTTTCCAGCACTCAAACCCGTGATGACCAGCTGCCTTCTCCATGCTCCTTCCAGAACCGTTGCTGCTAGTCAGTTGAGAGAACCAGGGCAAAGCTGCTTTGGCTGCAAAGCCGAGCAGCTCACACGTTTCGTCAAAGAGGAGAGATGTGAAAATCTGACAGCGGAGGGCTTGAATGGGTCTCATTATGTAACATAAGTGCTGTTATTATTCAGAGCCTATCATGTGTTGATATCCAACACAAGTGCCAGATTTTTATCCGAATAATTTCAATAATTGCAATTCCCATCCCACCATTTATATTATCTGCCAGGAAGCCGAAGCAGCAGACGCACACACACACACTATAAATAGCCTATTTTTCATAAACAGGCAGAACAGCTCAGGATGAAGGTCTCATCGGAAAAAAAGCCCCACACCACAGGAACTTCAAACCTTGCTGCTATCAGGTGCAGTCAAGCCTCAACAAATCCTCCAGCATCTGCTCCCATCACTCAGCACTTCCCCCACACCTACAGTGATGATCACAGAACATCAGGGATTGGAAGGGACCTTGAAAGATCATCTAGTCCAATCCCCCTGCCACAGCAGGATCACCTA
>JAOXOE010000827.1:6007002-6021928 GCA_028565055.1 Phoeniculus purpureus
GTGCATGGCTAGGACTTGCCTCTCCTTGAGGTGCATGGCTAGGACTTGCCTCTCCTTGAGGTGCATGGCTAGGACTTGCCTCTCCTTGAGGTGCATGGCTAGGACTTATTTTTCTTAATGTCTCATAAATGAACTGTTTCATAGTCCTGCTGTCCCAGTATCAGCTTTGATCTGATCCATCACTTGTTGATGTCTCATAAATGGACTTGTTTCATAGTCCAGCCTGCTGACCTGCTGTTTGCAGGAGCACTAGCCCTGCACAGCTCTCTGCTCCCTGCCTCAACCACTGCAGCCTTGCGCCAGGGCAGCCCTAACCGAGCAACAAAGTCCTGGCTGTGCGGAGAAGCCCTTGTGTGAGCTGAGCTGTGCCTGAAGAGCTATCCTGAAACAGGCTAGTGAGCTAAGAATCCCCACGAGGGGATGTTCCTGCAGCAGCAAACAAAAGGGAGCGCAGAGCTTACCCGGAGGAAAGGTGGTTGTGGGCAAATGCTTGTGAATCCTTTTGCCTGCTATTTGTCAAGCCCTAAAAATAGCAGCAGCCTGGATAAAGCATTTCAGACCTGGGTAGTCTTCACCAAACGCCTTCACGTTGGACTCCTCTGCCCTTGGACGCTGGAATTCAAAGCACCTTCTCATTTGGGACTTTTCAGCGCTCTCTTTAAACTGTGAAAAACACCGCGAGCTCCGGTGTGGGATGAGGGAAGGGGACCCCATACCTGGAGGTGCAGAAAGGTGTTGGTGGGTCAGAAGCTGAGGCAGATGCAGTACTGGGTATGCCCCTTCTCTTCTTTGTACAGGGCTTCCCCATCTCCTTCCTCCCTTGTTCTCACGTGCTTTGTGCAGGGTAAGCTGTGGGTGCAGCCAGCAGAGTGGGAGTTTGATGCCCTCCAGAGCCCTAGGGACCACAGAGCAAGGAAAAAGTGGTAGCAGATGGCTGCTTGAGGAGGTCTGATGGTTCTGCTGCCTGCAGTGGGCTTCTGGGCACAGTTTCCAGAAGGAGATTAGAAGACCAGCTGAACGTGGAGCTGAGACAAGTCCTTGTTCCTCCTCATCTCTGAGTTTGCAGGGTTGTCTGTCTGGCAGCCTCACACTGTAAGTGGGTGCTGCAGGTCCCCTGATACAGAAGGGTTTGCTTGCTATTCCATTCCTTGGATCATCTGATTATTCTTGCGTCCATGTTATGAGGAAGGAGGTGGGGGAAAGAGGAGGTGGGCAGCTACAAGCAGCAACTCATTAGCTACCAGCCACCGGGGATGGGGGTGGGAAAGCCAGTGCTTTGCATTTCAGGGGCTGCTGCTTTGGTATTCAAGGAGCAACATTTCCTTTCCATTAATAGTTCCTAATGTGCTGCCTGCTTCTTTCCTGCACCGCTCAGGTATCATGTCCATAGCAAGCTGGTGAGCTTCATGGCCCCTATTGACCACTGTGCAATGAATGATGATGCCAGGTGAGTAATAGATTAATTATGTTTCTCAAATGGCTTCATGACAGCGTGGTATTGACCTGTTCTTCAGACTGTCGCCCCCTCCATTCCTTCTTATCAGTTACCCATTTGTCACTGGCATCATAGCCCGGGTGTCTCGGTCGCATCTGGCCGGGCAGGCTGGCGGAGCTTTTGCTCTGTAATTACGGCGACACCAAACGGGAAGTGTCCATGGATCTCCTCCCTTTGCATCTCCAGTGGGTTGGATAGCTGGGCTTGGAAATAGGCAACGTGTGTGTCTGTGGTGTCTTCAGCTGCGGTCAAAACACAGAGCAAGCTCGTCCTTCCTCAGGAGCAGCAGCGGAGCTTGTCCCTTCGCAGAAGCAGCAGTGGTTTAAATTCTCTTTAACGTGCTCTTCCATCGGTTCATAACTGTGGATGTTCAGCCAGGATTTACTCGAGACCTGAACGTTGCCGGTGTTTGTGTCTGTTTAAAGAGTGAAGGGTTTTAGTGGGAAACTCTAATGTTCTAATGTGCTCGTTAGTAACGAAAACCTCCGTGAAGTGCTGCGCTTAGTTCCCTCCGTACGTCAGTATCTGGCAGGGGGATTGGGCTGGATGGTCTTTCGAGGTCCCTTCCAACCCCTAATGACTGGATCTAGGGGATCCTGCTGTGGCAGAGGGATTGGACTAGATGATCTTTGGAGGTCCCTTCCCATCCCTAATGACTGGATCTAGTGGATCCTGCTGTGGCAGGGGGATTGGGCTGGATGATCTTTGGAGGTCCCTTCCAGTCCCTGATGTTCTGTGACTGGATCTAGAGGATCCTGCTGTGGCAGGAGGATTGGACTAGATGATCTTTCGAGGTCCCTTCCAGTCCCTGATGTTCTGCGATTCCCTAAATACTGCATTTTTGAACACGACTCTCCAAATCCAGCCCTGACTGAGTCTGTGATTCTATAAAGCCTGTGTTGAAGGTGCTTAGAACTGCTAGAAAACAGCATGGATGTGTTCCTGTGTGACCTGGTCTGGGTGGTCCTGCTCTGGCAGGGGGATTGGACTGGATGATCTTTCGAGGTCCCTTCCAGTCCCTAATGATTCTAAGTGCTGAGCTTCTCATGGCAGGGAGCTGGAGTGACTGTTTCCAGGGGATGGATGTAGAAGGCTTGAAAAACTTCTTTCCCCTGGCTGGTGGAACGTGTTTGTGCTCTGTGTGTGTGTGAGAGATGTCATTTGTCTGCGAAATGGAAACCAAATACCTGCTGTTCTGGACTGGATCTAGGTGATGCTGCTGTGGCGGGGGGATTGGACTAGGAGGGTGGGTGTGAGGAGGATGGAGCCAGGCTCTGCTCGGTGTCATCTAATGACAGGACAAAGGGCAGTGGGTGTGAGCTGGAACAGAGGAGATTCCACATGAATGTGAGAAGGAACTTCTTCCCAGTGAGGGTGACAGAGCCCTGGAAGGGGCTGCCCAGGGTGGGTTCTGAAGTCCCCTTCTCTGGAGATGTTTCAAACCCACCTGGATATGTTCCTGTGTGACTGGATCTAGGTGATCCTGCTCTGGCAGAGTGATTGGACTGGATGACCTTTGGAGGTCACACAATCTGTGATTCTGTGACTGGTGCGTTTTGAGGTACCACACACACTTCTGGGGGGGAAATCTCCTGGAAGCTGGCACTAGGACCTTCTGTGTTTGTGATGAGAGAGACCTTGTGCTGTTTCACCAGGCATCTCTCTCACAGTTACTTTATTTGTTGCTTTTCAAGTGAGGAAACTGCTCTGGTTTCTGAGTCTGATCTAGCTCCACGGAAATAAACAAGCAGGGTGCTGTTGTCTCCAGCCATACAGAACAGTCACTTCTTCCTCCAAGCGGAGTCGGTGTCTTTGCTGCTTTGGGTGACCCTAAATCAGATGTCGGGCAGGACAGATACGCACTCCTTGCACAGTTACCCTGTAGAAGCAGTTCTGGGATGCGCTGCTCGTTCCCCACATCGTTTTGCCTGGGGGTAGTTAGCAGGTGGGGGGTGTGTGTGTGTGTTTAGGGAAAACACCCCACAAGCACTAGTGAGATGCCTGGCTCCAGGACTGCTCTGTCTCAGCACTACGTCCACTCGACTGGTCACTCCTCATGCTTTGAGAACATTGAATGAGCCAAAGGGGTCTGTGTTCTGTGCTCTGTGTCCCGTGGCTCAGGCAGGTGTGCAGAGCCCCGCTCCGTCCCCAAATGAAGGCGACGAGTCCACTTGGCGCTGGGGGTGTGAGAGAGAGCCTGATCCTGGTAACCTGGGAGTCACCACACCGTGCCTGCCGTCCCCAGAGGTGACATTGCTTCCTCCTTCGCAGTCTGCCACCCGCTCCCGTGATCCAGAAGTTGGGTGTTCTGCACAGGAGCCGGCGTCCTCCAGCAGCTCAATGTCAACGTGAAGAGCATCCAAACAGCTGGGACAGTGGAGCTGCTCTGCACAACCACCTTCCTGGGCCTCAGCTACACCCCAGCTGACTGCCATCGATATAACCCTGACATCTCTCGCTTCTCAGGAGGCACCTCGAGCCCACCATGACTGCCCTGGACCTGGCTGACCTCCCGAAGTGATTACAGCTAATGGGACGCTCTGCGTGTCGACAGTTACTGCTGTGGAGGGACAGTGTTTGACATTTGGTGTTCTGAGCCTGTCTCCTGGGACCTTTCTCTGCGTCGAGCAGGTTATTTACGTCGCTGATGTGTTTCCCTTGTTCTGTGGGGGCTGCAGGGTGGCAGCTGCTGCTGCCGCTCGTTGTCTGACTGCAAGGACTTAGCTCCTGAAGTGAAGTTTGGTAGTCAGTTTGCAGACCCAGCGTGTACTCTCTGTTAGCAGTGTTAGCATCACTTGCCCCCCCGATGCTGGTTTCGCTGGCTCAGGTGAGAGCAGCCAGCGTGTCACAGCACGGGGGGAGCCGTATCCTGTATAACCCTGGGCATCGATGGGGCGACGCTGCTGTCAGGCTGGGCAGGGTCTGTGCCAGCGTCTGCTGGTGGATCACACACAGAGTCACAGTGTGTTAGGGGTTGGAAGGGACCTCGAAAGATCCTCCAATCCATTCCTGCTGCTGGAGCAGGATCCCCCAAGGATACCCAGGACTTCTTCTGGGGGTGCTCCTAGCACGCAGAGTTTGTCGCTCGCTGCTGGATGAGGAAACAAAGAGCAAACACCCGTGAGGAGAAGCAGCCTGAGAAGATGGAAGGAGTCGCTCCAGAACTGCTCTACAGCCCAGATGTGAGGACAGGAACGTACAGGTGTCACAACTGCCTTTGTCATCATCACTGCCTCTTGCTTCCTCCTCCTTGCTGCTGGGAGAGCAGCCTTTGTGCAGGCAATTAATCTTCCTCCTGCCAGTTGTCCGTGCCCCCTCCGCATGGGCACGGCTCTTTCACCCCGCGCTCACATATATTATCGTGTAGTGTGCGGGGACACGGGTGGCCTCGAGCCCTCCGCTGGTTTAACCCCTCTTTGGCAGTATTTTAAAGCAGCCACTGGAAAGTGATTTTTATGGTTCTCTGGGGCCGGGGGTGTTTATGGATTTTAACTACATTTACTGCTCTCTAGGGACAAGGTTCCCCTAATCGGGCCAAGGTCAGGGCTGTGTAGATGAGACAAGGAACCTGAAGGCAGAAGCTTGGCTAAGTGCACTGTGGTGGTTGTCCAGAGGAGCGGGGAGCTCTCTTGGGCAGCAGTTACCCCGGATTAGAACAGGGTTGATCTCTCTCTCTCTCTGGCTGTGATTTCCCCTGGGTTGAGGGTGGCATCATTGGGTGCCACTTCTTTGATTTCTTCCCATCTTCATGACCTACTTTGCTGGCCCCGTGGCTCCGGTGTCTTTAGTGCCATCATCCTGCAGTATCCCCGTGAGCAACAGCACTGGGAAGTTCCAGTCTCCTCTGGTTTGGTGCCTCCATGGGCACCCAGTCTTGAAGCAAGAGCCAAAGGTGACAAAGCAGGTCTGGGCTGGAGCTGAACCCAGATCTCCCGCGCAGTCGCCTCCAGCTCTGGGGAGCCTCATGTTTTAGTTGCTCAGCCATCTGCACTCACAGAAGCTCTGCGGGCAGACAGAGGCTGGAGATGCCTGCGGCTCCGCAGACACGTGAGTCTGTTTTCAGCATCACAGAATTGTTTAGGCTGGAGAAGCCCTCTGAGCTCATGCAGCCCAGGACCTAACATCACCCCAGCAGCCAGACCAGGGCACTAAGGGCCACAGCCAGGCTGTCCTTCAGCACCTCCAGGGATGGGGGCTCCCCCACTGCCCTGGGCAGTCCAGTCCAGGCTCTGATCCCCATTTCCATGAGGAAGGGCTTCCTGACATCCAACCTAACCCTCCCCTGGTGCAGCTTCAGGCCCTGCCCTCTTGCCCTGGCCATTGGGCCACCTGGGCAGAGCTGCCCAGTCCAGGTCAGGTACAGCCCACGCTCCTGGCAAGAGCCACACGTGGGTTCCATTGGGTCTCTCCTGTCAACTTCAATCTCTAGACGAGACCAAAGCTCTGGTGAGGAGCAGAGACCGAGCGCAGCCCCTCCGCGATGCCAAATGACCGTGAAGCTCGACGGGCATCGTCCTCTCACCTCCGGCGGACGGCGCCTCCAAACACCTTTATCTGCCAGGAGGACTCGGGTTCTTCTGACAGGTGGAACGAGACCGCGCAAATCCGCGGCGGGGATCTAATCAGCTGGAACAACAGCAGTATTTTAACTGGCGCTACCTTTTAACAGCATCATTAAGGGCTCTCATTACTCTTTTATTAGAGGCTCACTCTAGTTCTTATCAGATTACAGAACGAACATAACTCACGGCGCTGATCTGATCTCTTGTTAAAGAGGATTACAGCTCGGCATTAACCGGGATTGACACGGTTTGCGATTCGCTGCTGGTGCACGCGCTGGCCCCGCGGCCCCGCCGAGGGAAGGACGCCCGGACGTCGTCGTTAGAGGTGGCAGCAGGAGGAGCCTCGTCCGCGCTGAAGTCCGGGCGGGACGGAAGAGACGCCGCGTTGCCGAGGCTGAAGTGCAGAGCGGGATGGGGGTTCTGACTGGGTGAAGGTTGGGGAGAGCATCTTTGAGAGGGGCACCTCAGCAGATCGTTCTCCGGTGGGGAGCGGGATGTGGCGTGTGTGCTGAGCTGGGTGGGAAGGAAGGAGATGGCTGTCGTGGCACCACGTCCGATGCTGCAGGCTGGAAGAGCACAGCAGCCTCTCTGGGAACTGAGGAGACTCCTCCTGCTCTTCTCAGCTGCTGGAGAGAGTCCGGAGCAGAGTCCCAGGCTGTTCAAGAAGGACACAGGGGATTGGACTAGATGATCTTTCAAGGTCCCTTCCAATCCCTAGTTAGTCTATGACATGGAGCTGCTGGAGAGAGAATCATAGAAGTATCAGGGATTGAAGGGACCTCGAAAGATCATCTAGTCCAATGCCACAGCAGAACCACCTAGACCAAGTCTCATTACAGATTGGAAGGGATCTCGAAAGATCATCTAGTCCAATCCCTCTGCCACAGCAGGATCCCCTAGACCAAGTGCAGAGCCACAGAGATGATGAAGGGAGGGGAGCATCTCCCTGATGAGGAAAGGCTGAGAGAGCTGGAGCTCTTGAGCTTGGAGGAGACTGAGGGGTGAGCCCATGAATGTTGGTCAATATGTGAAGGGTGGGTGTCAGGAGGATGGAGCCAGGCTCTGCTCAGTGTCAGCTAGTGATAGGACAAGCAGCAATGGGTGTGAGCTGGAACAGAGAAGGTTCCACATCAATCTATGAAGGAACTTCTTCATGGTGAGGGTGACAGAGTCGTGGTCGTGGTGCATTACTTCTGCATGTTTGGGGCTTTTTTAGCTGCTGTGCAGGTTCCAGCACCCTTTGCACTAGCCCAGATGCCTCGATGTGTGTGAACATAGGGTCTCGCCATGCTTGTGGTGGTACCTGTTGTGTTGGGCTTGGGAACCACAGACCTGCAGGACTGAGCTCAGGGCAGGAATCGCTGCCTCAAACCGCACGGCCAAGTGCACGAAACGAAGGCTATGACCCCACAGGGCATCTTGGTGGAAGCTGCCCAGGGAGGGGGTAGAGGCTCCATCCCTGGAGAGGTTCCACACATGGTCAGACAGACTGTTCCAGGAAATGGGTTAGTGGTTGGGGATTGTAGGGTGGATGGTTGGACTTGATGATCTTGAGGGGCTTTTCCAGCCTTGATGACTCTGTGATTCCAAGAACATCCAGCTTCTTGTTCCCAAAGCAAGTCCTTGGAGGGGTTTAAAGGTCCTTTAGATGGGAGGCTTAGAGATCTGGTCTGGTGGTGACCTCGGTGGAGTTGGGTTATGGGTTGGACTTGATGCTCTCAGGGGTCTTTTCCAACCTGAATGCTCCTATAGAGACACGGATGATCCAGAGGGCTTTGGATTAGAGCAGATCCTTTGGATTCAGCTGGGACATCGTGTGTTTTCCCCGTCAGCATCCTCCCTCTTGCACGTGGTGCCATTGCTTTGCCGCAGCCTGTCTCGCTTGCAAGCGGAGGGGGTCCGTAGGAGGAAATCCTGTATTAAGAGATTAATTTCCTTAGATGACAGAAGAGTTTAATATCTACAAAAAGAAGGAAGGTTGGTGAGATACCAGCCTCTAACTTTGTACTTGGGGTATTAGAACACCATGAGGCTGGATTAACGGAGGAATTTGGGCTCTGGAATTGTCAATCCTGTCGCTTCAGGAGCCCTGAAGGGAAGCAAAGCCCCTCTCCATGGAAGGAGCGGAGAGAAGACCTCCTTGCTCTCTACAGCTACCTCAGAGGAGGTTGGAGCGAGGCTGCTGCTGGTCTCTTCTCCCAAATTCCTAATGATGGGACGAGAGGAAGTGGCCTCAAGTTGCATCAGGAGAGGTTTAGATTGGATCTTAAGAAGCTCTTTGCTGATGGAGAGTGGTTGGGCACTGGACCAGGCTGCCCAGGGAGGTGGTGGAGCCCCCATCCCTGGAGGGGTTTAAAACCTGAGTATCTAGAGCACTTGAGGCCATGGTCTAGGAGTCAGGGAGCTGTTGGGCTGGATCTGATGATCTTTGAGGTCGTGTCCAGCCAGGATGATTCCATAATAACTGAACCAGCACCTCCCACGCTGTGGGGCAGGAGCTGTGGTGACCCCACTGGTGTGAGGAAACCCTTCTAAGTTGGTGCAGACACCTCTGTTATGGAAATTTCCCTGCCAACGGGAAGGGTGGGGGGGAAAAATAACCTGTTAAGGGCTGCGAGATGATTTGTCGCCCTCCCTTCGCGAGGTGATTTGTCTTCTCCCGCATCAAATCTGTTACGAAACAGGCAAGCTGTGAAAGAGGGAAATCATCCTGGGAATGCGGGATGCCAAGGTACACAAAGAGCCGGCGGCTCCGCGGGGCCGCTCCGCTCCGGTGCCCGTCGGACAACGGGCTGAGCAGGGAGTGTTCTGGGGGGTTCAGGGGGAGCCTAAAGCCGGCCGAGCGAGCTGGAGGTCTCACTCGCTTCTCCAGCCGCTCACCCGCGTCTTCGCGCTGTGGCAGCTCCTAGGGAGGCTGTGGGGGCAAAACCCAGGTCCCGCTGATGCCATCCTGAGCTCCGGGCTGGGCAGGAGGCAGAGACGTGCTGGTCTGGGAAGGGAAACGCTCAGAGGTGGCAGCTCTGAACCCCACAGCTAGCGGGGACAGCACCTTGAGCAGCAGCTCTTCTGCCCCTGTGCTGTCCCCGTGCCCAGCCTCGTGAACCACCACGGAGCCCCTTTGTTCAGAGCGAGCGGCGGCTTTCTGGAATATTTATGACCCCTGCGCCTGGGCTCAGGAGACAGAGCAGAGGTCACCTGTCACCCTCCATCACTGAGAGCCAGAGTGGGGCTAAAACCATTCGGCACAGCCTCGCAGGACCCGATCCTGACCTGCCTGAGCGAGGAGGGGGCTGCGACGGAGCCTTCTGCATCTCCTCCCCGAGTGCCGGGCAACAGGATGGGAGCCTCTGGCTGTAGGATTGATAGCGCACAGCTCTGGGGCTGCGGCGGGGAAGCGAGTGAGAGAGTGCCATCTCGTGGGGCTGCTGCCCGCACCGCACCGCACCGCACCGCACGCTGGGCACCCACAGCACCGCACAGCGGGCGCCCGGCACCCCACAGTGAGCGCCTGGCACCACACACTGGGCACCTAGAGCTATGCAGCAGGCACCCGGCACCCAACACTGGGCACCCAGCGCCGCACAGTGAGTGCCTGGCACCACACACTGGGCACCCAGCACCCCACAGTGAGTGCCTGGCACCACACACTGGGCACCCAGTGCCGCACAGTGAGTGCCTGGCACCACACACTCAGTGCCTGGCACCACACACTGGGCACCCAACACTGCACAGTGAGTGCCTGGCACCACACACTCAGTGCCTGGCACCACACACTGGGCACCCAGCGCCGCACAGTGAGTGCCTGGCACCACACACTCAGTGCCTGGCACCACACACTGGGCACCCAGCGCCGCACAGTGGGTGCCTGGCACCACACATTGAGTACCCAGCAGCACACACTCAGTGCTGCACACTGAGCACCCGGCACCACACACTAGGGACCCAACACCCCACATTGGGCAGCACACACTCAGTGCCTGGCAACACACACTGGGTACCCAGCACCACACAGTGAGTGCCTGGCACCACACACTGGGCACCCAGCACTTCAGAGCAGACACCCAGCACCACACATGATGCTACACACCAGGCACCCAGCACTGGGCCCCTGGCATCGCGTGCCAGAGCCAAACCCCACCCCTGTGGGCTGATGCAGGGCAGTGCCCTCGACTAGGGAAGCAAAAGGGTCGCAGCCTGTGCTAGGGCAGCTCAGCACCTCGTGGTCTCAATCCTGACACCACCAGACGCAAGGTTCCGTAGGATGCAGCCGGGCAGCTCTCCAAGAGGATGTGCAGCAGCCCCTCTGTCTCCACCGGGTTTTTTCCTGCTCCATCTTTCAGCCCATTTGTGTCAATTAAAACTTCATCCTACCCAGCAGGGACCGTTGGTGGGAGCCGGGTGGGTGCAGTTACTTCAGCCCTGCTTGGGGCACGGTCTCAATTACCCTTTTGTGTGGCTCAGAAGAGGAGAAGAGCAGGAGATGGTAAACAGGAGAGAAGTTTATTGGAGGGTAGTTTTTACTGAAGCAGCTTGCCCAGTTCTGCTGTTTCATTAGCCCTTGGGAACCAAAAACCCACCAGAAAGTGGGGGGCCAATGTCACACAGCACCAGCATCCCCTGCGCAGGTATTAGAACAACCCTGGGGACCAGGATGGGGTAGGGACTGACCTGTTGGAGAGCAGTGGAGGAGAAAGGGATCTGGGCATCCTGCTGGCCAGCAGGATGGCCAGGAGCCAGCAGTGGGCCCTTGTGGCCAAAAGGGCCAATAGCATCCTGGAGTGGATCAGAATGGAGGTGGTTAGCAGATTAACAGAGGTTCTCCTCACCCTCTGCTCTGCCCTGGTGAGACCACAGCTGGAATGTAGTGTCCAGTTGTGGTCCCCTCAGTTCCAGAAGGACACAGAGCTGCTGGAGAGAGCCTGGTGCAGAGCCACAGGGATGATGGAGGGAGGGGGGAGCATCTCCCTGCTGAGGAAAGGCTGAGGAAGCTGGGGCTCTTGAGCTTGGAGAGAAGGAGACTGAGGGGTGACCCCATGAATGTTGATCAAGATGTGAAGGGTGGGTGTGAGGAGGATGGAGCCAGGCTCTGCTCAGGGGCATCCAGTGATAGGACAAGGGGCAGTGGGTGTGAGCTGGAACAGAGGAGGTTCCACATCAATGTGAGAAGGACCTTCTTCCTGGTGAGGGTGCCAGAGCCCTGGAAGGGGCTGCCCAGGGAGTTTGTGGAGTCTCCTTCTCTGGAGACGTTTCAAACCCTCCTGGACATGTTCTTCTGTGACTGGATCTAGGGCATCCTGCTGTGGCAGGGGGACTGGACTGGCTGATCTTTTGAGATCCCTTCCAATCCGTAATGTTCTGTGATGCCAGATGTCTCCAAGTGGCTTGAGGACCCGGCTCTCCTTGTTGGGTTTTATTTTCTGTAGGATAAAAGGAGCAGCTCTTTGACTGGGTGTCTCATTGCTGTGGCTGCCTCTGACTCTTTGATGTGTTAACTGTTGTCCTTCACACTCCCGGGATAAAGCCCTACTACTACCTTAATCTCCCACTGTCAATAGCTCTGCAGCAAAGTACATTCAGCGTAAGCTCTCCAAATGTCAGAGCAAACCCGTGCTATGTGTTTAGCCTCCACGTTTGGCATTTACTCTTCCAGCTAACAAGTATGCACAGTCCTTGGGACTGGGGGTGCCCCAGTGCATGTTAATTACCACAGTGACAGCTCAACGCACCCAGGGCCGGGCAGGCACTGAGCTGAGCACCTCTGGATGCTTCCAGTCAGCTCGTCGTGAAGCCTTTCTGTAGTTTTCCATGAGTAGAGTCAATCTGAGAGTTGGGGAGTTTAAGGCACCTCTGGATGCTTCCAGTCAGCTCATCATGAAGCCTCTCCATAGTCTTCCATGAGCAGAGTAAATCGGGAGCTTGGCGGGGTTCAATACCTTCTCCAGGCTCAGGTCTCACCCATCCTCCATATCACTCCCTTTTTGTGTTGCAAATCAACCCCCCGACCCCTTTATTAACCCTCAAACTTCTCTCTCTCTCTTTTCTCTTCTCTTCTTTCTCTCCTCAAGGTTACCCGAACTTTGTCGCGACATACGGCCGAGGATACCCTGGATTTGCCCCAAGCTACAGCTATCAGTTCCCAGGTTCGTACCGCTTCGTTCACAGATTCCCTTCCCCCCCACCCCTTCTCCCCTCTTTTTTCCCTCTTTATTTTCTTTTTTTATCCTTTGGGTTTTTTTTTGGGCTCCATAGCTGCAAGCTGAGGCAGGCAGAGTCTGCAGGGGGAGCATCGCACTCCCCAACACATTCTGATATCATTTTTTGCAATTATATCTTATTTTGCCCTCCTAGCTCGCAGCAGCTATTTCTAGATCCGTATCTGAAACACAATTTTTACTGGCATGGGAATTGGTACTGGTTATTTGAAAACAAACTCCATTCAAACCCCAGGCAACAGGGGTCATGTCCAGAGCTCTTGCCCTCCTGTTGATGGGGTTTTATTCCCCCCGCTCTTCTTCTCCACGTTCTGCAGAGACCCACACACAGGCACAGGCTCGGGCTCTGCGGCGGTAAGTCTGTGTCTGTGACGGGTGCAAGCAGAGAATCCACCCTCCCCATGTCCTCTCTCGGCTGTCTTGGCGCCCTCCATACAAGCAGCTGTGGGTTGACGGTTGGGTTCCCCCTTTGCTGTGGGGTGGCTGCACAAACACCCTCATGGGAAGGTCTTTGAGGATGATGAGGGCTGCTGGGCTCCACCTGCCAGCATCAGCCTTGGGTTCAGCACATGTGGGATGCGGCGTTGAGTGGGAAGCCGGCGTGTCCCAGTGTCGGTGGTGTGGGAGCAGCTGGGTTTTGCAGGACTGGTGACACCAAGGGAACTGGTGCTGCTCCTTAGGGGTTTTCTGTCCAGTTCCAGCCCACAAAGGGAGGGCTCTGCGATTCGGAGGTGCCCTAAGGTACAGAGAAAAGATGGACTATTTATGGTTGTAAAGTCAGAATGGGGGTTCAGGGGCTCTCTGAGGATTGGTCCCACCTTCATAAAACCGGAGGTGGGACCTGATAAAAGAGAAGCTGTGGTTTCAGTGGATATACTGGGACAACTGGGTCATCTGTAGCCTATGAAATACCCAGATTCATTTAACCAGTAATCCTTTAAAATTAATGGGGGTAGAAGGATCAGTGATGGTGGTGCCACTCTTGAAGACCACCCAACTAAGATCATAGAATCATAGAACCATTGTGGGTGGAAAGGACCTCCAGGATCATCAAGTCCAGCCCTCATCACGATAGAGGTGAGTTTCCCAAGATGGGAAACTAAAGCGGTTACTAGGCAGCTGTGCTGTGGCCCTGAAGCTGGAACCAGTTTGTTAAGGAGGGGATTTAACAGTCAAACTGAGAGAACTTGTGGAAAAGGAATCAGAGTTTCAATGAATTTATTAACAGAGAATCAATTCAGAGCTGTAGGCAGGGGAAGGGAACTGAGGGATGATCGATATCGCAGAATCATAGGAGCATTCAGGTTGGAAAAGCCCTTTGGGATCATTGAGGCCAACTGTTAGCCCTTAAACCAGATGCCCCAGCACCTCATTGAAACAATGACTCCCTTCAAAATAACTGTTCAGGAGGGGGTGAAATAGTGAAGCAGCGACAGTTTCTTACCCACCCACGTGACCCCTTGTAAAGCTGAGTGAGGAACAACCAGGGGTCCGGGCTGGGAGTGGAGCTGTGGGGCAGGGAGCAGCCGCAGTGGTGGTGACCTGGATGCTGGAGGTGATGGAGCAGCTGCTCCATGAGTGGCACCGGAACCACTGGGCAGAGTGCAGGCTGGCATGAGGGAGCAGCACGAGCAGCTTCAGGAGGGGTTTGCGTGTCGCCTCACCCTTCCACAGCAGGTTGTGGCAGTGCCCTGAGCCATGTGAAAGCAGCTACGTGGGAGACACCTTGGATAGGAGATGAGAATCGACACAGCTGAGGTGACTTTACTTTACAACCACGTGTCTGCCGGCTGGCAGTGGAGCCACTGTCTCAGCCCAGCCCTCGTTGCAGGGGTTTTATTTAGGTTTTCACAAAGCAGACTCCCAGCTGTTGGCGGGTTGTGGTCAGTCTCCTGCAGTGGTTGAGAGTGAAGCGCATCGTCGCCACTAAGAAGCGGTAGGGGCACCTGCCCATGGGACCCGCTGTGCTTTTGGGATTGGGGCAGTGAAGGGGAATTGCTCAGAGTTGGCTCTCTCTGCCCTAAAGCTCTTCCTGTGGTGGTTGCTCCACTCTCACATAGATCATTTACTCCTTCCTGGCAATCGGAACCAACAGCGGAGGTGTCAGAAGGGTTTTCTCAGAGAGACTGGGGACTCTGGTCTCTGGGGCACAGGGCTTGCTTGGGAACAGAGGGCCTTGAACCATGGGATCACAGCCCAGGGTGTGAGGGAGCAGGTCAGGGTTTGAGGACGGGAATATGCTCCTGCCATGGGAACATCAGTGCGGGTGAGCCCCCAGACCCCAGAACTTGGGCTGTTCTGGCTCTGGCCACGGGGCCAGTGGAGTGTCAGATAGTGGAGGACACGCAAAACCTGTGGAGGGGAATCTGAAATCGGCTGCTTTAACAGGTTTCCACCCTGTGATGTTCAGGAACATGGCCAGGTGGGTTTTAAACATCTCCAGAGAAGGAGACTCCACAACCCCATGGGCAACCCAGTGCTCTGCCACCCTCACCATGAAGAAGTTCCTTCTAGTGTTTCTATGGAACCTCCTGTGGTCCAGCTCACACCCACTGCCCCTTGTCCTATCACTGGATGCCCCTGAGCGGAGCCTGGCTCCATCCTCCTGACACCCACCCTTCACATATTTATAGACATTAATGAGGTCACCCCTCAGT
>JAOXOE010000827.1:6022028-6039143 GCA_028565055.1 Phoeniculus purpureus
GACTGGATCTAGGGGATCCTGCTGTGGCAGGGGGATTGGACTGGGTGATCTTTGGAGGTCCCTTCCAGTCCCTGATGACTGGATCTAGGGGATCCTGCTGCAGCAGGGGACTGGACTGGATGATCTTTCAAGGTCCCTTCCAGTCCCTAATGTTCTGTGATTCTGTGATCATTAGCCTTTTAATTCTGCGCCACCTTGTTGTAGGGGCATCAAGATGCAAATGTACTGATGGCAAAAGTCCTGCCTGCAGCATCTTATCTCTCCTGTTCATTACGCAGCAGGCATTCACAGAATCACAGAGCATCAGGGATTGGAAGGGACCTCAAAAGATCATCTAGTTCAGTCCCCCTGCCACAGCAAGATCCCATCACCTAGACCAAGTCACATAATCTCAGAGCATCAGGATTGGAAGGGACCTTGAAAGATCATCCAGTCCAGTCCTCCCACCACAGCAGGGTCACCTAGACCAAGTCACAGAATCACAGAACACTAGGGATTGGAAGGGACCTCAGAAGATCATCTAGTCCTATCCCCCTGCCACAGCAGGATCACCTAGATCCAATTGCACAGGAACATATCCAGGTGGGTTTTAAACATCTCCAGAGGACACGAATTGCAGAGAAGCTGCTGCCCAAAGCCCCAGATGTTTTAGGATGCGATACCTGCAGGAATTCCCTCCTCTTTTTCCTAGCTGCCGGCATTGGGAATATCGAGCAGGCTCCCCAAGTAATACCGACAGGCTTCAGAATTATGATCCACTGGAGCTCCAGCGTAATTCTTTGTCGGAGAAGAAGTTAGGGGGCCTTAAAATGTTAAGGCTTATTGTTATTCCGAGTTGATAATCTCTGCCTTGCTTTAATAATTTTTCCTCATGCCTGGATAGCCCGCGAGTTGCACAATAATCACTCACACAGCTTTGTAATCAATGCCCAAAGTAATAGGATTCCGCTGGCCAACGGCAATTAATAAATTTGTGTCTTTTTTAAAACACTAGCAAGTCGGGCCTGAAATACGACTGACTGGCTTTCCTCATTTGCATATTTATTGCAGTGGAAAAATTCTTGCCGAATGATTGATGTCGAGCCTGCCTCTTGAATTCCAAACAGCACATTATTATGAAATGAAAAATGCCGGCCATACAGTTGATTAAAGTTGAAGACAGTGGAATCGGTGTTTTTTAAGATTGCGGGAGAATTAAAGGCATATTTTAATAGATGTTGACAAGAAGTGAACTAACAAAAGCAAAGCAAAGGATTTGCTTGAAAAGATTTAATCAAACGCGTTTCGTGTGGGGGATTAATTGCCGGGGATGACTAGTGCAAGTGGCTGGCTTGTGGGGTTGAATGAGGAGGATTGTTCTCGGGCCGGCGCATCCAGGGCTGTCTTGACCTGGAGTTTAACTCCTGTCCCGTGGTCCTTTGGAAGGAGGGGACGTTTCCCTTCTTGGTCTGCACGGCGGGTGCCCGATAGCGATACCTTTCATTATTATTGAAAGAGCGTTCGAGTCCTTTCCTCCTCTTTCTTTTATGTGTCACCAACTGGTGCTCTGTGCCGGCGACTCCCCCCGTGTCTAGCAGCTCAGCTTTCACTCTGCATCCCCTGGTTCTAGCCTCGATGCTGTTCCAGCTTCTCCCTCTGAGCCTGTAGGGGTGCATAGGAAACGAAAAGCAGGCACGCCGATGATTTCGCTGTGCTAGATCTTTGGATTTATTTGGGTGGGGTGTGGAAATTGTTGAGGAGCTGGTGTTTGGATGAGATGATCTTTTGAGGTCTCTTCCAACCCCTGACATTCTGTGATTCTGAATACAGGAGGTTCCACATCAATCTGAGAAGGAACTACTTCATGGTGAGGGTGACAGAGCACTGGAAGGGGCTGCCCGGGGCGGGTTGTGGAGTCTCCTTCTCTGGAGACATTTAAAACCCACCTGGACTTGTTCCTGTGCAACTGGATCTAGGGGATCCTGCTGTGGTGGGGGATTGGACTGGGTGATCTTTGGACATCCCTTCCAATCCTTAATGTTCTGTGATTGTGACTTGGTCTAGGTGATCCTGCTGTGGCAGGGGGATAGGACTGGATAATCTTTGGATGCCCCTTCCAATCCCTAATGCTCTGTGGTTCTGTGACCTGGTCTAGGTGATCCTGCTGTGGCAGGGGGATAGGACTAGGTGATCTTTTGAAGTCCCTGCCAGTCCCTGATGCTCTGTGATTATGTGACTTGGTCTAGGTGATGTGATCCTGCTGTGGCAGGGGGATTGGACTGGATGATCTTTTGGGGTCCCTGCCAGTCCCTGATGTTCTGTGAATTTCAGCTGCATCCTGCATGCATGTGGTTTGGTGCTGGTGCATTGTGGTGAGGATGCTCCTGTTTGTGTTCACATGTGTCTGTTCTGGAGGGGATCACTGGCCCAGGGAACCCTATAAGGTGCCCCAAGTAATAGAGTGAAAAATCCTGGGGGACTTTTCCCTCTAGTTTTAGGATTCCATCCCTTACTTCTACACTGAGGGGTGCATTGAAAATTATGCAGGTTGGAGAAGACCCCTGAGATCAAGTGCAACCAATAACTCTACCAGGATGAGGCAGGGAGGAACTTCCCTTGGTGGTGTGGTTGTGAGAATCCTACCGACCGGCTCTCTGAAGACATTTCAGAGGCTGATCTTGAGGCACCACTGGCTTTTTTCCATCCACTTAAAGAGTCTCTGCGTGGGGCTGCTCCCTGCTGCTCTGCACCAGCTGCAGCTCTCCGCAGCTGCTTCGGAAGATGAACCAAGACCCCGTTTTTAGAGGTCATGGAAAAGAGCAGCCACTCGCCTTGCCGTGGAAACACTGCACATGCAGCGGTGGGTGAGCGCAGCAGCTGTGGAGTTGCAAGCCCCTGCGTTGTCCTCTGGGTTGTCCTCTGGTGCGGTTGGTGCTCTGCAGCCAGGAGCCACCCGACGCAGCGGGGGATGCCCACAACAGAGCAGGTTTGTCCATAACCACGGGCATTGACCACATTGATTTTTTTTTTTTGGTGTGTTTTGAGAGCGGCAGGACAGATCCTGTCTCTTGGTGGCTCTCCTGACACTTTGATTCATGGCAGCGCTATCCCTGAATGGAGCTAAATACTCCAGGGCTACTTCTGACTGGGTGAGGGGTTGTATGAAATGTGTGAGAGGGGAGAGCATTAACAGAGAAGCACGCTTTGATTTACTGGGGCTGGCTCCCAGCTTTCCTGCTGGATTGATCTGCTGTCTGCTGGATCTGGAGCAACTTTTTCACTCCTATCCGCAAAACGAAGAGGCTCCACGGACTCTTAGAAGTGTCTCTTTCCAAGTCTGCGCCTCACCACGGACACTCTGAGTCTCCATTTAATCTGGAAGTTCTATTTGAACCATGTTTGCTGTGTTCTTGGGGCATCCCAAAGCACAGCTTTGGAAGAGGTTTGATGGAAGGAGGGGTTGTGTGTAGTCCTAGGGTTAGCTGCCCTCTCCTACGTGCCTGAGTACGAGTTGCTTTGGGGCTTCTGGTTGCTCATGCTGCAAAGGGATAGGAGCATCAGTCTGATGTGGAACCCTGGGCTGCCTAGGGGGGTTTTGGAGTCTCCTTCTCTGGAGACTTTTAAAACCTGCCTGGACATGTTCTTGTGCAGCTGGATCTAGGGGATCCTGCTGTGGCAGGCGGATTGGACTGGATGATCTTTCGAGGTCCCTTCCAGTCTGTAATGTTCTGTGATTCTGTGCAAGCCTCCAGCAGAGAATGGGAGGGAAGGGATGGGAGACTCAGACTGGGGTGAACTGGGGCGGTAGGTTACGTCTGCCAAGTCAGACTGGGATAGTTTTACCTGCTGCTGGGATGGGGCAGCTGGGGACATTCACACCAACCAGAGCAACACCCAGCAGCGGTGCTGACAGCAGAGCTGTTGTGAGTGCTGGTGTAAGCACCATCAGGATCTTCTTGCTGAGTGGTGGGAGGGCAGCTGCAGAGCTTCGACAGCTCTATGTGGAAACCATCGTGCCGATCCCTTCATGGTCCCAAAAGCTTTAGAAACTGAACAGCATCAGGACCTGCCCAGGATCTCACACATCTCATGGCAGCAGGAGACCCCTGCTGCAGAGCTGGAGCTCTCGGAGGTGTTGCTGGCTTTGTTGTGGGCAGGGAGCAGGAGGTACAAACCTTGTGGTTATCATGTGGGAAAGGTGCTGCTTGTTCCCTGAATGTACTGGTGGGCTTGAGAGCTCAGTGTTGGTTTATTTGTCTCTTTCAGGCCAGGAGCAGCATTAAAATCCCCCCTTTGCTGGGGTTGGGGAGCAGAGCAGGAGGGTCTGTGTCTGCAGTTTGCACCTGTAACCCCGTGTGGGTTTCCCGTGCTCTCATTCACAAATGATTCCATGCTTTTTCCCCCAAAGCAGATGAGGGTATTAGAGGGAAGAGACAGTGAAGAGGAGTCTGGGGAGCAACGAGTCCCTTCTGGAATTAAATGTGAGATGGAGAAGGCAGGGCTGGATGGTTGGAGGGCAGGGGAGGGCGACACTTGCCTCCTGAAGTTGAGTTTCCAGCACACTCAAGCACCCAGCAGTAACAAAGCGAACACCATCCAATAATGCTGTGAAACACACAAGAACTGAAAACACGGAAATTACCCGGCCCTGAGAGGCTCCCGAGGAAGCCGCTGTCTGCAGTAATTAGCCCTCGCACCCGCCTCGCCACGCGGTCATTGTCTTCCCTGCCCTCTCCATCCCCTTCGCTCCACGTGAGATTGCTCCCCATCCCCGCTGCTGTCGGGGTCTGTATCTCGTAGCCTGGGGGGGACCTGGAGCCTGTCTTTCTTCGTGGCCCCGCTATACCCCAGCAGAGCTGGAGTGCTACTCCAGTTCTAATTGACAGGCTCAGAGCCGCCCGGGGTGCGTCAGCGCCGCTGCTGCTGCCGGAGGACGGGCAGAGAATAAACCGTGTTGGGGGAGCTCTGGGGCCATCGCAGGTGGAGGGAAGGATCCTGCTGCTGTGCCTGGGGTAGGGTCGGGGGCTCTTCTCTTCCTGTGAGCGATGCTCAGGCTGCAGACCGACAACAGAGGCTTTTTTTAAGGGCTTTTGTCCGTTAGTCTGGTGGAATTGTTGTGGCTAACGCGCGGCTGGCGTACAAGCCCAGCAGACCTAATCCCTTAATGGGTTTGTGCAGCAGAGTTGTCAGGAAGTAGCTCTAATGAACGGCGGGGCTGGGGAAGGACATGAGTCCAGCGGCTGATCTGCAACGAAAGTCTGAGCGCAGCTTCTCCTTGACACTGCTGTTCCTGGGGTCAGGCCGTCATTTATCTGAAGAGGTGACAACGGAGCGATATCGCAGTGGGAACACACGGGAGATTGAGACCTCTGAGCGCCTGGGCTGATTTCTGCTTGTGCTCTCCCTGCCTGCCTGATGAAGATTTGCTGTTTGCTCTAGCTGTGATCTCTGTGTCCTCCCTTATGAAAAAAGAGAGGGTGGTGGAAAGTTCTCTCTGTTCTGTCACACCAAGAGAGAAGCAGGTTTGGAAGGTAGGTCTAGGTGATGCGACTTGGTCTAGGTGGTCCTGCTGCGGTGGGGGGATTGGACTGGATGATCTTTCGAGGTCCCTTCCCATCCCTAATGTTCTGTGATCACAGAATGCTTGAGGTTTGAAAGGACCTCAGATCATCCAGCCCCAACCCGCTGACACCATGGATGGCAGCACCGCTCTCTGGACCAGGTTGCCCAGAGCCCTGTCCAACCTGGCCTTGAACACTTCCAGGGATGGAGCAGCCAACAGCCTCCCTGGGCAGTCAGTTCCAGAGCCTCAGCGCCCTTACAGAGAGGAGTTGCTTCCTAAGATCTCATCTAGGTCTCCCCTCTTTCAGCTTGAATTAAGCAGAGCAGCTCCACAGGCTTGACATCAGTGGAGAACAGGCAGAGAGGCACCGGGGGAGCTCTGGGGATGGTCCCAGCACTGCAGTGCTCCCTGTGCTCAGTCAGCCAGGGGCGCTGGTCTCACGAGGGTGCTTGTTCTGTGCAAGCCAAGCCTGTGTGAACGTATCCTGCAGGAAAGCAGGTCCTGAGTGGGGTGCTGTGTCCTCCAAGCCGTGTTTCCTCGCTGTGAGCATCAGGTAAATCTGAATTAATCTCTAAAGCCCCGTTCAGGTTTTTGGCCAGAGACCTGTGAAGTGTTCTGACCTGTTGGAGCTGACCCCACCATTGATGTGCAGGGATGGACAAAAGGGAGGCTTTGTGTACGCCTGGACAAACACTTGATTTATGCTGGAGTGTTCTGTGGGGAGGCTTGATGGTCGCCACTGAAGGACTGTTTTTGAAGAACAGATGCTGCAGCAGTGTGTGCTTAACCCTTCCCACTGTCATCTCCCACCCCTGTCCTTGGAGAACGTCAGGTGGTTGGAACAGGAGACAGTTTTCTCTGCACCTACCGTAGATACAGAACCATCAGCTCTGAAAGCCTTTGGATAGCCAACATCAGAGCTACGGTTTGCAAATACCCTGGGAAGCAGCTACTCACCTCTGCAGCCTTCACACCACACGTTGAGCATGTTCTGCTTCTCTCCATCCCAAGCTTTTCTTCACCTCCTTTCAATTCCTCCCCGCATTTCTGCTCTTCTGATCAGAATCTTCTCTTTACATTTCCCCCTCTCCAGATCATATCTGGCTGCATTTAATTTTAGTTACCTTCTCATTTCTCATCTCTCCCGTGTGCTGAGCACAGTGGTGGCCACAGCCCTGCAGGACTTTGGGCCTTTTTTCCTTCTTGCCTGCCTTCCTTCTAGAGAGGCACAAGAAGGGGAAGGCAGAGGTCAAGCTGGGAAGGGAGGTACCTGGATATGTTTTCCCTTGTTCAGCTGAATCTGCTGCAGAACCTTAACACAGGAGAGAAATGAGTGAGTCAGCAGGAAAGGCTGTTGTCACATGAACATTGGTCCATGAGACAGGAGATGAGTGTCCTCTGGGTGTGCAGCCAGGTGGATGTTTAGAAGGCAGACTTGCCTCCTTCCCTCCTTTGCAGGGACCATGTCCCTTCCCAGCGCGGTGCTGTTTGACGTTAACAGCTATAAATCAGTTTGAAGATAAAACCGCATCTCTGTCCAACCAGAGGGAGAATCCAGCTGACGGGCAGCTGTGGCAGAAATTCAGATTCAAGATGAGAAGCTAAGCGCTGCAGAGCTGTCCTCACCAGAAGGGCAGGATCAGCGGGGAACTGTCACTTGTGTCTTGTGGGTGTCAGGAGGATGGAGCCAGGCTCTGCTGAGGGGCACCCAATGATAGGACAAGGGGCAACGGGTGTCAGCTGGAACACAGGAGGTTCCACATCAATATGTAAAGAGACTTCTTCCCAGTGAGGGTGACAGAGCCCTGGCAGGGGCTGCCCAGGGAGGTTGTGGAATCTCCTTCTCTAGACGTGTTTCAAACCCACCTGGCCATGTTCCTGTGCAATTGGATCTAGGTGATCCTGCTGTGTTGGGGGGATTGGACTGTATGATTTTTCAGGGTCCCTTCCAATCCCTAATATTCTGTGATTGTGCAGGTTTTAAAGCCCTGGAAGCGTTGCTGGAAGTATTGGTGGACCTTCAGGATGAGCTGCTTTATCAGTACCCAGGCACAAGGCATCTGGTTGATGGAAAGCAATCAAAACCTGAGAGGTAAGTACGAAACAAGACCTTTCTTGATCCTTTGGTGTCAAACAAACAGGACAGTGCCCATCTTTCCAGACTGTTCCCACTCTCTGCTGTTCTTCCTCTTGCTGCTGTGTCTTGGTGGCAGATGCTGTGGACAAATGACCTTTTGATTTGCCAGCAAAAGAAGCCTGTTTTGTCATTCTTCTGATAACAGAGGGGCTAAGCTTTGGGTCTTTTGCTGTAACCATCACCATGGTGTGGAAAGAACAGGGGTGCTAGTGGAGGAGCTGGTGAGAATTCACATGTGTCACCTTAGAGGGATGCAGGGTGTTTAGTCTCTGTATTTTTGTTCCAGTGATGAGGAAATCCCAAGTAGTAGTGATGAAGAACAAGCAGAAAAGGCTCAGAAGAAGAGGAGGCGCCTCCCAAAACGAAAGCTGACGATGAAGGACTACCCGGAGTTCATAGCCAAGCGCTACGCTGACTTCAAGACCTACCGCAACAGCATCTTGCAGAAGTGGGATGAGAAGACAAAGCTGGCATCTGGCAAAGTGGGAAAGGTGAGGCTCTGCTGGTGTGTGCTGAGCTGCTCGTTTGTGGGGCAAGGTGTCTCGAAAGTTGTAGATCATGGACGTTCCTAGTTAAGCTGAGACTTGCAGCTGTAAGAATGACATAGGCAGGTACAGGCTTTCCCCGACCTTAAAGGAGGGTGGAAGGGAGCGGAGCTGGAGGGTGGAAGGGAGCGGAGCTGGAGGGTGGAAGGGAGCGGAGCTGGAGGGTGGAAGGAAGCGGAGCTGGAGGGTGGAAGGAAGCAGAGCTCCCAGATTTCAGAGGCTCACGTTGCTTCTCTGTTGTTCAGAGCAGGTAGACAGGGCAACGTTTTCATGGGCTTCCCACATTTGGGGAAGAACTCTGGGGTAATATTGGTGTTCCCCAAACCAAGCATCTCATCACAGCTGCTCTCTGGCAGCAGGTGAGCTCTGGAAGTGCCACTCTTGCTGATCAACAGGCTGTGTGTGTTTTATATCACAACCAGGGCCGTCTGTGGCTCTTGTTCTCCATGAAGTGCTCGCTTTAATACAGCGGGTAATCATTTCACCCGGAGATCCAGGGTCTCCTAACGTCTGAGAGTTAGTATTAATCATGGAGAAGTTCGTCTGAACCAGAACAGCAAAGGCATTTTATTAAGCCAGGCGTGGGGTTGCCTCAGGTTGGGAAGGGAGAGAGAAACAAATAAAAAATCCTAGCAGAAACCTCCGCTCAAACCCCAAACCCCCTCCTCTTGGAACGCTGTCTGCTTATCCACTGACATGGAAAGACAGAGGAACATTGCTGCCTTGAGGAAAAGCTTTCTGCATTATCTGACACTAGTTAATGTCGTTGCAGGGTTTCGGTGCCTTTGAGCGTTCAATCTTGACTCAGATTGATCATATTCTGATGGACAAAGAGAGATTGCTCCGGCGCACGCAGACCAAGCGCTCGGTGTACGCGGTGCTGGGGAAGCAGGAACGGGAATCTCCGCCGGTCCCTGAGCCCGTGCCCGAAGATTCGGTAAGGGCCGTGTGTTTCTAGAGCTCATCCCGCAGCCGCAGTGAAACTCTCTGCAAAACAAATGAGCTGGAGCCCTTAGCAGGTCATATTCTTGTTGCTGAGAGATTTATGAAGGAGATACCCCAGCGCTGTTGATTCCTGTAGCATAATGGCTAAGAAGAAGACGTAGCCGGTTCAATTCCGCTTTTATGGTGGTTGTGTTATCTCCTGTGCCAGTTCCTGTCAGGGGAGGACGAGGTTTGGGCTGCGATTGTGCCCCTCCTGCGCCGGAGGAACTTGACGCTCAACTAAACCGGTTTCTTTCGACGTAGCAGCCACAAGAAACTTCAGGTGTTCAGAGCCTTTAACCCGCTTCCAAACTCCTGCCGCCTACAGCAGGAAGTCTGTTATTAATTTAGTATTTAAGAATGAGTAAATACTCAATTCGGCGAGATCACGTAGAATTACTGCAGTTGCAAGAGGTGTTCTTGCCGTGACGTTACAAATATCCGTAGTGTTTGGCCAGAAAGGCTTTGCTCAGCCCTATTTATTTCCCAGTAAAGGGATCATAAATCTATCTTGGCGGCGGCGGCGTTTCTGCCTTGCCTTTAAATGTATTCCTGGTCCTTAAAGCTTGTTACGTCGGGAGCTTTCCTCGGTTCCTTCGTGTCTTCAAGTGTGTTTACAAGCTGCTGCGCGCGATGCCATCGGAGGTAGCGGCAAGAAATAGGCGCTTAAGAGCTTTTGGTTTGTGCTTCTAGGAAGTCCTCCCTCAGTCAGACTCCAACAGGCACCTGAAGGACATAGATGAGGAGATATTTGACGACGATGACTTTTATCACGAGGTAGGTGGTGGTAGATCTCTGTTGGGATTCTGGCTCATGTTGGTGTGTTAACACTGACAGAGCTGCTGCGGGTGGTTCCGCGCTCTTAGGGGCGAAGCTCGGCTCCCTGTTTTAACATCAGAAATCCCTGTAGGTACCTCAGAGGACTTTGCTCTGAAGTTTGATCTAAAGGTCTTTGAGCTAACGTCTCTAATGCCTAACTCGCGTTGTGGATGCCGGCTTCTGCTGTGACTGAGTCGAGGCTGCGGGATGAGGTCTGTGCTTGTTGTTCTCTCTGGTGAACGTTGCTACCCACACGACAGAAATTACCAGGCTCTCCAAAGGTGGTGACAGTTCTTTGGGTAGAGTCATAGGGTCACAGAACACTAGGGATTAGAAGTGACCTCGAAAGATCATCTAGTCCAATCCCCCTGACACAGCAGGATCACCAGCAAAATGATCCTGGTAGAGCCTCAAAAGCACCTGAGTTACTGTCATCGCCACCTAAATCATCCCATCTCGCTACTGAATGAAGAAGCTGCAGAACTGCCCTGGCTCCAGTTCTGGAGTCCTCAACATCAGAAGGACACAGAGCTCCTTGAAGGAGAGCAACCCAAATGCTCAGAGGGCTGGAGCACCTCCCCTATGAGGACAGGCTGAGCAAGTTGGGGTTGTTCAGCCTGGAGAAGAAGAGATTCCCAGGTGAAGGTCCACTAGTAGCTTTCCAGTCTCTGAAGGGGGCTACTGGAAAGCTGGGGTGGGGCTTTTGACATGAGTAGCAGCAAGAGGTCAAGGGGAAAGTGTTGCAGACTTGAAGAGGGGAGACTGAGGTTGGCCATGAGGAACAAATTCTTTGCTGTGAGGGTGCTGAGATGCTGGAACAGGTTACCCAAGGCAGTTGTGGCTGCCCCATCCCTGGCAGTGTTGAAGGGCAGGTTGTCTGGGGCCCTGAGTGACCTACTCTAGTGACAGTGTCCCTGCCTGTGCATGGGGGGTTGGAACTGAATGATCTTTAAGGTATCTTCCAACCCTGCCCATCCTATGATTCTATGATTTTCTTGGAGCGGTGCTGGTTTGGGCTTAGATCAGTTATTGCTCTTATTTGCAAAATCCTTAGGAACAGGCAGTCTGCACCCAGTGCTTGGCTGCAGCTCAAGGAAACCTCGAGTTTGTCATTTAATTAACAAATGACGCTGTCAGCCGTATGAAATGCTGAACCTGCCGTGTACTGAGGACTGTTGTTCACTGTAAGTCCTTCCCCAGTGCGTGAAAAACTCGTTTTGCTCTGGTGATCCAGAGAGCTTTGACTTTGGGACTAAACAAATGTCACCGTGTCATTAGAAAGGCCAACATCTCTGCTCTGGCTAGTTATTAGAGTGGCTGGGAAAGTTGTAGGGCAGTTGGGGAGAGACGTGGCCGCGTGGCTGAGCTCTGATAACTTGATTTAACCAGCAGCATTTGAATACTTTCCAAAATTGGGGTTTCTGTACAGCAGAGCCAGGACCAAAGGTGAACAGAGAGGCGAATGGAATTGGCTTTACAGATAGGAAACCCCGTGAACTTTTCTTCCCCCATCCAAGAAGATTTCCAGTGCACTTCCACCCCTGCTGCTGAGATGCCCAAGAACATTGTGGCAGGAGACCTCACCTAGTGCAGAATTAGGACAGTTTGTGTGTTTGGGGTTTGGGAGGGATATACTCGTGGCAGCCTGCTCAAAGCCAGGAGTGTTTTGCAAGCTGCAGGTCTCCAGGCTGGGTATTTACACTGAGAACATCCCTGCTACTACTGCTGTGAGCAGCTGCGTCTCTCGGGCAGGCGAAGGTGCCAGGTTCATCTGCAGAGGTTCCACAGAGCTGCTGTGTCTGGGCAGCAGTGGCTGAGGTGACCAACTTGTGCAACAATAGGTAATGCCACCAAGGTGGAATTTGGGGCCCAAGCGGACCAGAAGCCCAGTTTTGGGGGGTAAGCAGACCCTAAGAACCAATTAAGAACTCATTGAGAACCAATTAAACCAGTATAACAGAATCATTAGGGATTGGAAGGGACCTCGAACCATCATCTAGTCCAATCCCCCTGCCACAGCAGGATCACCTAGACCAAGTCATAGAATCATTAGGGATTGGAAGGGACCTCGAACGATCATCTAGTCCGATCCCCCTGCCACAGCAGGAGAGATGCTGTGATTGACAGTCCGTGGACGTGTGGCGAGAAGGTGCTTCTCGGCCACGAAACGTTAAATTCTGAACAGCAAGACAGCAGTAGACGAGTGACCCGTCGTCCCTTCCAATACCTTTAACTGCGATAAATCGTGATTTCAGAAATATGACTAGTCCCAGCTTAGCTTTTCCCCTCACTGGTTAATTGGGGTGCTGGGGTTAATCTAAATTAAAACTTGAACTAATAGAGGCCATTGAGGGAAGAGAATCACCTGAGTAAAACAAATGGCTCTGCCAGGCACAACTGTATCTTGGCCATTTCCCAAGAGGGAAGTGGCAGCAAATTGGAGCTGTTTCAGCGTTCGGCAGAGGTGAAGGATGGGTGACACCAGTTTAATGTGCAGCACCTCCGGAAGCGCTCCAGATTGCACTCGGTGCTGTACCAACTGCTGCCTCTCGTGCAACAGCCACTCGGAGCAGGACCAGCCGACAACATCTGGCAGCACAGCGAGGAATGGGTGCAACTTTGGAAGCCCCATAGACTCTAAATATGGTGCTTAGGCTGGTGGAGGCTTTAATCACTTACCGCTCCTTGGCAGCGGGCTACGACAGCTTATCCTACCCTCGTACATCACACGCAGACATCTGCTGAGCCGCGAGGCAGCTACACATTCATTTTCCTTTCTCGCTTGTTGGTTGTTGTGGGGCTTCTTTTAACAGCCCTCCCCTCCCTCCTTTCCACCCTTCTCTCCTCCCATCCCCAGTCCGCTCCTTGGGGGAGATGATGTGTAAAGATTGTCGCCCCATTGTGTGCCACTAATTGTGGAGAGGGATGCCAACCCCTCGCCAGGCACCGGCTCCAGTGACCTGGTTAATGTTGGGTGGGGAGAGGGGTTTGGCAGAGAGGGGAGCTGAGGCTGATTCAGCGCTCAGAAAGAAGACTTCTGAGTCTCTGTGTTGCCTGTCGGCTCCCAGTTAAATTGGTTTCATTAAGTGCTTCTTCCCTTTCTTCACGGGGGTGGGAAGCTGAGGCTGGATGGGGAAGGGTAGAGCACAATACGATAGAGTAGTGGGCTCTGCAGCACTTTCCCGTGGTTGAGCAGCTGGGTGGACACACATATCAGTAACATAAAAATGCATAAAGGGGACTGGGAATTCGGGAGCAACGGGCAGCAGCATCTCTGGTTGCAGGAGCTGAGGATGCTCGTAGGTCTTAGTGCAAACTAAGGGAGGGGAGCATCTCCCTGATGAGGAAAGGTAGAGGGAGCTGGGGCTCTTGAGCTTGGAGAAGAGGAGACTCAGGGGTGAGCCCATGGATGTTGATCAATATGTGAAGGGTGGGTGTCAGGAGGATGGAGCCAGGCTCTGCTCAGGGGCATCTGATGATAGCACAAGGGGCAGTGGGTGTGAGCTGGAACAGAGGAGGTTCCACATCAGTGTGAGAAGGACCTTCTTCCCAGTGAGGGTGACAGAGCCCTGGCAGGGGATGCCCAGGAGTGTTGAGGAGTCTCCTCTTGAGATGTTTAAAACCCGTCTGGCCATGTTCCTGTGCAACTGGATCTAGGTGATCCTGCTGTGGACTGGCTGATCTTTGGAGGTCCCTTCCAATCCCTAATGACTGGATCTGGAGGATCCTGCTGTGGCAGGGGGATTGGACTGGCTGATCTCTGAAGGTCCCTTCCAATCCCTAATGTTCTGTGATTCTGTGAAACTCTGTGCTCACATTAGGAACACTTTCATCTTTCCAAATAACATTTTGTAATGATTAAATAACATTTCATAGTGATTAGTTTGTTTTTCTTACAACTTGTGCTTTATGACATGTAAATATTTAGGAAAAGAAGGGCACTGGAGACCAACTGGCTGCGTGTCTCGTAGTGAAATTAAGCAAGTAAAAACGCACGAGATGTGAGGAGTCTGCAAAAGTTAATGATAAGCTCTTATAGCTGCTGACTCAGATTTATCATGCAGAACTCTCTTATGATTCTGTTTTTCCTATGGAAACTGTTTTCCTATGGAAAAACACTTCTCTTGCCCAGGGCTTGGTGTTTGATGGAATTCACTGTTGAATGTGTTGGGACTGGTGGAGTTTTACAGTGATTCAGGATTTAACTCTGTTCTGTGTGTGTGATCCTGCTTTGCCTTTTCTCCTGTTGTTCACTAGGTTTATAAGGTTCACTTGGTTTCAGAGCCTGGAGAATCAATTTGATGAGGAGAGATGGAGAGAGTTGGGGCTGTTGAGTTTGAGGAAGAGGAGGCTGAGGGGAGACCTCATTGCTCTCTACAGCTACCTGAAAGGACACTGTAGAGATGCTGGTGCTGGTCTCTCCTCACAGGTAATTAGCAACTGAAGCAGAGAGAAGGGCTTCAACAGAGGAGGGTTGGACTGGCCATCAGGAAGAAATTCTTCCTGGAGAGAGTGGTCAGGCACTGGGATGGGCTGCCCAGGGTGAGGGTTGAATCCCCATCCCTGGATGAGTTTAGAAGTCGCTTAGAGGTAGTGTTAGGGGATCTGGTGCAGGGGTGACCTTGTAGAGTGGGGTTGCTGGGTGGACTGGATGATCCCAGGGGTCTTTTCTAACCTGAATGATTCTGTGATTCTCAGCAATGCTAATTGTTCTTGTAGTGAGCCCTGAGTGTAAAGCTGAGTCAAATAATCCGCAGTGGAATGTCTTTATTGGGGTTAGGCTGGGTAGGAAGAGTTTCAGAAGGCTCCTCCTTGCTCACAGCAGTGAGAAGCTGGACACCATTTCCTTCTCTTTTCAACTCTCCCTCGTACATGGTTTTAAGGGAAGGAAAAGGCTTTTTATTTTTAGAAGCCTTATTTATGTAGAATTCATTACAGCTGATATTGCAGCAGTAAGACTTAAAATTCCAGCTGGCTACCAGAGAGCTGCTGGTCTGACATGCTGCAGTGGAGATTTTATTATTAGGTTGAAATACTCCTCTACTAAAAGGGAGAGTGGAAATTGGTTTATTTCCAACAGGAATTAGGTTAGTGTTCATATGTTAAGTGTTCCACTGGTAGCAGCTCTTCCCAGAGCAAATGTTCATCATCGGTGGCGGCAGGGATGCCTGAGGAGAGTTAGGAATGTACATTATCCCTTTTGCCTCTGCTCTCTTGCTTCCTCCTCTCCCTGCTGGCATCATGTTGCCTCAGGTTGTACCAGGGGAGGTTTAGGTTGGCCCTGAGGAACAATTTCTTCCCCCAAAAGAATGTCCAAGCTGCCCAGGGTAGCGGTGGAGTTGTTCTCCCTGGAGGGCTTGCAAAGCCGTGAAGGGAGGTTGTAGTCAGGTGAGGGTCAGGCTCTTCTCCTGGGCAACCAGCGCCAGGATGAGAGGGCAGGGCCTGAAGCTGCCAGGGTGGGGTTAGGTTGGATGTCAGGAAGCCCTTCCTCATGGAAAGGGTGATCAGACCCTGGAATGGACTGCCCAGGGCCGTGGTCCCCATCCCTGGAGGTGTTAAAGGCCAGCCTGGCTGTGGCCCTTAGTGCCCTGGTCTGGCTGCTGGGGTGATGTTTGGTCCTGGGCTGGACTGGATGAGCTCAGAGGATTTTTCCAGCCTCAATCATTCTGTGAGATGTGGAGTGAGGGACAAGGGTTAGTAGAGCTCTGGCAGCGCTGGGGGAGCAGTTGGACTTGATGAGCTTAAAGGTCTTTTCCAATCCAAATGAGTCTGTGATTCTGTAATTCATCACATTTTCTGTCTGTGATCACAACTTCAGAAGCTCAGCAGAGCCACAGTGGATGAGGAACATGGAATGAAATACTAAAGCCCTCAGAGAGGTGGCAGCAGTTTGCTGGGCAGGACTGCCAGGGGTTGCTAAGGTCTGTCATCCCTTGGCCGTGGCTGAAGCAGACTGCTGAGGTGAGCACGGTTAGATGGTGAGGAGCCTCCCTTCCTTCTCTTATGCCCTAATTCCTTAGGCAAGGAGATGTAGGAAAGGTTGATTTATTGAAGGAGGCATCCCTTGTGCAGCAGCACTGCATGTATGTGACAGAACTCGGGGTTCATGTGCCTGCAGCCTGCTCTGGCGAGAGCCCATGGCAGGGCGTTGGAACTAGAGAATCTCTGAGGTCGCTTCCAGCCTCAACTATTCAGTGATTCTATGGTTTAGTCTGAATTGCCTTAAAAGAAACCTGCATGTCTGAACCTCCTGTGAAGGTAATTCTGGCTCCGTTGGTCTCGTTTCTGAGCCCTACCTGTGCCTGAACCACACTGTAGGGCTCTTTGGATAACGTGACCTGATGGGGTGAATTCCTCCTCATGCCCCAAGCAAGAGTCCTGGGCACGTAGGGTGATTTCCTCACCCAGGTACCTGATAATGCCATAAACAAGCAATTACTAACCCAGTGAACTATTAAAAGTCGATAATGGTGAAGAATAGAGAGAAGGTTGCCTTTCTGACAAGCTGGTTTACCTTAATTAAACTGGTGAGTGATTAATACGGACGGGCTGATCTCGTGGCTTTAATTAGATGTGTTTAGAACTTTGTGTGAGTAAGAGATGTCTCGAACCATCCTGCAGGTTAATGGCAATACAATACTCTTATCACAGGCATGTATCTTTCAAATGGCTGGGTAGATGGTTAATAACACGTTTTAAAGCTTGATTTGGAACTTCTCCTAATGGCTTATCAGGACATACTCAGATTGGTGCTTGTTTCATACCAAATTTTAATGAAATGTTTTCTTTAAAAAGCTATTTGATGTTGCAGGTCGGGTTTTCACGTCATAAACCGATAGCAGAACGCTAAATTTAAAGAATAACAGTGTTTTGGTTCAAGGGGATTTGAAAGTAGTGTCTCACAGAATCCCAGAACATTAGGGATTGGAAGGGACCTCCAAAGATCATCCAGTCCAGTCCCCCTGCCAGAGCAGGATCACCTAGATCCAGTCACACAGGGTCATATCCAGGCAGGTTTGAAACGTCTCCAGAGAAGGAGACTCCACAACCCCCCTGGGCAGCCCCTGCCAGGGCTCTGTCACCCTCAC
>JAOXOE010000827.1:6062590-6073381 GCA_028565055.1 Phoeniculus purpureus
CTTAGGGACATTGGTTAGGGGTGACCTGCCAGTGCTGAGTTGAAGGTTGGACTTGATCTTAAAGGTCTCTTCCAACCTTAACGGTTCTGTGATTCTGTGATATCTTTTAACCAAAAAAAATAGCGAATCCTAAAGGTTAAAGCCCTCAGCACCGACCTCTTCTACCTTCACAAAACCACTGGTGCGAATCCTAAAGGTTAAAGCCCTCAGCACCGACCTCTTCTACCTTCACAAAGCCGCTGGTACGAATCCAAACAAACAAAAAACAAAACAGACCTCCTCCTCCTCCTCCTCCTCCTAGCGAAGGGTCCTCTTAACGAAAAACGACTTGAAAAAAACAAAAGCTAAAAGCAAACAAAAAAAACCCAACCAGACAGAGCGTTCTACCTTCACAGAGAGAGAGAGAACAGCTAAACAGCAAACAAAAAGAGACTATCGAACTAAAAAAAGCAGTCAACTGTTTACGTCTAACGTTAAATTCAGGAGCTCAGTGTTTTACTAAACGAATCCTGTTTTCGAACCTCTTGTTGAAGAAAAACAAAACAAACAAACAAAAAAAACCGACAAAAAGAAGAAAAAAATAAAAAAGAGAAGAAAAAAAAAAGAGAGAGAGAAAAAAAAACCCGCAAAAGAAAAAAGCAAAATATTTTGAGCAACCAACCAAAATAGTTCCTTTTCTCTTCTTTTTGTTCTTTTTTTCTGGTTTTTTCTTTTTCCTGTAGATGTTCTAAACAGATTTGCAGGGCTTGTGCTTCACTGTGCTAGTTTGTAAAAGGTGTTGTTTACAGAAGGCAAAGAGAAACTAAACGAAAGAGACAAAAAAAACCCACCCCACCCCCAGAACCCCTACGAAACCCAGACAGTTGCCAAATAAAAGGAATCTATAGCACAACTACTGTAAGGTGCTTCCGCACCAGCAGCCCGAGGGGAGGGGGATTGAAAAGGTTTCACGTTTAAAAAAAAAACAAAACCCAATAAAACCCCCGACGGACACGACCGCCCCGTCTTTGCTCATTTTTTAGTCCTGTTGAACGTTCGTGGGGTTGTTAATGAGACTGAGAGAGACCCTCGCAGGGTTGACTTGGACCCTCGCAGGGCTCGTACAGACCCTCACAGGAGTGATAGAGACCCTCAGAGGGCTGATACAGCCCTTCGGGACTGATTTAGATCCTCGCAGGACTGATACAGACACTCGCAAGGTTGACTTAGACCCTCGCAGGGCTTATTCAGACCCCCGCACAGGACTGATACAGCCCCTCAGGGCTGATTTAGACCCTCGCAGGGCTGATATAGACCTCCACAGGACTGATGTAGCCCATCATAGGTCTGATGCAGCCCCTCATGGCTGATTTAAACCCTCACAGGACTAATATAGCCCCTCACAGGGCTGCTATAACCCCTCCCAGGGCTGATATAACCCCTCACAGGACCGATACAGCCCCTCACAGGACTGGTACAGCCCTTCAGTGCTGATTTAAACCCTCACAGGACTGATACAGCCCCTCAGGGCTGATACAGACCCTCATAGGACTGATAATAGCCCTTCACAGGGCTGATATAAGCCCCTCCCAAGGGCTGATATAGACCCTCACAGGTTTTATTTTTGTGTCTTTAAAAATAAAAATTAAAAAAAAATTAAGGGGACAAAAAAAATCCCAAATATTTAAATTTTATGGTCAAATATGCAGTTCGACAGCTGCTACTTTTTTTCTGGATAGATGAAATTTCTCCTATGTCTTTTACTGTTCTCGAATAAAACCGAAGCTTGTGTGACCTCCAGTGCATATTAGGACCATTCACTGTATGAAAGAGAAGAAACAAAACAAACAAAAGACAAAAACAAACAAAACAAACAAAAAAAAAACCATGTTGGATAAAAATTTGTGCGTTTTTAATAAAATTAGAAAAGCTGATGTTTAGATAACTGGTGGTTCATTTGATGTTTTCAGCCTTCTGTGGGGGTCTTTTGAATTTCAAATGAGGTTAAAATAAACCCTGAGGATAACCTGCCCCGTCCTGATCCTCCTGGAGAGCAGTCGTGCTGCTGCCCCACACAGCCTGGGGTTGGGGTGGACTTGGAGGAGGCGGTGGCGGGGGCAGCTCCAGCCTCCCCCTTGCCGTCGGCAGCGGCGGTTACTGGAGTGAAAGAGCGTGGTTCCCTCTTGCAAACTGGGAATGAATCAAAGCTGTTCGACGTCTTCCCCTCTCGCTGGTCTGAGCTCCGAGCAAAATACGCCCCAAAGTGTTTTGTTTTCTGCATTAAAAAGAAAGAAGTGTTGGCTATGGGAACGTCTTGGGGGTGAGTTGATCCTTTTTCAGATGGATTCTGCAAAATGTGGGAGTTTATTTTCTTCTTGGGTTTGAGCTCAGTGTAACCTCGATGTCGTGAAAATCATCCTAATCCTCTAGTTGGTTTTTTTTTAGAGCTCGTTGGTATCTGTGAAGTTTCCTGAAGGGTGGAGTGAGGTGGAGCTGGGGCTGAGAATATTTTGCTTTGCGCTAAGAACTTTATTAGAGAAAAGAAAATGAAACAACAACAAAAATCTCTGGGAGGTTGTGAAATGGGTCGGGTTTGTGTTTTAATGATCAATGATTGCTGAATCCCAAATCCTCAGGGCTCCTAAAGCAAAAGCCTCACTGATTCCGAGAGGACTTTGCCCTGCGCTAGCAGCAAAGAATTAGGTTCGGTGCTGCCAAGTCTCTGGTTTAACTGGTTTCCACCTGCTGGGCTGAGCTGATAGGGAGGGATGGACTAAGAGCTGCCTCTTTCCCTTCGTCTCTCGACTCCTCGTGGCTCTGGCTGCTCCCTGGTTCTTTTGATTTAATGTAGAAATTCACACTAACCCACAGGCTCCAGCGACTCGGTTATTTCTCTCTCTCTTTGGATTCACGAGACAACAAATTATTATTATTATTATTAATCAAAATGCTTTAAAGTTGTCGGATTTGTAATTTTCTACGGTGAATTTTATTGTTTTAACTGGTTCTCAACCGAGAGAGGGGGATTGGACTGGATGATCTTTCGAGGTCCCCTCCAATCCCTAATGGTCTGTGATCCTGTGAGTTGCTCTGCCCGGCAGAGGAGCCGCCTCCCTGGAGCAAGAGTCCACTTTGACCACAAAATGTCCTATTAATAATAATAATAGTAATATAAAGGGTTTTGAAACTAGCAACAACCCCCCCGCTATCTGCACGGGAACTCTTAGTGCTTCTACAAGAAATTCGTGTCTTTTATTAAATACAGGGGAGACTTCTTTAACTTCCCGAGCTCTGCGTCTCTCCCTCATTTATGTGTCTTCTGCATCGCTGCTGCTGTTTTGCTGCTCAGTCTCACGGCTCTAGAATTAGAGGATCGGGCTCTCTGTTTCTGGCAAACTTGGACTTTAGCTGCGCAAGAGGCTGCTGTTTGTGCTGCTGCTTTGTCGTTGTTGTTGAGCTGATTCTTTTCCATGAGAATTTCCCCAAATGGGGTTTATTTCATAGACAAGGTGCCTGCAAACAAGTTTCCCTCTTGGTTTCCTTTTCCTCTCGTTTTTCTGTTTTGTTTTTCTTCTTTTCCTTTATTTTTTTTCTCTCTGTTTTCTTGATTTCTCTGATTTCTCTTTGTTTCTTTTCCTTCCCATTATTTCTTTTACTCCTCTTTCTTTTACTTCTCTTTATTTTTTACTCCTGTTTCTTTTACTTCTCTTTATTTCTCTTCTCTTTATTTCTTCTACTTCTCTTTACTTGATTTCTCTCATTTTCTTATCTTTATTTCTTTCATTTCTCTGTATGTCTTTTACTTCTCTTTATTTCTTTGATTTCTCTTTATTTCTTTTACTTCTCTTTATTGTTGCTTATTTCTCTTTATATCGATCCTTTAATTTTCCTTATTTCTTTCATTTCTCTTTATATATTTTGTTTCTCTATCTTCCATTTCTCTATATATCTTTAACTTCCCTCTATATCTTTAACTTCTCTTTATATCTTCAACTTCTCTCTGTATCTTCAACTTCTCTCTATATCTTCAACTTCTCTTTATACCTTTAACTTCTCTTTATCTCTTTTAATTTCTCTTTACGTCTTTAATTTCTCTTTACATCATTAATTTCTCTTTGTATTTTTGATTTCACTTTATCTCTTTAATTTCTCTTTATATCTTCGATTTCTCTTCATTGCTTTGATTTCTCCTCATTTCTTTTTTATTTCCTTTTCCTTTCCTTGGTTGTGTTTGGTTGGTTTCTTGCAGCGAGGTTCTCGTCTGGGCGTACTCTGTGTTGCTTCAGGCAGCGACGTGAGACGGTTCCCTTTAGCTCAGTGGTTTCTAAAAGGGAAAGAGCTGAGCCTGTAGGGTTTTTTTGAAGCTCCCATCCCTTCCATAGGGTGTTGCCCATCTCCAGGGGTATCCCGGGAGCCGTTCCCATGCGGAAGGCTGAGCGTGTCCTTCAGTGCTGCCCACAAGGCCCCAGCACTGTGCAGATTTGAACTCTCTGCTCTTCAGAGCCAGCTCGGGTGTTTCTGAAGACCCTAATCCAGCAACAATCGCACAGTCAAAACTCCTTTTGAAACCATTGTCACTCGGCTTCTCCTAAGTCCTTGTTTACAAGAGCGTTTCCATTGACTCCGCTGGCATTACTGGGGTGAATAGAGGGCTGCAGGAGAAGGACCTCGAAAACATTCTGCTGCTGGGGTGGGTTTCACATTCATTTTGCAGTTGCAGCAGCACCGAGCTGACACCTCTGGAGCCCACCTCATTTCCCACGTCGGGGGTTGTGTTTTGGAAGTACTGACTCTCTTTTGATCTTTTCTTCCTTGGCTGCTGCTGGGTTCGGTGACCTTCACCCCGTTGCTATGTCCCAGCAGAAGGTGCAGCCGGTTGATGTCCCACCCCGTCAGGGGATGGCACCTCTGGCCTTAGGCGGGGCAGGCAGCGTGGACCAGCGATGCTCCACATTTAACTGGGAAAGATGGAAGACTCTTGCAAACTGCCCCCTCCCCAACACATGAGAGCTTCTACCATTTCCTAGGAGAAAGGTGCGAGGCACAAGCTGTAAGTACGACCCATGCTGGGCTGATCTGGAGGAACTGGGAAGGTTAATCAGAGTGTCTGTAGGACCCCAGGAGTTTCCAGCACGCAGACAGCTCTGCTTTGGACCCAAACTGGTTGTGCACCATGTCCCACTGTGTTGTCACTGGGTGATGCTCTGTCCCTTCATCTCCAGTCACTGCTGGTAGCTGTTCGCTCGGGGAGTGGGTCAAGTTCTGTGCCACAGGAGTCCCAGGAGTGAGACTGTGCTGGTGGGGCTCTGGGCAATCTGGCCTGGTGAGTGATGGCTCTGCTTGTCGCAGCGGGGGTTGGACTAAGTGACCTTTGGAGGTCTCTTCCAACCCCGTAAGTCTATGATTCAGTGACCTTTTAGGTCCTTTCCAACCAAAATCCCTCTGTGATCCTCTGCCTCATAGGGACACGCTGCGGGTTGGTACCATACGTGCCCGTGCGCCCAGGTGCTGAGCCGGGGGCACACGATCCTCAGCTATAAATAAACCTCATTTAGAAATTCCAGAGGTGGCTGACGTGCTTTGGCCATCCTGGGCAGTGGCAGATGTTGCAGTGGCCTCCCCGGAATGATTCCCTACTGCCATGGGCTGGATGTTGTGGCCTGAGCAGGAGGGTTGTGTCTGAGCTTTGCATGTTCATCCTGTACTCAGTAGCCTCCCTTGCTGGCGCTACCCCCGGTAGATAAATTCACATTGATTATGGTGAAGCCACTGATAATGAATTTAAATGCTGCTGAGGTAGGGGAAGAGGAAACTGTGCTACTGGAGCAGGTTCTGGAAGCTCTTTCCTTTGTGTCTGCCGTGGCACCGGGGTGCTCAGCCTTTTTCCTGCCAACAAACCCCCCACACACTCCCCCAAAGTTATCAATTAACTCAACAGGACCATTAACAATGATTTTATTATCAGTCCTTCTGAGGTCGCTGCCTTCTGCCCCTCTTCCAGTCGTGTTTGCAGCAGCCAGCGAAGTTTCTTGTTGGCCGGAGAGTTTTTCATTTCATTAAATGCAGAAATGGGAGAGTTAACGTGGTCCGGCTCGGAGCTGACCCCAGCATGATGAAATCTGTGCCCGGAACGGGAATGAGTGGGGGCTCTGGGGGCGGCTGAGCGTCATGCAGGCAGCTGGTTTTGTTGTGCAGCTCATGGCTGGATCCCAGGGAATCCCCCCCAATGCTCTGCATCCCCCCTGTGTGGGGCTGAGGACACAGCTACTCCCTCTGGGCTCTCCTGTTCCAGGCTGTCCAGAGCAGCTCTGCTTGGGCGGTGGTTGGGGCTCTGCTCACAGAGCGGGTTCAGCAGTTAGTAATTGGATTGATTTCCCTTTCCTGGACTGGTTTTAATACCAGCTGGCTGCCTGCAGAACTGGGACGAGCAAAGACGCTGATGGTATCTCATGTGGGTTGGCCTCAAATCCTGCTCCTCAAGGAAGCCCCGGTTTGCAGGACAGGTCCGGCGTGGGTTTGTCGGAAGGTCCCTGCGTGGTGCAGGAATCAGGACACTGACTGCAAACGGGAGCTGGAAACCTCCATCCTCAAGCTGGTGGAGGGGTCACAATGAATCGCTGGGAGCGGAGCTCCTGCAGATGCTGCTGCCTTGTGGGGTTGTGGTTGGTGTCTCCACAGGAACATGGGCATGTGGGGTCTGCACAGGGAGAGTTTTTTGGGAAGGAAAAACAGGGGGGGGTGTTTGCTTCATCTAAAAGAAAATGAATGTTTTCTCATTTTTAAAGCATCTCAGGTTGACCCTTAAACTTCTCATCTGCATCTTTGGGCTGAGCACACACTACACCCGTTATATCTTGAGATGGAAGAAAACCATTGAGGGGCGATGAGATCTTTAAGACAGTCACGGAGTTTGAGCGAGCGATGGGTTGGGAGCAGCAGGAAGAGCAGAGTAAATAAAAACACAGGGGGGGAAAGAAGATGGTAAATAAATATTGATAAGGAGTGGAGCTGGGGTTGGGGGGGCGGTTATGGACCTTACCCACATTTCCTCCTCCCTAACCGGGGCTTAGCGAGGTGGGTTTGTGTCTGCTCTTCCCTGCTTCTCCCTTATTTTTTGGTTCTCTTCATCTTATTTAAAACGAAAATAAATCTTCAGATAAATTCATACAAAAAAGGTTGGTCTGGAAAATTACACCTGCCTGGGAAAGGCTTTGGAAAGATCCCCAGCGCTCTGGCTCGTGGCTATTTTGGGACGGCACGCGGTCCTCGCTATGTGGGTCAGACGCAGCCGTTGATAATTCAATTCAATTAAATCCAGAGCTCTGTGGGGATCCCATCGCAGATGGGTGCCTGCAGCCCACTGCGCTCCCGCTGCCTCCACAGAGAGACCCCCTGCCCCGGCCCTCCTGCTGGGTGCTGCTGGGCGCAGGGGACGTGGGATTTTCTCACCGGTGATGCCCTGCGGAGGGTTTGATGTCTGTGAGTTGTATGTTGAAGGAAAGAAATGCTCTGAGGGGTGGGTCCCTATTCGTGACCCCATAATTCGGCCGCTGTGTGATGCTCATAGGGTCTCTCTCTCTCTCTGCCAAAGGTGAATTTGCTCCACTAATTGAGAAATTAAAAAGTGTAGGGGGGAATTGCAGTAAAAACGATTCACAATCCACTTCTTTCTGTTGTTTAGGGTGAATAAATAGGGAAACGATGAGGAAAAAATGCCAAAGGGGTGATGTCAGTTGGTTTGATGGCTCCTGCTCCTCGTTCCTTCCCAGGCAGAGGGTTTCCCAGACAGTAGTGTGATGCAGGAAAAGGCTCTTCAGGATCTTCGATTAAAGCTTATCGACACTTCTGTAATGTGTGGGGCTTTTTTGCGGGGGGATAAATGTTCCCCTTCGTGATGCTGAGCCCAAACCGCAGCGGCGTGGTTGGAGGGCACGTGAGCTAGAAATTAAACCCAAGCCTGGGAGCTGGATTTAATTACCCTGCTAAGTGAAAGGCAGAGAGAGAGAGAGAGAATAACCAGTGGAGCAGAAGAGGCTGCTGGTGAAATGTTTTGCCAGCCCACCGCCTCCACGCTCTGTGTTTTCTGCTCGATGCTGGGTTTTATGGGTGGGATCTCCCTTCCTGCTGGGTGAGTCCCAGTATGGGGTGTTCCCAGTTTGTCCCTGGCACTGGCTGTGGGGGTGAGTCTGTCTGAGCGGAGGGTGCTCATCACCTTCACATTTGTTTGGCACCGATGGACGTGAGCAATGCAGGATGGAACAGAGCTCTGAGCAGCTGGAAACCCCTCAAGTTCCCAGCTGGACAGATGTGAATTCTAATGGGGTTCTGGGTGGGGGTTTTAAACTGGACAAGCGTCCCACTACTCTCAGTGAGCTGATCCCACCATCAATTCAAGAAGCCCATTTTTCACCCCATAGGACCGATGCCTCTCTCTGGGTGTGTTTTATTCATTGCATTGGGTTTGGTTTATTTAACCATCACTAAAAGCCTCTCTCCTTTATCAGCGGGGGCTGTTTATTACCCATTGGCTTGGACAACACCCCTTGTTCACTCCACAAGAGCACAGAGGGTTGAAAATGCAGTATGCAGGGGGGGTCTTGGCATGAGGTCTGCGCTCAGGTGAGTGGCGAGTTACTCCTGAGTAACTGTTGGAGTGAGGACTTGCTTCTGGTCCCTCGTTTCCTATAGGTTGATTTCCCTTCCCTTTGTTTTTAACAGCATCGTTTCCTCTGGAAACTAAAGCCCTGCAGACTCAAAGCGAGGGGAAATAAACCAAACCCCAACCTGGAAGCGAAGTCAGGGGAGAGGCATCTTGGGGTTTCCTGTGGGATGGGTTTTCTGTTTCATAAACCCCTGTCTTAGTAAAGAAAAGGCAGTAAATCCGGGGCTTGATTTCATGGGGCTGGAGCAAACCCATCCGAGGTGGAATGAGGAGCTGTAGGGCTGCCAGTCATAACACAACCTGCAAAATACCCCAGAGCATAAATCCCACAGCATAGACCACACAGCTTAGGTCCCACAGTATAAGCCCTACAGCGCAAACCCCACAGCATAAACCACACAGCACAAACCCCACAGCATAAACCCCACAGTATAAACCTCACAGCATTGACCCCACAGCGTAAATCCTGCAGCATAGACCCCACAGTATAATCCTCACAGCATAAACCCTACAGTATAAACCTTACAACATAGATGCCACAGCATAAACCTCACAATATAAACCCCACAGTATAAATCCCACAGCATAAACCCCAGAGAATAGTCTTCACAGCATAGACTGCACGGCATAAACCCCAGAGCATACACCCCACAGCATAAATCCCACAGCATAAACCCCAGAGCATAGACCCCAGAGCATAGACCCCACAGCACAGACCGCACAGCATAAACCCCACAGCATAGACCTCACAGTACATGGATATAGTCTCCAGAGCATCCAGTATTGCCCAGTTTTGTAAGAAGATATTTGAGAAGGGAGGACGGGGAGTTGTTTTGGTTTTCTCCTTCCTTGGTGCCTCTCAAGACCCCACAATCCCATTCCAGGCTGGGGAGGGGAGCAGTGACCCCCACCTAGGGTTGGGGGCTGGTGGTGATTAACGATATTCCTCTGCCCTCTGTAGGAGAATTCCTGTATGGACACTGCTAGGATCCCTGTATGGACACTGGTAGGATCCCTGTATGGACAATGTTGGGATCCCTGTATGGACACTGCTAGGATTCCTATATGGACAACGTTAGGATCCCTGTATGGACACGGCTGGGACTCCTGTATGGACAACGTTAGGATCCCTGTATGGACACGGCTGGGACTCCTGTATGGACACTGTTAGTATTCCTGCATGGACACTGCTGCTGCGGGTACCAGCTGCATCCCCAGGTGCCACCACTGCTGCTGCCTGGCCACGAGCAGTGGGTCTGGAGGAATTTTTGCAGCATTTAAAAGCAGTTGAGGAAGGGGCAGAGCCTGGTGCTGCCGAGAAGGGCATGAGGGAGCAGCCCACTTGTGGCCAGGCTGGCACCCAGCTCCAGTTTGCAGGTGGCTGCTGGCAAAAAACCTCAGTGGTGGCTATGGGAAGTCCAGAGCTGAGCGGCTGAAGCTGCTCGTGGGGAGGGATGAAGATCAGACCTACATCTCCAACTCAGAGCTGAGATGCTGTGTTGGGTCCCTGTGACAAAACTGGCACCAACCCCTGTTGCTGATCCCCAGGTCTAACCTTGTGATTTGAGGCCACCTCACCCTACAGAGGGCCAGGAGAGGCTGCCAGCGGCAAACGCCAAAGAGCAGGTTCTTGAAGAGGTGACTCCTGCTTCTGTCCATCACTCTGCCCCATCACTTTGCTTCCAGAGCCGGGCACAAGCACCCTGGGAGCTCAGGAGCTGGTGTAGGTTCACGGAGGTTTGTGTAACCCTGGTGTAAGGAGTCACCTGGCGTAAATCTGTAGGGACAGTGGAAGGGGTCTGTGCAGAATAAATGTGGTGTAAAGATCTGTTAGGTGTAAACCTGATGTAAGGATGCACATGGTGTAAACCATGTAAGGGTCCATGGCGAGTAAACCTGATGTAAGGATGCACAAGGGCTGGGAGTACCCCAAGAACCCTCTCTCTGCTGCAGGACGGACCCAGACCCCAGCGGATGCCACAGTCCAATTAACACCCGGGACAGGACACTGAGTTAATTGAGTCCGGGGCAGCCGGCAGCTCTAAGAAAAAGAGATTAAAAAGCGCAGTGTTGGCTCAAAGAAGGAATCGCCCTATTTCCCCCCACACAATAGGGCTGTGCTGTCACCCCATTGCTGCTCACACCCCCTA
>JAOXOE010000827.1:6077786-6090286 GCA_028565055.1 Phoeniculus purpureus
AATGAGGTCACCCCTCAGTCTCCATTTCTCCAAGCTAAAGAGACCCAGCTCCCTCAGCCTCTCCTCATCAGGGACATGCTCCATTCCCTTCATCATCTCTGTGGCTCTCCACTGGACTCTCTCCAGCAGTTCTGTGTCCTTGAACTGAGAGGAAAGATGGTCTCCTCTAAGACAAGGAAAACGGCTTTTCACGTTTTGCTCACACTGCACCATACACTTGTGTGATGCAGTAAACTCTCACTGCAACCCAGCTCTCCTGTGGCAGAAGGAGGGAAGGCAGGAAGACAAGTGCAAACCTCAGAGATGCAATAGCTCATTCCTACCCTTGTTTTTATGTCAAGGACAAGGTGAGTGAAGGAAAGATGGGACATAAAGTTAGAGACAAGCTTATCTCCTCGATCAAGTGTTGTCAGAAAGGCAGAGTCAGCAAGACCCAGCAATTGTAGCCTGTCCTATAAACAACATCGAGAGGTAGGAAGTCTGCTTAAAAAGAAGAATCTGTCCACAGGAGCCTGCAGCAGCCCCTGTTCTGCGAAACACCAGACTCTAAGGCAACAGGGGGGAGGTTTATATTTGCCTGCATTACCTTTAGCATTCACAGGCCCAGCGATGACCAGAAAACTTCTGATGCCAGACTACTGATTTTGGAAAAGAGCTGTGATGAGCTCTCTTTCCAAGCCCCTTCTGTATTAAACCTAAGCAGATTGGCAACACAGGAGGCAGAAGGTTTCTAGCAGCTCTTGGCAGAAAGCTGAGGCCAAGTGCCCTCCCTCCTCCTGCCATGCACTTAGAGGACTCCTATTAACTGCCAAGAAAATGGCAAAATGAGGTTTACACTGGCTGTTTGGGACTATGGTTTGGACCACTTCATTGCTTCTGGTCTTGGACAGCTTAGATCCTTTTCTCTGGGATGCTATTGTAGGCTACAGAAATGGGAAAGACACTGGGAAGTGCTACCAACAATCCAGTTCTATCAAACTAGAAGCTTATCTGAGGGCAAAGACAGCATCCTAACCTCACAGCAACACTAGCAACAATGATGATTCATGCTTCTGGTGGAGGATTTCACAATTAATATGAAAACACAGAGGTTTAGTAAAAGCTGTTAGAAACATGTTCCTGACCCAGCTGTTAGAACATATTTCTTGCATCTTGGGCATCTCCTCTGTACATGAGACTTCACAGCCTTTATCTATTAAAATTACACAAATGTGAGTCCTTTGTGCTCCCCAACAAACCAAACCCAAACACCTCTCCCTAAAACTCACAGCTTATTCTGCTTCCCAATGAAGAACCTCTGGATGGATGAAAGTATTTCTAGATGTGTCTTTTTGTCAGTTGGAATTCAGCTTCGTGTTTCACCCATCATCACTTGACTGGGTGTCAGGAGCATGGAGTCAGGCTCTCCCCAGTATCATCTATTGGGACGAGGGGCAGTGGGTGTGAGCTGGAACATAGGAGGTTCCACATAAATATCAGAAGAAACTTCTTCACAGTGAGGGTGACAGAGCACTGAAAGGGGCTGCCCAAGGGGGTTGTGGAGTCTCCTTCTCTGGAGACGTTTAAGACCATCTGGATGTGTTCCTGTGTGACTCTGTCTAGGTGATCCTGCTCTGGCAGGGGGACTGGACTAGATGACCTTTTGAGGTCCCTTCCAATCCCTAATGATCTGTGATTCTGTGACTGCTTGCTATGAGAAGGGCAACTTTCACTCACAGACACCTCCCATCACCGACTTCGCGTGTATCTCCCGGATGTACGGCATAAAAGAAATGTGACACCCTGGACAACCTGTTGGAACAGCTGAATACTGTAACACAATATGATGGAAGAAAGAAATGGGGGGGGTTGTTTTCCACCCTGCCATCCTCCACCAAATCAGTTGCTCAGCAGGGCTTTTTTCCAACCCCGGCAGCAGCAATAAGTAGTCCAGAGGGAGATAAGAGGTCGGTTGTTTATGTCCTCATAAGCAATTTGCTTTATGTTGCATCCCTACATGATAATCTTCCTTAAATATTTTTACTGGTTTTCCTGTCAGGAGCAAAGATTTTTTGGGTTTTGCTGTGAAACAAGACACGTCAAAGCCCATCTGTGAAATACACAGTACGACTGTACGAATTCATTAATGCCCCTCTCTCTTTTCAGCAGCTCCATATCTTTACAGCCTCTCGCTGAGCTCCTTATTTCATCTCCTACATAAGTGACCTAATTGTTGGCTTGAAGTCAAGAGGAGCTGATGGCTGCTCACTACTTTGGAAAACAGGTGTCTTTTTCCAGGATCCTACGAGCAGACAACCACCTAAATACACGCAGCAGAACCTAAGGATTTTGAAAACCAGTCTTTTTAACATTTAAACGTCTGCCAACTTGAGTTTCCAAAGTGCAGCCGTTTGGTGCAAAATCACCTCTCTGAGCTTCCACAGGGCAAACCAAGAGCCGAGGGTGAAGCAGCAACAGATGACAGGATTTTATCTGGGAGATTTAGAACGTCTTTTTCTCTGCTAATTTCAGGAGCTGCAAAATTAAGTAAATCATCAGAATCTGGTGCTTTTTCTCCCCTTCGCTTTTGACCTCAGAACATAATTGCCACTTGTCACGCCTGCAGGGCACGGGCTTGTAGTTATCACTGTGTGCTTAATCAACTGCTGAAATAGCCTTTAAATTATGTGTCTTCTCTGCTGCTAGAGACTGGCTGAGCTGGGTTACATTTAGAGGCATGATGGTAGTAGAAGCACTTTTAAAAGAAAAGTGTGGGATGATGCTTTTTATTAGGTTTTACATGCAATTTGCTCAGAAAAAAAACATGTTCTGGCTCCAAATTTTTAGAGTAAAATTTCAGTGCATATTTAAAGGTGGTGAATCAAAAGCTGGAAAGGGGGAGATAATTACTTCCACAAGCTCTGCAACATGATGTGGTCTGCCTGGCTAAATGCCTGATTTACTGTTCCCAAAGGTGAACACAACATGCTGGGGGAAGAAGTTTTTCTCCTAATTTGGAGGAATGCTTCTGTCTTTGCAATTTCACAGTACTTAATATTCCCACAGTCCACCTTGGCTCTGTGGAAAAACATATAAATCAGGAAGTAATAATCAAAGAATCCCACCCCCTTATTCTGAATCAGGCATGGGTACCAGCTGGAATTCCTTTCTGTCACTGAGTCATTCGGTCTTATTTGATTGTCACTCCCTGAAGACAGGGACATGCTTAAGCACTTCCCTAAATCAGGGCCCTACTTTACTAAGATACGATGTCTCATAGGTGCAGTCTCTTGCAGCAAACACACACAACTCAGTATCTCCTCTGATCTCCACAACAATATTAGTAGCTAACAAAAAGATCGGGATAAAGATAGTGACAACAAGCACCTCTTCAATGAACAGTACTCCCATTTGCAGGAGATGAAAAGCTGGCCATGAGCCACCAGTGTGCAACTGCAGCCCAGGTCAACCACATCCTGGGCTGCATCAAAAGCAGTGTGGCCAGCAGATCAAGAGAGGCGCTTCTACCACTCTGCTCTGCCCTAGTGTGACCTCACCTGGAGAACTGTGTCTAGCTCTGGAGCCCCCAACACGAGGAGGATGTGGATCTCTTGGAGCAGGTCCAGAGGAAGCCACCAAAATGATCAGAGGGCAGGAGCACTTCTCTTAAGAGAACAGTTGAGAGAGTTGGGCTTGTTCAGCCTGAAGAGGAAGAGACTCTGAGGGGACCTTATAGTGACCTTCCAATACCTGAAAGGGGCCTACGAGAAGGCTGGGGAAGAACTGTTCACAAGGGCAGAGAACAATAGGATGAAGGGTCATCGTTTTAAGCTGGAAAAGGGTAGATTTATGCTGGACATTAGGAAAAACTTCTTGAAGCTGAGGGTGACAGAAGATCTGCCATTCCCAGAGACACAAGGTCAGACTGGATGGGGTTCAATCTGTTCTAGTGAGAGAGGTCCCTGCCTGTTGCAGGGTGGGGTTGGACTAGACAATCTTTAAAGCCCCTTCCAACCCAATACAGTCCATGATTAAAGGTTTCTTTTCATTGTACACAAATATTGATCTAGCTCTGACAAACTTAAAGAATCTGACTGGTTCAGCGTTTTCTAGAAACATCTGGTTAGCACACACATAAGTAAATGCTATTCTTTCCCACTTTTTCTACATTTGCTCACATAAAATTGAACAGGAAAGAACTGTGCAATTTTTCTGGAGGAACACACTAGAAAAACCTTTCTTCTGCTCTCAGCCAGCAGAGGGGTTAAAGGTGCATCCTACAGACTTGGCTGATGCAAAGACATTGCCACAAACACTTGGAACACCCATATCCAGTTCCCCAGGGGAGGAGAGTCTGAAGGCAGCCAGTGTGGCCAAACAGCTGGAGCCATCAGCAGTGCAAGCCTGGAGCTGTACAGGGCTGCTTTCCACTCCCAGCTCCCCGCTCTGTGCCTCAGCTGACTGCCATCTCATCAATAAAAATGAGAAAATTATCTGATCACCTCCATTAAGCACTCCAAAAACTGCAGGGAAAGGAAAAAGAGAACTAGACATAATCATTAGAACGTGAAGAATTTAGTTTCTGCCTGTGTTTCCTCATCTGAGCCAAATACCAACAACCCCCTCGGTCATCTTGAGTTTTCATATTTTACAGGAGATATCAAAACCAACATTCCTTGGGGTGCCTTCACCAGAAGCAGCGATCCTCCTTACCCAGCAAACAGCCAGCTATGAACAGATTTTGAACCGTATGAGTATCGTTCTTCAGTGGGATGGAGTATACACAAAAAGGCAGATGAGAAACACAGCGGTGTGCAACACCCCCGCCAGGACAACCGCAGGAACGGTAAAAAGCCCCCTCAACTTCCTTCCTTGTGCATTTTATGTGAAGACTGAGGTCAACTATCTTATGGTTCCATAAATTGCTTAATCTACCTCCATTATAACACTCAAGTGACACTGACTAGGGATTTACTTCCAGGTTACATAAGTGAATGAACAATAAATGCTCAGCAGCATATTCATATCTGACACCCAACCCTACGATGAAGAGGAGACACAGGAGGATGTTGTAGGAAACACAGAGGGGTGTTTTCTACAAGGGTTGCCAAGCCCATACATAGACAATATACTCTCCAAGGTGGCCAAGGATGCAAACAGGAACACAATAAAAAGCCAGGACAAGTTCCAAATACACATCTCTGAAGCAAGCCTCTGACCCCAAGCATCAGCCCCAGGAAAGTACCTTTCATTTTCACTGCAGATATCCTTCTTCTATTTTTCTAGACACCCTAAAGGTAACATTTCAAAAGGGCAAAGCAGAAGCAACTGTCCCTTACCACCATTTGCTGGATGCCTAGAAAGCCCAGGGACAGCAGGCAGATAATTAAGCACCAGCTAACTACATCCTCGGGCATCTGTGCTGCTCATGCTTCATACCGCTGATATTCCTCACATCCTTGTCATGCTCAGCTGGTAAACACCCTTCTTCCTTCCCCTCACTCTCCCAAACCCTAGTTAGAAGTATTAAGTAGCTTTTCACATCAGTAAAAAGCATGAGATTCTCCTAGACTCGCTATGAGATTGGCTTTTCCAAGACATTCACAGACAATGGGCAAAAAGGAGCTGGAAGATCACCACAAATACAAAAGAATGGTGAAGTGGATGTGTTTTGTACCTAGGGATGCATTTTCATGGGGGAACGTGGCCACTGGGAGGTTCTATGAGGAAAAGAGATGAAATGACAGAAGAGCATGACCACAGAAAACAGATGGTAACTATGAATGGAAAAGCCTGACAGCAGAAAGTGACTGAAGACACGTAAAGGGAGAGAGGAAGGACAACAGAATGGCCCAGATGACGTGGCATCAGGTTGAACTATAACAGCACCAGTGCCTTTCTTTCTGATCCTCCATTCCCATACTCTAGGAGTCACAGGTTGATGCCTTATGAATGAGTGATGGGAAATACTCTGAGAACTGCAACAAACATTTCATGCAACAAGCCCTCATCTTCACAGATCCCCCCATTTACACAGAGTTGAGTACCTCTGCAGCCAATTTTTACACCAAAGCACGATGAAAAGCAAGGCATCCCCAAGGGTCACCCTCCATGCTCCTAAAGGGACAGTTGTCCAGGATAAGCCAACATATTAAGTCACTGTTGAAGCTAGTCCCATTTGCCCTGCATTCAAACCCTCCTGTCTTCAGCCATGGTTCAGCTGCTGGACCAGCACCCAGTTCTGGTGCTTGCTTATCCCCTTCACGAGGCAGATTGACCTCAGTAGGCCACCAAAAAACTAAACTAGGGGCTGGAGAGGATGAAGAAGAAAACAGAGGTTTCTGATGGACTGCTTTTCTGAGCTAACCTCAGAAGAGGTCAGCTAAGGTCAGACAAAAGAAGGAAAAGGTTTTTAGAAATAAGGGACAGAGGATGAATTTAATGTGCGTTTCAAAAACACATGACAACCCACCTTTGAACCAGAGGTCAGAGGCACAGTACCCACCTGAGCTAAATGTCACTTAAATGAATGTAATTAAAGCGAAAGCAGTAAGCTGAGAACAACAGACAAATGAAGCACTGTCTCCAAGGGGAAGGCTGAACGCAAGTACATCCATATTTATGGCTCATCACAAGAAAAAGCTATTCCCAAGTATCTTTTCCTTTGCAGTGGAGCATCTCATTTGTAACGGAAGGCATGCACAAGAAGACACTTGGATACGACTGCTCTTTAAATTCACAGGTTTCCTTCACGTGAACTAACTTCCAAGCGCAGGGAAACGGTGCACAGATAGAGAAAATGCCTGCAGTTAGAGCCCCGCACTGCAGCACGTGAGATGTATAATCAACCCTCACGCTCAACTTGCCCTCCAGGTGAACAGTGGCATTACTTAAAATAACAGGGTTTCAGATCTTGGTCCATAACACCCAAACATTTATGTTCTTAATAAAGGAAGCCCTTCTTATAAATCAACGTACCGCAAATCGCACCAGGGCCCTCGATAAGGAAAACCCTGTCAGTCATTACTTACCCAACTCAAAGTTACTCCTGTTGTAACAGGCACGGAAATGTTCCCCAAAAAAGCCCACCCCAAAGCCAAAACAGGCCAGCTTTGACTGTGACATTGCTGAACAACCTTGAAGTCTCACTTAAAGCAGCACAACTTAATGTGGTTAAGTGAGTAGAATATGAGTAATAACAAAATTTGTCCCAATTTAAATTACCCCACTGTAGTTTTTTATTGCAGTCATTAGTGCGGTTCATTTTTTAATCTCAGATAATTTTTTTTATAAACCACCATAGTAGGTATAATCATCGAGGCTGTTAGATAAATGACTGTCAAGGGTTTAGTCTAAGAACATTAAGGAGAAAGAATCTGTTTAGCAGTTTTTAATTTCATATTAGAACATAAGTTCATTTAATATTACACTTTCTGTTTTCATTCAGAGCCCTACCTTAAATTCTAACCCTTGCTACAGCAACACAGATTTCTAATATCTAAAAAATTCTGCTGGTACCCGAAAAGTTATATCATCACAATGGGCTTCAACCTTATTGGGTGGTGTCCCCAGCTGTTTATTGACAAAGTGCTGAGGATGTGCTCTTCTCCATCATGAAGGACACAGAACTACTGGAGAGTGTCCAGTGCAGAGCCACAGAGATGATGAAGAAAGTGGAACAACTCCCTGATGAGGAGAGGCTGAGGGAGCTGGGTCTCTTGAGCTTGGAGAAGAGGAGACTGAGGGGTGACCTCATTAATGTCTATAAATATGTGAAGGATGGGTGTCGGGAGGATGGAGCCAGACTCTGCTCAGTGTCGACTAGTGATAGGACAAGGTGCAATGGGTGTGAGCTGGAACAGAGGAGGTTCCACGTCAATCTGAGAAGGAACTTCTTCACAGTGAAGTTGACAGAGCCCTGGAGGGGGCTGCCCAGTGTGTGTTGTGGAGTCTCCTTCTCTGGAGATGTTTAAAACCCACCTGGACATGTGCCTGTGTGGCTGGATCTAGGGAATCCTGCTGTAGTGGGGGGATTAGACTGGATGATCTTTGGAGGTCCCTTCAATCACTAATGTTCTGTGATTCTGTGACTGGATCTAGGAGATCCTGCTGTGGCAGGGGGATTGGACTAGATGATCTTTCCAGATCCCTTCCAATCCCTAACATTCTGTAATTCTGTGATGTGTTCCTGTGCGACTTGGTCTGGGGGATCCTACTCTGGCAGAGGGATTGGACTGGATGATCTTTCTAGGTCCCTTCCAACCCCTAATGTTCTGTGATTCTGTCAGCTTCAGTTCCCATATCTTACCCAGAAGTTTTGTTGAGTTTCTGATGTCTCCATTCTCCTGGCACCTCTCCTGGGGCAGCATAGAGTCTTGAAGCATCTCGTTGACTTCCAAGGGTGCAGCACCTGGGGTTTGCTGGATCACCCCTCTCTTTGCAGAAAGGCTGGTCCAGGGAAGGAGTTGGAAGTGCTGAGCAGAGAGGTTTGCCAGAGCTGTAGATAAAAATAACTCACTGAGTCAGAGGAATTGAAAATAAATAAATAAACGGGGTGGTTTGTAGGAATCCAATCAAAGGGCATCAACTGGACACTCCTCTTCTGAAAATCTTAGTGCTGGCGGTGTACAGTACATTAAGTTGATTAATGACAATATAATCCTGCTGCACTGGTGTCTTCTCCACCCACCCCAAAACAGCTTTCCCATTTCACACAGTGTGAGACTCGTACGTTCCCCTCCTACTTCCAACAGAGCTGAAAATAGACACAGCCCTGACGCTCCAGCGACGTCCTGACCATCCTGGTCCTGCCGCCCTCCTCCTGGCTCAGGACTCATGATGGCATGGACCAGGGCTCCCATATGTCCAGGTTTCCCAGCCTGGAAGTTTTTTGCAGCCAGAATTCATGGACCCTGGCCCCGTGCCTGGATTTGCGGACATCCGTCAGCCCACTCGTAGCGGTAGCTCCAACCGAGCTGTCGGATGCCTGGAAGCCACGGATATCTGACCGGTGTACTGCACGGCTCCATAACGTGCACGTGCCCAGCAGTCAGGCTTGGCCTGTGGTGGCCGTGGCAGAGGGCTGGCACATGGGTGGCCTCGGGGAAGTCTCCCAACTGAGCCAGAATGGTTCTGCCTGGGAATCCATCTGCACCAGCATTGCTGCAGGACCTGGGCTGAGTCTGGTCTCACTCCTTGGGGCACCACTTTGTCATGGCCACGGGGGTGATGGCCCACTGTCTCTGGAGAATCATAGCATCATAGAAAGTGTTGGGTTGGAAAGGACCTCCAAGGATCATCCAGTCCAACCCCATACACCAAGCAGGGCCAGCACTCACCAGAACAGCTTGCCCAGAGTCCCAGCCAGCCAGACCTTGAATGGATCTAGGGACGGGGCTTCCACCCCCGTCTCTGGGCAGCCTATTCCAGGGATCCCCCACCCTCAGATTAGACTTCTTTTTCCTCCTGTCCAGCCTCACTCTGCCCTTTTCCAGCTTCAAACCATCACCCCAAATTCCCTGCCCTTGGCAACAGCTTTCCCCAGCCTCCTGACAGCCCCTATCAGGGACTGGAAGGTCACTAGAAGGTCCTCCCTCAGAGCGTTCTCCTCTTCAGGCTTAACAACCACAGCTCTCTCAGTCTGTCCTCATAAGAGCAGGAGTAGCAAAACACGTCTGGTTCATTATAGTTTATGAAAGGGAGAAGACAGCAAGGAAGGGCAGGACCACATCTGTCCGGAGCTGTACCCCATCGTTATCTAAAGTCAAACCAAAACTTTCCAAGCACGTAGTCTCATTTGTGAGTATTTCCTAGCCTAGAGCCTGGGGACAGCAGCCAGCGTGGAGGGCACCTTCTCCACTTGATGTGAGGAGGATCCCTGCCTCAATGCAGAGCAGCTCTGAGCAGTTCCTTGCCCCACAACTCAAACAGGGTTTGCAAACCCAGTTTCTGGGCTTATGGGTTGCTCAGGGCCAAAGAGATGTGTTAGACGCCCTTGGCCACCAAGCAATTGCAGATGGGAGGCACGAACACGGAAGGTGTCTGGCGACACAGGAGGTTCCATATAAATAGGAGAAGGAACTTTTTCCCAGTGAGGGTGACAGAGCACTGGAAGGGGCTGCCCAGAGGGTTTGTGGAGTCTCCATCTCTGGAGATGCTTAAAACCCTCCTGGCCATGTTCCTGTGTGCCTTGGTCTAAGTGATCCTGCTGTGGCAGGGGGATTGGACTAGATGATCTTTCGAGGTCCCTTCCAATCCCTAACGTCCTGTGATTCTGTGAAATTCTCCAGCCCCAGGATGGGAAACGTGTCTTTCTCTTCAGTTTTGGTTCAGGAGGGAAGGGGAAGGCTTTGCTAACACATTCAAATGAATTTGATATTCAATCAATGAAGATTAACTTGCCCAAGGTAAGATGGTTTTTTACATTCATAAGGAAGTCAAATACGATTATGCATATGAGGAAATTATACAGAGATGAGTAGAGTATAATGTATGATAATTATTTGAAAGGATATACTTACACACTGATTAGCATATCTTGAAGACCAGACAGAGATGGAAGAATAGAAGGTAAAGAGATTCCTCCAGATGAACAAACTGTATAAAAAAACCTCCCAACCTAGAAATCGGGGCAAGTTAGTTAGGAAGAGCATTTTTCTTAGGGATGGCTACACTAAAAAATTAAAATAAACCTTCACGAGTTCACCTCTCGATTAGAAATTTTAAAATATGTGTATTTAAATCAAATGTGTGGAACTTGGCTGGGAGTATCCTTTGGCAGAGAGCAGGATGGCCATGAGCCTGCAAGAGGCTCTTGTGGCCAAGAAGGCCAACAGCATCTTGGGGTGGATTAGAAAGGGGACAGTTAGCAGATTGAGGGAGGTTCTTCTCCCCCTCTACTCTGCACTAGTTAGAACACGTCTAGAGTATTGTGTCCAGTTCTGAGCCCTTCAGTTCCAGAAGGACACGGAGCTACTGGAGGGAGTCCAGTGCAGAGCCACAAAGATGATGAATGGAGTGGAGCATCTCCCTGCTGAGAAAAGGCTGAGGGAACTGGGGCTCTTGAGTTTGGAGAAAAGGAGACTGAGGGGTGACCCCATTAATATTAATAAATATGTGAAGGGTGGGTGTCAGGAGGATGGAGCCAGGCTCTGCTCAGTGACTTCTAATAATAGGACAAGGGGCAATGGGTGTGAGCTGGAACACAGGTGGTTCCACGTCAATCCACTTCTTCATGGTGAGGGTGCCAGAGCCCTGGAAGGGGCTGGCCAGAGCGGGTTGTGGAGTCTCCTTCTCTGGAGACGTTTCAAACCCGCCTGGACATATTCCTGTGCAACTTTGCACTAGGAGATCCTGCTCTGGCAGAGGGATTACACTGGATGATCTTTCAAGGTCCCTTCCAATCCCTAGTGTTCTGTGATTCAGAGGAAGCATGGACACAAAGAGATCAAATGGGGCTGTGCATGTGCCCAGCTTCTTGCCTGCTAGGGATCACCCCATCCCACAGGTTCTGGGATGGTGAGTTCCTCATCCCAGCCTCCATCCCACCAGCATTAAGTCCTCCTCACCCAGTGCTGGGTGCCTGGAAGGCAGGTCCAGCCTGGGGAACATCGTGTGGTGACGCAGTGATGCTCCATTGTCTTCACGGAGACTGACCCCACACGTGTTTCTGCTTTTGGTGTAGTTTGGCTTTTCCCTTTCTGGCAGTTGTGATGGGGAAGGAGCAGCTCCATAGGAAAAATATTTATTAATGCTCAATAAAGAAAGCCTAACCCCAAAAAATCCGTCATCCAAATGTGTCAGCGGGGTCCTCGATGCGGAGAGAGCAGCTGAGATGGGGTTGGTATTAACTACAGGAGCAATGTTGTCTCTGCTTAAGGAGGGGCAGAACAATGAGCACAGCTCAGCTAATGAGGTAGACGAGCTCCTGCCGCGCGGGAAGTGATTAGGATGCGCTGGCCCTGCTTCTGTGTCACTGAAGATCTTACGGCAAGAGGGATTCTACGGGCAAGAGACCTGCAAAGGAGGTCTGGAGAGGGCACAGAGAAGGGCAACTGGGCTGGTTAGGGGTCTGGAGAACAGGGCTGATGGGGAGAGGCTAAGGGAGCTGGGGCTGTTCAGCCTGCAGAAGAGGAGGCTGAAGGGACAACTCACTGCTCTACAACTACCTGAAGGGAGGATGGAGTGAGGCAGGGACTGGCCTCTTCTTCCTAGGGACTGGCAGTAGGACCAGAGGAATTGAGGTCAGGCTGTGCCAGGGGAGGGTCAGGTTGGATCTGAGGAAAAACCTCTTCCCAGCAAGAGTGGGGAGCCCTTGGAACAGGCTGCCTAGGGAGGAGGGGGTGGAGGCACCATCCCTGGAGGGGTTCAACAACTGGGCAGCCAGGATGTTTCGGGAGATGGGTTAGTGGTTGAGATTTGGACTGTTGAACTTGATGGCCTTGAAGGTCTTTTCCAACCTTGATGGTTCCATGATTCTATGATGTCTCTGTGAACTGCTCAGCAAGGAGGGGTTGTTTCAT
>JAOXOE010000827.1:6095286-6096749 GCA_028565055.1 Phoeniculus purpureus
GGAGTCACCTTCCCTGGAGGGGATCAAAAACCCATGTAGATGTGGCCCTGTAGAACAGGGTTTAGTGGGCTGAGTGGACTTAGGTTAGTGCTTGGACTGGGTGATCTCTTCCAACCTCAATGATCCTGTGATTCTGTGAATTTATGATTCCAGGACCTGTTCCACAAGCAATGCTGATGCTCTGCAGAAAACGCAGACACCCCTATATTGCCATAGAAAAACTTCTAGTAGAGACTTTTTACCTCCTTTTTCTGCCCCAGCTTTGAGCTAAAATCCCTCCTTGTTGATGCAACTCCTGGTCAACACCTGCTGTGGAACCACAGAACCATCGAGGTTGGAAAAGACCTTCAAGATCATCAAGTCCAACCATCTGCCCCACAACCCCCAACCACTAACCCAAACAATCCACAGATGCAGGGTGGCAGGACATGTATATTTATCCCTGACCATATTTTCCTTCCCCGTAGTGGTGGGAAGGTTCAAAGGTCTTGTTGCCTCTTAGAATCATCGAAACATCAAGGTTAGAAAAGACCTTCAAGATCACAGAATCACAGAACATTAGGAATTGGAAGGGACCTCAAGTCCAACTGTCTGCCTTATAACCCCCAACCACTAACCCATCTCCTGAAACACCCTGGCTGCCCGGTTGTTGAGCACATGTGCCTCCCCAGACACACAAATGTGAGGGGGAATATTGATTGATTGATTGATTGATTGATGATTGAGAGCAAAACATTCTGGACTGTGTACAGGGCTCCCTTCGCCGTTCCGTTCCCGTGTCAATCAGTGAGTGAAGCTGCGGCGCTGCCGGCAAAGGGTTCTCCATTCCAGCTGCTCCTGCCATCTGGGGAAATCAAAAGGAGGGGGATTGGATCAGCTGGTCGAATTAAAAGAGGGCGAAACTTGTTTCAGCTGAGTTGTCTAATAGATTCAGCGCAAGGTAGAGCAGCGGCTGTTTTCTCCTTTGGAAAGGAAACAGTTTTTAATCTGCCCTACAATGGAAATGCCCCGCGGGGGCTGATAAGTCTTGTCATTTAATTATCCGTTAGGCTCCTGTGTGTTGGTTAAAAACTCTCTTCATTTGGTTCCTCGCTGTATTGTCCTTGGCTACCCGGTGTGGCAGGGTGATAAATCCATGGAAATGGAAACAGGGAGAGCAGGGAGGCAACCAAAGGCTGGGTGAGGCTGGTTGCTGCCTCAGCTTCTCTGGCTGTATGATGGGAGAGTAGCTGGGAGGGTCTCGTGGGAGGAGGCATCACCATGGACCTTCAGACTTTGGATATCTGGATCTGGATTCTTTGCATGGACTTGCCCCAGGGAGCCTCCCTGGGGAGGACAATTTTGGGCACTGCAGTACAGGGAGGGCATCGAGGTCTGGAGAGGGGGCAGAGAAGGGCAACTGGGCTGGTTAGGGGTCTGGAGAACAGGGCTGATGGGGAGAGGCTGAGGGAGCTGGGGCTGTT
>JAOXOE010000827.1:6096849-6120376 GCA_028565055.1 Phoeniculus purpureus
TGGGGAGAGGCTGAGGGAGCTGGGGCTGTTCAGCCTGGAGAAGAGGAGGCTGAGGGGAGACCTCCCTGCTCTCTACAACTGCCTGAAGGGAGGTTGGCCTGAGGCAGGAGATGGCCTCTTCTCTCTGGGGACTAGCAATAGGAGCAGAGGAAATGGGATCAGATTGTGCCAGGGAAGGGGTCAGGTTGGATCTGAGGAAAGACTTCTTCTCAGAAAGGGTGGAGAGGCTTAGGGTTCCCTCCAGCCAGGGAAGGAGTGGAAGCACTGTCCCTGGAGGGGTTCAACAACCAGGCAGCCAGGGTGTTTCAGGAGATGGGTTAGTGGTTGGGGGTTGTAGGGCGGGTGGTTGGACTTGGTGATCTTGAAGGTCTTTTCCAACTTTGATGATTCAATGGTTTCATGATCTTTGCATAGAAAGACCAAAAAACTCTTGTGCTGCCCAAACCTTCCACTTTATTCTTGTTAGGGAGCCGCAAGCAGCCCAGCAAGGCAGCTTTGGTGGAAACCAATGTTCAGCACCAAGAGAAATCAATTTTTATTAAGTAATTGGGAGGAAAGTGGATTAATCTATTTAAATATTTTCTGGAGCAGCACTGAAGTTCTCCATTGTGGGTAGCACTGTGTTTTCCTTGTTCCCACAGACAAAGCTTGATTTTAAAGGTTCAGCAATTGGGAGTCTCCCCTCTTCCACACAGCGACACATCGTGGCTTTAATGTCACTGGGAGAGGCAGAAGCCCTTGGGCAGGGCAGTCCCCTCAATATTTGCTGTGGCTGGGGAAATGAGGGGGGCTGAAAAGTGAGCAGCTGAGCTCGTGCTCTCAGGGCACCCGATCCAGAGCAGTTCACAACACTTGGGGCTCCTGTGGGTGCGGGATTGTGGTTTTGCTCCTTCACTCAGTGCTTGTGGAGATGTTGGGGAACCCAGCAGTGAGACACCCCATCGCAAACCCAGTGCTTTGGTGCTTTGGGCACATAGAATTATAGAATCACAGGGTTGGAAGGGAACCCTAAAGCGCATCTAGTCCAATCCCCCTACACCAAGCAGGGCCAGCACTCACCAGACCAGGTTGCCCAGACCCCCAGCCAGCCTGACCTTGAATGATTCCAGGGATGGGGTCTCTACGTCCTCTCTGAGTAGCCCATTCCAGGGATTCCCCACCCTCAGATTCAACAACCTTTTCCTCCTCTCCAGCTTCACTCTGCCCTTTTCCAGCTTCAAACCGTCACCCCTCGTCCTGTCGTTCCTTGCCCTCAGGAACAGCCTTCCCCAGCCTTCTGACAGCCCCTTTCAGTGACTGGAAGGTCGCTAGAAGGTGTCTCCAGAGCCTTCTCCTCTCCAGGCTGCACAACCCCATGTCCAGCATCCTTGACATACCTCACCTCACTTCAACTCTTCTGCTGACAATCAGAAGCTGAATTAGTGAGCGATGACTACAGCAGACGGAGGATGACCCTGGGGCTGGACGGATGCTTGATTGAAGCCTCCGTCCTTAAAGGTCCTGCGCAGGGCATCCCTTCTGCTGCCTGGGGCAGGGAATTGCAGCAGCAACAGCCTCTCAGGCTGGTTGATGGTGGTGATGTCCCCCGTGCCACCGCAGTGCAGAGAGAAGGACAATCCAGGGTGGAGGCACGTTTGTGGAGACAGACTGGGTGCTCTGCATGGGATGGGAGATACAGGACAGGGAACAGCCTGCTGTAGCAGGGATGTTGGACTAGATTATCTCTAGAGGTCCCTTCCAACCCCCATCAGTCAGTGGTTTGATGATGCTGTGGCCATGACTCCTGCGCAGCTGACCGCCCAGGTCTCCAAGGGCAACAGGGCATTGGCAAGCAGCAAGTTCAGCACCCAGCAAAGGGCTTGTGCAGGTGCTGCTCACCTCAGACCATCACCCAGTCCACATTCTGCATGGGATGAGCAGGTTTACAGGCTCCATTCCAGCCTGGCCTGGAGCTGCATCTCTGAAGGCACCAGGGGAGGGGATGGGAGTGGGAACACTGCTCTCGCGTGGACCCATCAGGCTGCGGGGAGGGAAGGTCCTTGGCCCCGCTACCTCAACAGCTAACTCAGCGCTCGGCGTTCCGCTCAGACAAAGGCTGTTGCTAGATTCGTGGCATCTGTTAACAGACTACTGCTGTCATTAGCTGCAACCAGGCATCTGCTGCTCCAACCCAACATGGAACAGATGCCAGTTTGGAAGCAGTGGGGGCAGGGAAAACCCCGAAGCTCTAATATTTCACTCTTCTAGCGATGGCCCTTCACAGTTGGCAGCGGGGCCGGTTGTACCTCGGTGACTGCGGTGCTCAACGGGATCTGCCCCTCTTGCACACACGTCCCCGTGTCCCTGCCCCGAGCGCTTCCCTCCTCGCTCCCAACCCGTCCCCGTCTGCAGCACGAGGCGATTCCCCGCTCCATGGCCCTGTCAGATGGCCGCACTCAAATCCCTGAGGTGCTTTGGGCATGTGGTGCTCTGCGGCAGGGCTGGCACAGCCAGTCCTGATCTGCGGCCACTGAGCCGGCATCACCCTGTGCCAGGCTGGGACAAGGCACCACTCTGGGAGCGAGGGCTGCCGTTGGGGTCGTGGCTGTGCACAGGCAGCATCACCCAGCCCCACAGCTTGTAGGTGAGACATAGTCCTAAATAATTATAATCATAATGTGTGAAAAGAAGGATGTGGGGGCTTGGGATCCCACCCTTCCCTTTGGGGTTTTGCAAGCTCATCATGAGGAGAAAAGGGGGACAATACTTGTCCCATGGGGCTTTTCCCCCCATACCACACAAACGGGAAGATGAAGAGCCTGAGCTAATGGGATGCTGCACAGGCAGCATCCAGCCCCACAGCTTGTAGGTGAGACATAAACCTAAATAATTATAATGATAATGATGTGAAAAGAAGGATATCAGGGCTTTGGCTCTGCCCACCCTTCACTTTGGGGTTTTGCAAGCATGTTTTGGGGTGGACAAGGAAAAAAAGGGGGACAGTGCTTGTCCTGTGGGGTTTTCCCCCTTACTCAACGTGGATGGGCAGAGGAGGAGCCTGTGCTGAGGGGTAATGAGACAATATCAATGTGCTGTGTTGTTAGGACCGTACCAAATAGGCTTTTAATTTTCTGGGGAGGTGTGGTGCGTCTCTGCAGTGCCAGCATCAATCATCGTCACAAGGTCCAGGTCCCGGCTCTCCCGGGGGCTTTTCATTGTAAAGGATTCCCTCTCCCTCTGACTAGGGGCTGTTCTAGCTCCGTGGCGATGCCTCTCGCAGACTAATTGCTGATTTGTTCTTCTTATGATGATGGAGCTCGTGTCACTGCAAAACAGGACATTAGGATAAAGTCTTTAGAGTGGCCGTGCTGCTGGAAAACTAATTTATGGTCCCTTCTGGTTCAGACAAATAAATAGCAAAGGCATCACTAGTGTCCATTAACGGCTGGAAATGACGATGGGACGGTCCTAAGATGCTCAATACCCGCTCAGCGTGGCCAGTCCCTTCTGAATTTTCTCCCACATCATTGGAACCAACTTTTTTTGCTGTTTCCTCTGGTTTCTTGGGGAGCTGGGGGGGAGCCTCAAGGTGTTTTCTCTGAGACTCTGTTCATAGAGGTGGGAAAACTTGTCCTGCCTCAAAATTCCTGACCCTTGAGCCCGTCAGCTTTGGCCCAACTCTCCTTCCCCACCGTCAGTGGGGATTTGCCATCTGTGCTGGCCCTAGACCACAGCACAAGGACATTTGGGAAACTCTAACCCTAACCTGATGTTGTGTAGGATCATGTGGTGGTCCTGCTCTCCACAAGCCTGGGAACCCCCAGGTTATATTGCTGTCACCTCCCAAAATAAGGAGCATTTGGGAGCGATTTTTGTGCTTGGGAGGGTTAAAGGGTCACAGGAGCAGCTCTGCGGTGGCCACCAGCCCCGGCATGGAACAAACACTCAGCCCAGACACCCTGTGCCCCATCTCCGCATCCTCATCATCCTCCCTGCTCTTTGCTGCCAGCACGGATGGAGCAATGCAGAGAAGGAGGAAAACACAGGGGAAAAAAAAAGAAGAAAACATTTGCCCGAGGAGCTACTTGGGGGTAAAAAAAAAAAGTCTCGTTAAAAAAAACCGAAGGTGGCAAAGCAGTGGCTGCGGCCCCTTCCCCAGATGCAATCCCAGTGCTGTAATTTCTGGGGGAATTGGTTCATCTTGGGTGCAGATATATTTGTGTCAAGGTGCAGCTGCACAGATAGCCTGACTCTATGCATAGTAAGAGGCTTTCAGAGAAAGAGGTTATGCCCAGAGCAAGGCCTTATCAGAGCAAGCTGCCTGCCATTTATCTGCTTCCCTATCAAATATGAAAACAGCCCTCAATCTGCTGCTTCTATTTTCCTTGGGAAGGCTATGGGTGGAATAATAATTTAGTCCGGGGTTGGGGTTGGGGTTTTTTTTTAAAGTTGGGGGGTTTTTTGTTTGTTTTCAATGTTAACCTTCTGCAAAACTCTTGGCTCTACACAACTTTTCCATCAGGATGGCTCTGGCTCATTCTTGGGGGTTCAGTGTGTGGAACCAACCCTTCAGGGTCTTCATATTCAATGGAAAAATAAGTTACCCCAAGTCTGGAGAGGGGACCTTTAGTTGGGGTTTATTTTGTTTGTTTTCAGCGTTAACCTTCTGCAAAACTCTTGGCTCTACACAACTTTCCCATCAGGATGGCTCCGGCTCGTTCTTGGGGGTTCAGTGTGTGAAACAAACCCTTCAGGGTCTTCATATACAATGGAAAAATAAGTTACCCCAAGTCTGGAGAGGGGACGTTTAATTTGGGTCTATTTTGTTTGTTTTCAGCGTTAACCTTCTGCAAAACCTTCTGATACTATGATTCTATGAAATACTGAAAACTCTTGGCTCTGCCCAACTTTTCCATCAGGATGGCTGTGGCACGTTGCTGGGGGGGTCGGTGTGTGGAACCAACCATTCAGGGTCTCCATTTTCAGTGCAGTAACAATTGAGTCCAGGATTAAGGGGGAATTTTTTTTTTCAGTTGAGTTTGTTTGTTTCTCACATGAATCTTCTACCAGACTCTTGGCTCTTCTCAACTTTTCCTTCAGGGTGGCTCTGTCATGTTTGTTGGGGGATGTTTTGTTGAACCAACCCTTCAAGGTCTCCGTACTCAGTGGAATAATAATTTAATCCAAAGCTGAGGGGTGGAGGCTTATTTGGAGGTTATTTTGTTTGTTTTCTAACATTAACCTTCTGCCAACTCTTGGCTCTGCCCAACTTTTCCATCAGGATGGCTCCGGCACATTGGTGGGGGGTCAGTGTGTGGAACCAACCCTTCAGGGTCTCCGTATTCAAAGGAATAATAGTTCACTCGAGGGTTGGGGTTTGGTGTTTTTAGTGGGGTTTGTGGTTTGTTTGTGACTTTAATCTTCTGCCAAACTCTTGGCTCTTCCCAACTTCTCCATCAGGATGACTCCAGCGTGTTTGTGGGGACAGTGTGTGGAATCAAACCCCTTCAGGGTCTCTGTATTCAGAAGAGGGTCTTGGATACGTTCCTGTGCAACTTGGTCTAAGTGGTTCTGCTCTGGCAGGGGGATTGGACTGATGATCTTTCAAGGTCCCTTCCAATCCCTAATGTTCTGTGATTCCGTGTGTTGCTCCGTGCTCATTTACTGTCCCTGTAATTATTCATTATTTGTATTACAGTAGCCCCTAGAGGCCTCCTGCAATGCCGTGGGCATGGATACAGCCCTCACCCCATGTCCTGGGGTGGGATGCAGGGGGGATGCTGCTGACCCCCTGCTGAGCCCAGCTTTTTGCCAACTAGCTGCTCACTTCTGGCCAGAGGTGAGCACGTCCTCAGAGCCACCCTAACGCATAGGATGTCATCCCCAGGTGCTGGAGTAGAAGGGATGGGGCGGCGCAGGATGCATGTGGTTGGCATAAGGCTTATAGGACAGAGCCTGGGGCAGAGTCCTCACAGCTGTGGGGCTGTCCTGGAGCTCCTCAGCACCTCCAGCCTTGCCAAGCCAGCACCTCAACAGCCTGTCCATGCCCTGCACCACACCTTCTCTATAAGCTCCCATCACTTCATTCAAACCCAGTTTCACATCATCATACAGAATCCCAGAACGATTGAGGCTGGAGAAGCTGGAAGAATTCATCCAGCCCAGCCCAGGACCTAGCGTCACCCCATCGACCAGACCAGGGCACTAAGGGCCACAGCCAAGCTGTCCTTCAGCACCTCCAGGGATGGGGACTCCATCACTACCCTGGGTAGTCCAGTCCAGGCTCTGATCACCCTTTCCATGAGGAAGGGCTTCCTATCACCCACTCTTTGCCCAGTGGGGTATAACCATGGGGTCTTGGGTGGGAGCAGCACCCTGACTGCAGCTCTGCTCAGCCCAGGGAGAGGAAATCCACAGCACAGACTCCCAGCCCTCTGCTGTTCTCCTCCCTTCCTCCACCATCCATACTGCAGGTCCTCCTTGCTGCAATAATAAGGCCTGGAAAACCCACTGCTTACATTTTTAATTCCATATCTGTGTCTAACCGCTGATGCTAAACCCCGATCCCGGAGCTTCTGAGGGCGATGCGATCCACATGTTAATATTTTAAGCCAGCCACTAATATTTTTATGTGGGAAATTGGGATTTTCTACGGTTGCTGGATGAGCAGGGCATTTCTCCACGCTGGAGAAGGAAAAACTGGAGCTGGGGAAAACATTCTTTTCCACATTAGTGTTTTCTCTGATTTGTGAGCTTGGGGGATGAGCTCTCTGCCTCGTCACCACGCTGGATCCATCCTGCCAGGAGTCTCACCCAGCAGTCCCTGGAGCCAGAGTGATGGGGAGAGACTGCAGCAGTGGTCCAGAGGCAGTGATTGGCACTGCCAGGGTCTCCGTGGTGTCGTACTGGTGTCTCTCACCACACCACCAGGCACTGGGTGACCCTCTTGGCACAGGTGGCTGCAAACCCCACTCTGTCCCCACTGTCCTGACGCCCCAGTGTCACGGGGATCTCAGAACCACAGAACATCTGGATTTGGAAGGGACCTCCAAATATCATCCAGTCCAATCCCCCTGCCACAGCAGGATCCCCTAGATCCAGTGCCACAGGACCATGTCCAGGTGGGATTTAAACATCTCCAGAGAAGGAGACTCAACAACTCACCCGGGCAGCCCCTTCCAGGGCTCTGTCACCCTCACTGGGAAGAAGGTCCCTCTCATATTGATGTGGAACCTCCTCTGTTCCAGCTGACACCCATTGCCCCTTGTCCTATCATTAGATGCCACTGAGCAGAGCCTAGATGGCATCAAAGTGGGTTTTGTATTTACTGGTTCTTGAGTGAAGCGGCTGTTCCTCCTCCTCAGACCTTTCTTCCTGAATCACAGAAAAAATCCAGATTAAAAAAGATCCTTGGGATCATCGAGTCCCAGCACAGCTCTGTGTTTTTAAACACTTTGTGAGACTCGGGCTCCTTGGGACAGCTCCAAACCCCCTCTAACCAGCTAGTTAGGAAGCTGAGGGTGCCCTAGTCACCCGGTTGCCACCCGAGCCCCATCAGCGGAGCAGCAGACAGTCCATCTGGTGTAGGGAGTCGATGTGAGAGGCAGCGTCTCTCCCTAACGGCTGCCCATAAATCACATTTATGGGCTGCAGTCACGGTGCAGGCAGCGCTGCCTGGACAGGGTTTGGCAGCACCGTGGCCGGGGTCGCAGGCGGCTGTAAATTGTCACTCGGACACGGGGAAGCCAAAGCTGCTCCAGAGTCACCACCAGGATGTGGAACATGGAGATGGGCACCCACACACACCCTTGGCTCTTCACCTCCTAAAGCTCCCAGCCCTGACCCTCTGCTCACGAACAGGCAGATGGTGGCAAAGCTGCGACAACCTGCAGACAAGTGTCTGCGTCCTCAGTCTAATCCCTGCATCACCACCGCTCCTGACGTGCTGCGTTAGCCGGCTCTGGGAGCGCATGCCCAGGCTGGGCTCTGGAGCTCAGGCTGGGTTTTGGAGCTCAGGCTGCGCTTTAGCACTCAGCTTGGGCTTTAGAGCTCAGGCTGGGTTTTGAAGCTCTGCTGGGCTTTGGAGCTCAGGTTGGGTTTTGAAGCTCGGGCTGTTTTGGAGCTCAGGCTAGGCTTTGGCACTCAGCCTGGGCTTTGGTGCTCAGCAGTGTCGTTAGTAGCCCAATGTTTAACCCCAAACCTTGCCAGTGTTTGCCTACCATGTTCTGCCCATCTGGAGCTGGGGTCTGTATGGGATGAGGGGGTGGTGCTCACCTGGCTCCACAGATGGCATCCTTTCTCCAGTTTGGTGAAGGCTGCAGGTGGATCCAGTAGGTGCATGGAGTCTCCTTCTCTGGGGACGTTTAAAACCCAGCTGGATATGTTCGTGTGCAATTTTATCTAGGTGATCCTGCTGTGGCAGGGGGATTGGACTAGATGATCTTTCAGGGTCCCTTCAAATCCCTAATATTTGGTGATTAAGTGGCCAAATCTGGGGATATTCCCCACAGCCCTCTGTGCCATCCCACCATGGGCTCTTGAGGGGCATGGGATCATCCACCTCATGGCAGAGAGCAGAACGCTGTGTCCAGAGCTGCCCTTGCCAATAGCTAAACCCTGAGGAAAAGGGAAGTGGGGGAATCTCCAAAGAGCTTTACCCTGAATTCACTGAGAGGATTTTTCTCAACAACAAAAGTTCAGCTTTAAGAGAAACAAAATCTTCATGTGCTCAGTAAGGTGGAACTTATGACGCTGGAGAAGACAGGAGACTGAGTTCCATCCCTTGGGGTATCCTCCCTCCTTAGCATCCCCCTCCATTGACTGGAAGCACAACAAAACCTTTTAGGATAAAAACTTAGGGAAATGCTTTTCAACCCCAATAAAATGGGAAGTTTAAGCCAAGATTAACGATGAAGGTGGATAAATATTGAGACAGACGCATCTCAGCCCCTTCCCAGTAAGCTTGCATCTCGTACGGATGGGCTCTAGCGAGTGCTCCGCGATTCTGCCCCGCTGGTATAGATTACTGTGAGAGAACCTGCCAGGCCCACATCATTGTTTCAGACAAGTCCATGATGCAAATTGGCAGCCAAAGCAGTGAGCAGTCAATACAGATTAGAATTAAGTCTCTCCTCTTGTCTACAACCAGGGGCCCCGCATTGATCGCGTCGCAAGCGCCAGAAACCTGGGCTCTGCCCAAGGTGGTGGGGAGGGAGCAGTGCCCAGCTGGGAAGGCACCATCGCTCGAGTCTTGTTCTTGGTTCTTGGTGACCCCATTTGGGAAAGGTTTATCCTGCCCATAGCCAGCCCAGGACTAATCCATCCCCAGCTACTGGTCTCACCATGAGTCATGGCCATTTCAGGGGGTTCCGTTAGCAGCCAGCCCATAGAATCAGAGAAATATGGACCTGCTCAGGATGGGAGGGACCTCAGGGATCATCATCTACTCCAAACCCCTGCCAGACTTGGCCTCGAACCTGGCCTTGAACACTTCCAAGGAGGGCACAGCCACAGCCTCTCCAGGCAATCGATTCCAGAGTCTCTCCACCCTGGCACTGAAGAACTTCTACCTCAGATCTAGTCTGAACCTCTTCTCCTTCAGTTTCAAACCATTTCCCCTTATCCTATCGTTGGATCTCCTTGGGAAAGTCCCTCTTCAGCCTTCCTGGAGGTTCCCCTCAGGTACTGGAAAGCAGCATTAAGGTCCTTCCTGTAGTCTTCTCTTCCCTGAGCTGAAAATTGGGACAAACAGGGTGAGCGCTGCAGGATAATTAGAGCATTCACAAAAATTGAGGTTGTGTCTTGCAGTTGGTCTCTGTTTGGTTGGGTCCCTGTTCCCTCTCAGTACTTGGCTCTGATTTCAGCTGTGGTTCAGCATTAACCTCTTATCATGTTACCAGCTCAATGAACAGCCAACACAGCCTGTGTTGGGCACCCTGACTGCAAACCTGGCTGTAGGTGCCACCAGAAATGAACCTAGTTGGTGCTTGGTGTTTCTGGAAACACAGCTAGAGACATGGCACCAGCCATACTGGTTTAACAAGGAGGTGACAGGATTTGGGCTCAGTGGTTCCATGTTTTCTTCTTCAGGTGACCCGTCGTGTCTTGTAACACCAATGGGATACTGCTTGGGGGTTGTAGGGTAGATGGTTGGACTTGATGATCCTAAAGGTCTTCTCTAACCTGAATCATCCCGTGACCTGCACAAAAGCCCACAAGGGGAAGGAGCTATGCAGGATCCAGCTCAGGACCAGCCTAAAAGGAATCTGAAGCTCCAGAGCTGGGTTCTGTGTAACATCTCGGCAGGGTTTAGGGTGCCATATGAGTTGCAGACTCATCCCTTGCAGGAGGTTTGCATGTGCGAAGGGTCTGAGCAGTGTTCTCATAAGGGTTCCATAACCGAAATGTTTGGGGTTGGACATGGAAATCACTAAATGACTGTTCCTTCCTCTTTTCCTAAACCCCATCTGTGCCGTGCTGGGTTTTCCCCCATTTGCTCAGGGCTGTGAAACTACTGGCATGTTGTGGAGTCTCCTTCTCTGGAGACATTTCAAACCCGCCTGAGCATGTTCCTGTGTGACTGGATCTAGATCATCCTGCTCTGGCAGCAGGATTGGACTGAATGATGTTTTGAGGTCCCTACCAATCCCTAATGAGGTTCCATATAAATATCAGAAGGAACTTCTTCCCAGTGAGGGTGATGGAGCACTGGAAGGGGCTGCCCAGGGGGGTTGTGGAGTCTCCTTCTCTGGAGACATTTCAAACCCACTTGGGCATACCCCACTCTGTCCTACCCACCTCTAGACCCTGTTCCCTGATCCTGTGCGACTGGATCTAGGTCATCCTGCTCTGGCAAGGGGATTGGACTAGATGATGTTTCAGGTTCCATATAAACATCAGAAGGAACTTCTTCCCACTGAGGGCGACAGAGCCCTGGAAGGGGCTGCCCAGGGGGTTGTGGAGTCTCCTTCTCTGAAGATGTTTAAAACCCACCTGGACGTGTTCCTGTGCAACTGGATCTAGGGGATCCTGCTGTGGCTGGGGAATTGGACTGGATGATCTTTCGAGGTCCCTTCCAATCTCTAATGTTCTGTGATTCTGTGATACTGGTTTGACTAGGGGGTTGCTACTGGCCAAGGCTCCTCTAGTCAGCTTCGAGCAGTCTGGCAGCCCTCCCTGTTTCTCCCACACACCAAATCTTCTCAACACCCCCCACCTCTGGGAGAAACCAACCTGGCCGGGGCATGAAAAAACCAGGTCAAACAGCATCACAGCAGGCAGCAATGTCCTTGTAGAGCTGAACCTGGAGCTCCCAGTCCCACGGTGCCCTTTGTTCACGCTCTCACCCCACGGAGCCCGACGGCCTCCCCTCTCCCAGGCAAGCTTTGAATTTCTATGCGGGTGCTTTTCTTTGCATGGAGCGGAGTTTATCACATATCTCTGCTTGGGATCCTGCCTGGCTTAGCAGAAGACAAAAATGGGGAAGGAAAAAAAAGATTAAAAAAAAAAAACCCTAAAAAATAACCCCCCCAACCCCCGGTCTGAATAATAGGAGGGATTTGTAGCAGCTGAGGATTTGCATTCAAATGTTCGCCAGCCTCCTCTGAGCTGGAGTTTTATCATGTCTTTACAGCCAACAGCTTGTTTATGAATAAAAAATGTGGCATGAAACCAGAGGAGTGAGTTGTCTTTGTTTTGTCAAGTGTGCGCAGACAAAATGCTCGCCGCTCGCAAGTCTTCACTCCATACAAGGCTTGCGGGACCGGGGGCAGCTGGCCGCGGGCTGCTACCTGCGCGTTGCCATGGCCGGCGGCGCCGCGCTTGCACCCCTCCATATGCATGAGCCCCCCGAGTGGGACCCCGCCGGGCGCCGATGCAAAGCAGCCTCCGCTTTTGACAGGCAGCCACTTTATTAACTCATTAAGCTCATCTTGTTCCTTTAAACGCGGTGTAATTACAAATAGAGCTGTCACACGCTGTTTGCCGTCGTAGCGCCGAGCTAAGTGCCGCCGCGACCTGGGCTTGCGGGGACGGAAAGGAGGTGACGGGATGGGGCCGTCGCGGAGCTCGGGCTGGAGGGAAGAGCTTTGGGGAACCGTAGAACCATGACATCGTTTACATTGAAAAAGACCTTAAAGATCATCAAGTCCAACCATGTACCCTGCTCTGTCCTACCCAGCCCTAGACCCTGTTCCCTGGCACCACAGCTTAACGCCTCAAGGGATGGCAACTCAACCCCTTCCCTGGGCAGCCTGTTCCAATCCCTGATGACCCCTTGAGTCAGAAAATTATTCCTAATATCCAACCCAGTATTCCTAATATCCAACCCCATATTCCTAATAGCCAACCTAATACTCCTAATATCCAACCCAGTATTCCTAATATCCAACCCGATATTCCTAATAGCCAGCTTAATATTCCTAATAGCCAACCTAATATTCCTAATATCCAACCTAATATTCCTAACATCCAAGCTAATATTCCTAATATCCAACCTAGTATTTCTAACATCCAAGCTAATATTCCTAATATCCAACCTAATATTCCTAATATCCAACCTAAACTTCCCCTGGTGCAGCTTGAGGCTGTTTCCCCTTGCTCTGTCACCAGTTACTCGGGAGAAGAGACCAGCACCCTCCACCCTACAAAGTCCTCTCTGGTAGCTGTAGAAAGCTGCAAGATCTCCTCTCAGCAGGAAGTTTGAGGCCAACACCGATGGGGAAGGGTCTGGCAGGCAAAACCAAGAGTGAATCTGTGATACCACAGCAGCTGTGCATCATTGGCACAAGGAGCAGCCTTCCTCCTCCTCATCCTCCTCCCTTTGCCACTGCTGCTGGAAAGGGAGAGAAGGATGGGGAGAGCAGCCATGCAGCAAGTCTGGGGGTTCCTGCTTTTGCAATTAGCTGAGTGCTGGTGCCATGTTCCGATCAAACAGGGAAGTCCTTGGTGTTTGTGGGTGCGGGAGGCCAGGGGCTGGCGAGTGGAACGGGCTGGCGTGCCCCCACCTCTGCCTGCAGCCGGAATACAGAGCAGGGCTCAGAGCATCATTGGTAGTCAGGGCACAGCGCCGGGAGGGACGCGGGCTGGGAAGAGGAGAAGAGAGGAGAGGCAAATCGGGAATGGAGGGATGGAGAAGGAGACAGGGAGGAAAACTTGAGATGGAAATGCTCCGCTTCATCTGCTTTTGGTGCCGTAAGAGGCACCACCAACGTGTGCTGGGGTGTGCAGTGGGCAGCAGTGCCTTGTAAGTGGAGATGGGAGGTTAATGTTGGGGAGGGAGTGATGTGCAGCAAGGACCTGCAGCAGCTGGCAGGGCTTGCAGAGGATCTATCCCACAGGAGAGCATCCTGGGTTGTTGAAGAAAAGGCTTTTAGTTGGTGTTTCCTTTATAGAGTGGCAGAAAGAAAGGGTAAATATTTATAGGGGTGGGAATAAACAGCTTAACGCAAGGAAGGGTCTTGAACTCCTGGTTCGGGTGCAGCCGCCTTCCCCGGTCACCAACAGTCCTGACACAGGTTTGGCTTTGTGCTCCATCTCTGCTTGCCCACCAGTGCTTGGCAGTGGGGAGAGGGTTACACTGAAGGGGGGGAAAAGCAGAGAGATCAGGTTTGTGAGAGACTTGAGCTGCAAACCCTTAAAGAAAATCGATAGAGGATGCAGCACGGGAGAGGATCCCCGACTTCTCTGCCCTGAACAGTCTTTCCCAGGTGCAGGGAAAGGAGCAGAAAGCTTGATGTCCTGTTCGTGGGGATGGTGGAGAGCCCTGCTGTGATCTGCTGGGGCAGGGAAGGTCTGGCCCAGCCCTGCTTCACTCTGCCTTCCCCAGGGCTTGCAGGCTGAGACCCTGCATCAGCAGAAATTCCAGCTGATATCTCTGCAATGGCTGAGCACATTAGCACCTGATTAAGGTGCCACATGCCTTTGGGGCCTGCTAGATAGCCCAGCTCTGATGACATTAAACCCTGATGGTAGCTGATACATTCCCAGCAGAGCCCCTTTAGAGCTGGGGGGTCATGTCCAGCCCTGCAGCATCCACAAAGGGCCAAGCACTGCTGCAACAGCTGCATCCAGCACCGGCACGTCCCATTCACCTCCTCACAGCCTGCTCTGCCCTTCCTCACACATGGTTGGGGCAAAACCTGACCTCATCCCAATGGGAGCCAGGGAATAGGACAAGGGGCAATGGGTGTGAGGGCAATGGGGGGTTGGACTGGATGATCTTTCGAGGTCCCTTCCAATCCCTAGGGTTCTGTGATCTGGGATCCTCCTTGACCATGCCCTAGATTTAGCAGCGGTCCAGCTGAGGCTGGGAGCGAGGACTCCCAGATTGTACTGCTGTGCCCAGCAGACTGCCTACATCGTGCTCAATGACTCTTCAGACCCGTTGTCACGACCCCATATAATCCGGCACCCCGGACCATCTGACACACATTTACACTTAACATTTTGCTACAGACTCTCTAAATGAGATCTCTCTGACCTTCAATCCTCAGCTAATTGCTAGCTTCATGCACCAGACCAGCCTAATTTTACGTGATAATTACCTGGAAGTGGCACTGCGTACGGCGCAGCGCATTGGAAATGTCAGCACCGGGGAAATATCAAGTGGCTGGAGTCTCGGGCGGATGGGAAGGGTCAGGACAATATACTTTACTGCTCGGATGATGAAGAGACACTATCTATCACCATAAACCCCAGTAAACAGTACACATCTGTAATAAATCCTGTGCATAATGTTTGCTGAAGGGGCTGCAAGCCGAGCGAGGCTGGATGCTGAGGCAGTTGTAAAACACGCAGATCGTGGGTTTGCGAGCGGGTCGGTCGTTCTCTCAGCCTGTTTCATCTCCACGGGCTGGCAAATAATCCTGAGTCCCTCATATTCACAGAACCACAGAGCGTTAGGTCAATAAGGTCTCCTCTCATTCTCTTCTTCTTCAGGCTAAACAATCACAGAACATTAGGGATTGGAAGGGACCTCGAAATATCACCCAGTCCAATCCCCCTGCCACAGCAGGACCACCCAGATCCAGTCACACAGGAACATGGCCAGGAGAGTTTTAAATGTCTCCAGAGAAGGAGACTCCACAACCCCCCTGGGCAGCCCCTGCCAGGGTTCTGTCATCTTCACCGGGAAGAAGTTCCTTCTCAGATTGATGAGGAACCTCCTATCACAGAATCACAGAACATTAGGGATTGGAAGGGACCTTGAAGGATCATCCAGTCCAAACCCCCCACCACAGCAGGATCCTCTAAGTCCATTCACACAGGAACATGGCCAAGTGGGTTTTAAACATCTGCATGGAAGGAGACTCCACAACCCCCTGGGCAGCCTCTTCTGGTGCTTGGATAACCCCCATTGTGGGCAGTGCCCGGGGATGGGATGAGAAGCAGCAGTGGACAGGCACCGGGGAGCTCTTGGGGTTGTTGGAAGTTTGTGTGGGAGAGGAGTCTGAACTAAGGTTTTCATGTTTGAGGAGAAAAAATCATGGAGTCATAGACTCATGGAATCAGGGACTTGTGGGATCAGAGAATCATGGAGTCATCGACTCATGGAACCAGAGACTCATGGCATCAGAGAATCAGGGATTCATTCAGGTTGGAAAAGACCCTTGAGATCATCAAGTCCAACCAACTCTCGTGTGAGTAGGACTCCTGTGACACCTTAAGATGTGCTCTCATGGTGCTGCAATAAATAACAGGAGGTGGTCTGGCGCAGACAGCCCTGATGGAACCACAGGCTCATTCAGGTTGGAAAAGACCCTTGAGATCATCAAGTCCAACCAACAACCCAACTCTACCAAGTTCAACACCAGATAAGAGCTCTCAGCACCACAGCTAAATGATCTTTAAACCCCTCCAGGGATGGAGACTCAACCCCCTCCCTGGGCAGCCTGTTCCAACCCCTGGGCACACTTTCAGTAAATAAACTTCTCCTCACGTCCAGCAGCGGAGTTGGTGCTGGGTGGGTTTACTGGGCTGTGCTGTGCCCATGGATGAGGTGATGGGAAACAGCACCCCAAAGCCATCCCACCCTTGGAAGGATCCACCCAGAACTGACGTCCCAGGCCCTCCCCCATCACTGGTTTTCCTTGCTGGGAGGACAATTATGCTGCTTGTTCATTCACCAGGGTGTAACCACCAAAACGATGTCACCTCCTGTATTTGGATTTAATTAATTGGTTAATAAGATTATAATTAATGAAAACAAATTACCATCACTGCAGTAATTAATTCACTGTAAACATTATCGATAGGGCTTCCTAAATACTGTAAAACTCAGATTTAAAGCCCTGGTTAGGAGCACTGGGTTGCGAGATCACTGTAATTAGAGGTGGAACAGACCTATTGGATTATTGAGCACCGAGAGACGGGTTTGGTGTCCAGATGAATTTACGTAAGGGGAGAGGAGGGTGAGCTCTTGGTGCTTTTGGCTTCCTGATGCTGCTCTGAACGAGCCAGCAATGCTCGTCTCCAATAGACCTTTTCATGTCTTATTCCACAGCACAGGAAAGACATTGAGGTGTTGGGGTGAGGACAGAGGAGGTCAACAAAGCTGCTGAAGGGACGGGAGAATGTGAGGAGAGCCTGAGGGAGTTGGAGCAGAGGAGGTTGGCCCTCTTGGCCATGTTCCTGTGCGACTGGATCTAGATGATCCTGCTGTGGTGGGGGGTTTGGACTGGATGATCCTTCAAGGTCCCTTCCAATCCCTAATATTCTGTGATTCTGTGATAGGAAGGTCCACATCAATGTGAGAAGGACCTTCTTCCCGGTGAAGGTGACAGAGCCCTGGCAGGGGCTGCCCAGGGGGGTTGTGGAGTCTCCTTCCCTGGAGACGTTTCAAACCCACCTGGCCATGTTCCTGTGAGACTGGATCTGGGGGCTCCTGCTGTGGCAGGGGGATGGGTGCTCTTTGGAGGTCCCTTCCAACCCCTAATGCTCTGTGATTCCTGTCCTTTGCAGGTTTCATGCAGCACGGCTGGAGCTGAGCCCCCCCCTAACCCATGTGCAGGGAGCAGCGCTTCATCTCTGCCCTGGGGACAGGGGGACTGTGCTGCTGCCAAAGGATGTCCTGCTGGACACAGACTGCCTTTCTGATCTATAGGATCTGCTGCAGACACACTCAGGTGAGTTGCAGGGCAGCAGTTCCCTCCTGGATGAACAAGACATCGTTCGAGCAAATACCTGGTGCTCAGGTGGCCCCTTCCTCGCAGGGGCTCTCAGAACCTCGGCAGATGGGAGCGGAGCTCCTCCGCTCTGGGCCACTGGGGACACTTCCCTTGGCTGAGGGATCTGGGGTTATTGAGTGTGGACAAGAGGAGGCTGAGAGGAGACCTCACTGCTCTCCACAGCTCCCTCAGAGGAGATTGGAGCCAGGCTGGGGCTGGTCTCCCAAATTCCTGATGACGGGATGAGGGGAAGTGGTCTCAAGTAGCATCAGGGGAGGGTTAGGTTGGATCTGAGGAAGAAGCTCTTTGTTGAGAGAGTGGCTGGGCACTGGAAGAGGCTGCCCAGGGAGGTGCTGGAGCCCCATCCCTGGAGTGGCTTAAAAACAGAGTAGCTGGAGCACTTTGGGCCGTTAGGTTTAGGTTAGACCATGGGGTCTAGGGGTTAGGGAGCTGTTGGGCTGAGGGCTGGGCTTGATGCTCCTGGAGGTACTCTCCAGGCAGGATGATTCTATAAGAAGAACCTGCAAGTCTCCATCCTCCTGCTTCCGCAGTTGAATCCAGCCAAGAGCAGCCCTGATTCAAGGACCCGGGGCCAAAGCAGCCCCCCAGCCCAGTGTGACGGGGCCCCGAGAGCGGCGCCGCTTACCCAGAGCCCCACGGCCAGGACGAACACGAAGTAGAGCACGAGGACCGCGATGTCGATGGGCTCCAGCGTCTTCTGGGGAAACACCTCCCACGAGGGGGTCACCGAGGACGGAGGGCTGCTGGTGCTCTCCATGGCTTCTTGGGCAGACCGAGCGCCGCTTGGTCCTGCTGCATCAATCTGCCAAGAGACGGGGTTGCAGGGTTAGGGGGGGACCTGGCGGTGTTTCCTGGTGCTGCTTGGGCTGGTGACGTGGAGAAGGCTCCGGGGGCCTGTCCGTGGCCGCAGCTCCACAGGGTCTTTTCTGACCTGAAGGATTCAGTGATTCCGAGGGTGCTGCCCACAGACTGACCGGCCGTGGCCTGGGGCTGTTTCCCAGGCAGTGGATGATCTAACCGGTGGTGACACTGGTGCCTGGGAGAGAGGAGGTGGAAAGAGCTGGAGGAGCCAGAGGAAAGGACTGGGATGTCGCCCAGATGGTGACGACCTGCAGGTCCCAGCAGCGTGGGACTGGCCTCGGTGGGAAGCTGCCGCCTGAGCCTCTGCCATCAGGGTGGGGAGAGGCAGGAGCTGCTGCAGAGACGGTGTTTTGCTCCTGGGTGTGGAGAGGGGTTGGTCTCCTCCCAGCTGAAGTTGACTTCCCGGTGAGTAGGCACCGTCCTCTCTGCTCCCGCGATGGGAAGGGAGCCTGGCAGCGGGTCCCAGGAGCCCCGTGGTGCCAGGCTGCTGCCCTTTGGCAGGAGGGGCAGGAGAGAGCTCGTGTGGGGATGTGGGGTGGCTCTCTGAATTACTGCAGTTCCTCCTGGGTTCTTCCCCTCACCCAGCTTTGAGCAGGACAGGAGGTGACAGGTAGCCCGGGTGCCCCAGGATGTCCCTGGCTCGGCAGTGGCCATCGTCAGCCACCTGAATCCCTGGCCCTGGCACCTCACTGCGGCCGTGGAACAGGTTTGCTTTGAGGTTGCTGCTCTTACCCCGCAGAGCCGAGGAGATGGTTCCTCCGGAGAGGAGCAGAGCCAGCGCTGCCCGGCCGGCCTCAGTGCCTCCGGGTGCTTCGGGTCCAGCCCCGGTGTCGCCGGGACGGCTCTGCCGGGTGTCTGCTGCCCGTCGTCCTGCCTCTGCGGCTGGCCGGGTGCTGTGGCCCCTCTTGGAGTCGAGGGCGACTCTTATAAGCTGCCCCCTCTGCCAAAAAGCTGCAGAAGGTGGGGCGAGGGCCGGCCGGCGGCAGCCCGGGGCTGGACGGTTGGACCGCGAGTGGTGGAACAAGTTCTTCCTCTGGATGCCTAGCGAGCGCCGACCCTGGGCCAACCCCCTGATGCTTCGCCCCGTGGCCACGACGGCCACTTGCCCTGCCCTCACACCTGGGAGCCCAGCGCCGGGCACTGCCCAAGGGACGGAGCTGCAGGTGGCCCCGGAGAGGCGGATGCAGCGGTTCCCCCCGCCCGATGGCACAGGGGAGGGCGAAGCCTGCCCGGTTCTCCCGGTGCAGCCGGTCCTGCAGCCGCGGGTTGCCAGGCTCCCGCTTCCGTGAGGAGGTTGGGCAACAGCTATCGAGGCAGGTCCCATCCCATCGCCCAGTGCCCACACCTGGGGCTGGCATCCCGAGCCCCTCGGCGGTGGGACGGAGCCGCGGTCCAGGCTGAGCAGCAGCAGCGGAGGCAGCGCCGGGCCGGGACCTCGGGGACCGGCAGCACCTCGGCAGAGCCTGTCCGGTGCCTCACGAAGCCCCTGGACCCCTCGTAGCCCCCTCGGGCGAGGACGCAGGCGGGGTCGGGGCTGTCGCACCTCCTCCTCCCGAGGCACCGCTCTTGGCCGGGGCCGGGTTTTTGTTGGCAGCCTTCGCCTCGGGCAGGGGAAGGGAAAACAGGGCTCGGAGCGCCGGCCGTGGGCAGCCGCCGGCCCGCTCCCGCACCTCCCGCCTTCGGTTGCGCAGCTGCTTCTCCTCATCCCGAGGCCCCTTCCTGCGTGCGGGGGCCGCAGGTGTCTGCCCCTCTGGGACAGGGGCAGGTCCGTGCGGGAACGGGGTGCGGGATGCGCTCCAGGGAATCCCCGGCGGGGGGGAGGGAGAGAGAGCGGGCGGCGGGTGGCTAGTGCGAGCCCCTCTCTCGGCTCCCAGAGCCCAGGAGCAGGCGGCCGGGCCGGTTGCTCCGAGTTCACATCCCAGTGGAAATTTTGCCGGCGTTGTGCATTCGGCTCACGGCGCTGCCTCCCCCGGCTCCTGGCACCGGCGGCCGCGCTCTCCTCGCCAGAGATTGTGAGCCGGGGACACCCGCGGCATTGAAATGAAGGCGCTCGGGCCAACCCTTTATCGATGGCGCCGGCGGAGACGCAGCCCACGTGGCTCTCGAGTAGCCCGGTGGCACCGCATCGCTCCCGCAGCCTCCTCCCGGAGGGGCTCTCGTCGAGGCGCCGGCAGCGCCCCAGCTCCATCCTCCTCCTCCTCCAGCGGCCCCGCAGCAGCCCCGACCCCCCGACGTAGAAGCCCGACGGGGGAACTCACCGCGCTCAGCCGGGTCGCATTCTGTTCCCTGCGCCGGGCACCGCCGAGCTCTGCCAGCTGACGGGCGGCTTAAATATTGCCAGAGCGCCCCGGGCTCTGCCAGCGGAGCCGCGGCCGTCCCCGGCGTCACAAGGAGCCGGGAGGAATCTCTACAGTCAAAGTTAAACTCGTCGCCCAAAGTTCACCTCCGGCTCTCCCGCGGCTCCGGCGAGAAGGGGGTTATTGCCACTACCAGGGCCGCGGGGGTCAAACTCCAGCCCGTGCCCTTCTCCGCCGAGATGTGCGCAGCCCGGGACGGGGCGAGGAACAACAACACGGAGCCGAGCGGGGCGTCCTCTGCTCGCCAGCGGGGAGCCCGCAGCTGCTCCCGGCTCCGCGCTCACGCCTGGCCCTCGCGGAGAGCAGAGCTCGGCCCTGCGCTGGGCTGCTCGGCTCCGGCCCGAGCCTGAAGGTTGATCTCTGCACGGGTCAGGGGTCGGGGAGGTGGTGGGGTCGGGGCTGGACTTGGTGGTCCTGGAGGTCTTTTCCAGCCGGGGTGATGCTGTGGGTCTCTCCCGGATAGAACCCGGCCGTGGGTCTTTCCCGGGCAGAACCCGGCCGTGGGTCTCTCCCGGAGCCGGGTCCCCTTCTAGGATCAGGCTGGAGGTTTTGGCTTCAGCAGCATCTCTCTGACAGACCTGCTGGCCGGTTGCGGCCGGCAGCTCCGGGTGGGTGACGGTGCTCAGGAGGGACCTTCCAGCACAGCAGAGCCCTCGGCTCAGACACCTGTGAGCCCCAGGGCAGCCCTGCAAAGACTGACCCCAGTGTGGGGCTGGTGCCCTGAGGATGGGGCGCAGGCAGGGACCTCACTCCCCTCTCCCCAACCCAAACTCTGCCCTGTGGGGTCCCCTTGGGGTTTGTGTTGCTGGATCCTCACCCCTTGGTGGAAGAGTGGCCGGAGCAGGGGATCACCAGGGCCATGTCCTCTCCACACATGACCAGCAGCCCCGCTTTGGTCTCTCAGTCATCTGATGTCCTGGGGAGCCGGGCTGGGGGAAAACCAGCCCTTCCCTCATGGCCTGGGCTGCTGGAGCCAGACTGATGATCTTGGAGGTCGCTTCCAACCATCACGATGCCCTGATTCAGCTCCCACTGTCACTTGTGGGGTTTCCACGCTGAGAGTGGGGTCACGTTAATGGTGTTAAACAACCAAAAAGCCAGTTTGGGCTCTGAGAAACTGGAGACCAGAGACCCCCACCTGGAGTCCTGTGTCCGGTTCTGTGCTTCCTTCCTCTGGCTCAAGACCCTTCCTCACACCTTTGGGCACCCCATGGCTCGTGTCATGATCCCCCTCAATGATCCTACAACTGAGACCAGTTCCAGACCCCTGCAAACCCAAGAAGACCCTTCCTGCAGCCCTTTGAGTCTTTGAGGTGGGAAGAGCTTTGATCTGATCTGCTACCACCTGGAAATCCCAGGTTTCCCTAAATTGGGTTAAAACAAGGTGGATCCTCAAGGGCTTCACACCCAGCAGCCTGGTGCCTTGTGCTGCCTCCCTGGGAGTCTCCTCCTGCCTCCCAGCCCTTCCAGTCTGAAACTGAGACCTCACTTTGACCCTTGAGCAACTTCCCTGGCTCTGGGTGAGGAATCAGACGTCATGGGACATCAAACTGCCGGGGAGGGCTCACAGTGGTTCCACTTGGGCTCAGAGGTGCCATGGTGGTGCTGCTGTATCCCAAGCGGAGCTGCCATCTCCTCACCAGGACCTCCAAGGCTGCTCCTTTCCTCCTTGAGGTCTTTTTTGTCTCCATTTCTTGCAGGAAGGAGTGAAAACCCTTCAACAGCCCAAGGCTTGGAAAGGGAGCCTGGGGTGCTCGAGGTCACTCTTCCCTGTCTCAGTCAGAGGATGGAAGCAGTGGCCACCACCCCTGTGCCGGCCCTGGCTGCTGCTGGATGTTTCCTCCCCCAGGACGGACTCTCCTGCAGACAGCACCCCACCATGGAGGTGACCTCAGCCCTCCTGTTCACGCTGGGAGGAGAGCGCCCACCAGTGTGGGGATGCTGGGGAGCAGCCATCTGATGTCTGCAGGTATCGAGAAACCCCAAACCCCGGCTGTCTGTGGGGAGAGGTGCCCACGGCTGCAGGTGCTGTGAGGTGGAGGGGGCTCAGGGGTGTCGCTCCTGGACTGCAGCCTGGGCTGTGCTGGGAGGTCCAGCAGCCACCCTGGGCAGCTTGAGATCCCTAGGGCTACCCCATCCCTAGGGCTACCCCATCCCTAGGGCTACTCCTACAGGGACAAAGACCCACTGGAGGGGGGTGCGAGGGCTCCCTCCGGCTGCACGTGTCCAACCCGAGACACCCCTTCCCCTCCCTACGAGCCGTCCTGCAGGTGCTGGTGCCTGCAGGGAGGTTCCCAGGGGCTGTAAACGGGGCTAATCTGCAGCCGGGAGCTCCGATAGCAGGGTCCCTACCTGGGTGCAGGGGTGGAAAGGGGAGATAAAGCCAAGCCCGGGCAGGAATCCGGCCGTCAGAGGGAGGCACTGCCTGGCCTCGCACTCTCGCTGAGCGTTGCAGAGAAGAATCCATCCACGTGATGGTGGGAATTCGCCGCTCCTGGGCTCGGGGCTGCTGCTGGCACCATCACGCAGGTCTGTTTGCCCATCCCAGCCCCACAGCTTCTCTCTCCCCTAGGTGCCAGAAGGGCCAGGGGCAGCCTCCCGGCAGCTCTGGGCACTGCCCGAGCCGAGGCAAAGGCGGCTGCAGGCGGGAGGCAGAAGGCAGTAGCTTTATTCGAGGGTCAGCACAGAGGCATCGGGCAGAGACAGACTCGAGTCGTGGGCGCCCCGGTTAGCAAACGTCACCCCGAGTTCACCCCCCATAGAAACCCCCCCGAGGGGACGGGAGCCTCCAGCTAGCCCTGGACATGTCGCTAACCCCAGGTAGCCGCTTCGGAAGACCCTCCCGAGGGGTTTGAAGGTTGTGGTGGGGCAGAGGCACTGGGGGACGCAGCCCTGCGTGTTGGGGGGTTACCCGCTGGCACTTGGGGCTGCACAGAGGGCACGAGGGGTGTCCTCGCTGCCCGTTACCAGGATGGGGTGGGGAAGCGACCCTGAACCCCAAAGGTCTGATGGATTTAAGGTCTCCTGTGCGTGAAGCACCGGTGGGTGGTCCCCTGCCCGAGGAGGGGGCTCCCGCTCCCAGGAAGAAGGCTAGACCTGAAGTGTGGGGCTGCTTTTGATAGTCCTCAGAAGCCCTTCAATCTG
>JAOXOE010000827.1:6127550-6137550 GCA_028565055.1 Phoeniculus purpureus
AATTGTTTATTATCGAGTAAATATTTATTATAGGGGAAATAATTATTTACTATAGAGTAAATATTGCAGAGTAAACAAGTATTTATTATGGAATAAATAGTAATTATTTATTATAGAGTGAATAATAGTTATTTATTCTATAGTAAATAATTTATTGTATCATAATAAATTGTACTGTTATTATAAAAACAGTATTTTCTAGTACTTAATTCTTTGTTTATTGCTGTAAAATCAGCGAGAGATGGAGCTGCCCTTATTCAACTCTGATATGGGGGGCATGGAATGAACCCAAAGCTGTGGGATAGGACTAGAGCAGACCCAGATCCCAGCCCTTTGTCCCTGCTCCAAACTGTAGAGCTCTTTGGAATGTCTTTTTCACCTGGATCTTGCAGGGCTTTTGCTGTCGACTCAGTTTTACAACGCAGCAGCCCTTCCCATTGGACTAAATGATCTTTCGAGGTCCCTTCCAACCCCTTATGATTCTATGATTCCTTTGGGAACAGCATCCCTGGGGATACCCGAGCATCACATGCTGGGGACGTGAAAAATTGACATGGGGGAATTTTGAGGGGTTCAAACTGGCAGAGATCAATGTCGTCGCTGCTCCCCTCCCCCCCCCCATACAGTGTGTGTCAAAGCTGGCCTCAAAGACTTGATTTGATTTTATTTCCCTTGCTCCTGAGAGCAGACAGGCTCAGCGTGGAGGTGTCATTTGCTGCCTGTCCCTTATGTCATTGATTTTTAAGTCGTTAATTAACGGTGGGTGTCAGGCGGGAAGATGAATTCTGGCCCTACTCTCCCTTCTCTTTTGTTTTTTGGATTGTAAATGTTATAGATCTGCCGTGATGGAGGGACGAGGGGTCAGAGGACACGAGAGCATCTCTGCATATGTGCACACAGTCCTCCCGAACTGCCCATCTGTATCGCTGGGTGGATGGGGACGGGTGGCAGGGAGAGAGGGAGGACGATGACCCTCCCTTTTGTTGCCTCTGTCACTTCAGATAGAGACGTCTGCGCTCGGGATGGATGTGGTGCCGGGTGTCCGTGCACATGCGCAGCCCAGCTCCAGGGAAAGGCTCTTGCTGCCAGCTTTCAGCACCTTGGGTGTTTCACCCATCCCTGAGCGACTCAGAGGGACCATCCGTGCAGGAGGAGGAGGTTTGCTCCCAGTCGCACTGTTCGTACTCTGCTGCAGGGCGCCAGGGGACAGAGAGGAGGAGGAAGAAGAAGGAGCAGGTTTTCTTGGAGCTCATCACAGCTGTCAGTAGCTCTGGTCTGTCCTCGTTTACTAATGACTCAAAACCCACCTGGACATGTTCCTCTGCGAGTTGGTCTAGGTGATCCTGCTGTGGCAGGGGGTTGGACTAGATGATCTTTCGAGGTCCCTTCCAATGCCTAACGATTCTATGATTCTAAATCAAAGCTGCTGTCAAGTGTTTTCAGGCCATATCGAGGTGGGATCTGTTTGCCCTTCTCTGCTTAGTTGAGTAGGAAAAAACCCCACATGCTCGTTGCAGGGGGCTTGGACTAGGAGATCTTTGGAGGTCCCTTATGACTCTATGATTCTATGGTTGTGCGGTGCCGCTCCCCATCCTCCCTCTGGAGGGAAAAAGGTGAAATAAGAGAAATAAAAAGTGAGAGGTGTTTGGGAGAGCTGCTGGAGCTGCTTCATCCCAGCACCCCTCTGCTTCGGTGCTTTGATCTCCTCAGGGCTGTGTCCACGTCCTGCAGCGCACCTGAGCTGCTGCAGAGGGATCCCCGTGACCACATCAGTCACTGGGACACAACTTGGACCCGTCAGTATGACCCAGCCTGTGCTTGTGAAACGTGCGGTGTGATTTCAGAGTGTTTCTAGCTCTCAGGGATAAGAGATCACGTTTGGGATCACATTTGGTTATGCTGTGAAGGGTACGGAAAGGCTCAGGATTCCCCCTGGTTCTGGTTGTGTTCCCAGCACGGCTTCTGTCGTTCCTGAATATCTTGAGGTTTGTTTTGTGCCTCCTGACTTAGTGTTTGCTAGGCAAGAGTCTGAGAAATGGGTTTGGTATCTGCTGCCTCTTATGGTCATAGAAATTGATTGGAAAAGCCCTTCAAGACCATCCAGTCCAACCACCCACCCTACAACCCCCAACCCATCTCCTCAAACACCCTGGCTGCCCAGTTGTTGAGCCCCTCCAGGGACGGTGCCTCCACCTCCTCCCTGGGTGCCTGTTCCAAGGGCTCCCCACTCTTTCTGGGAAGAGGTTTTTCCTCAGAACCAGTCTGACTCTCCTCTGGCACAGCCTGACCCCATTTCCTCTGCTCCTGTCACTAGTGCTTAGGGCGAAGAGGCCACCCCTCGCCTCACTCCAACCTCCCTTCAGGTAGCTGTAGTGAGCAGCGAGGTCTCCCCTCAGCCTCCTCCAGGCTGACCAGCCCCAGCTCCCTCAGCTTGTCCCCATCAGACCTTATAAGATCATCACTGCTGTAAAAAGAACCCAACAACCCACCAACCGTAGGGCTGTAAATTGCAGCAGAGCTGTGGAGAGGGCGATGCTCAGTTTTCCCACACAGGGATCTAAAGCAGCCAGAGCTTGTCTTCTCCCCGGGAAGCTGATCAAGCCACACACACCGTTAATCCACTGTCCCCTCGCTGCACTGTAAATCAATGGGCAGGTCACTCGCAGACCGTCTCCGTACACCAGGGTTAAGAGCCAGCCTTGGACCCCGCTGCCTTCAGGTCACTCCAGCACTGCAGGCTGGAGCTCAGTGCTGTCAGTGGTGGGATTTTGGGGTAAGCTGTTATTAAATGGGAGAATAATGTGCTTCACGGCTGACAGTGGGTTTGTTGGAGAGTGTTGGGTTGTTCAGTTAGCTGTTACCTTGGATCTTCTCCATATTTCCTGTGATTCTGTGTGATTAGGGATGATGCTTTTGGCGCATCTCACCTGAGATGTGGTCGGTGTTGCTGTATCGGGCTGTGACGTGGAAGAGGGACATGGGTTGGGGTGACTTGGTAGCGCTGGGTCAAAGGTTGGACTTGATGATCTTAAAGGCCAGGGTGGTGGTTGAGTCCCCGTCCCTGGATGAGTTAAAAAGATGCTCAGATATGTAGTGTTGGGGGATCCGGTTTAGGAGTGAACTTGTAGAGTAGGGTTGATGGTTGGGCTCAATGATCCCAAGGGTCTTTTCCAACCTCAATGATTCTATGATTCTAAGGTCTCTTCCAGCCAAAGTGATTCTGAGATTCTGAAGCTCAGGCTCTTGCTTCGCCTGAGCTGCTATGGTGGATCATGGTCACAGCAGGCATCATCTCCTTCCCCGTCCTCTCCCTATGCCCAATCCTTTGCCCTCCGTCTCCAACGTGTACAATTGTCCTACAGAGATGTCTGCAAAGCACCGGTTGTGGTCTGTGCTCGGGAAATAGAAGGAAACCCAAGTCTATAATATTTTATAGCTGCTGCCCCAGCAGTGTCAAATCCCACTGTAGCTCAATATGAAGGGTAAACCAAGGGCAGAGGTGAAAAAATCCTATTAACTAAATAAAAATACCTTGTTGTTTAATATTAAACACTTGTTGTTTAAAATTATTATTGAGCCACAAGTGTTCCAAGGATTTAATATTAGTATTAAACCACCGGTATCCCAAGTAGTTAGTTCCACTGGTATTCCAGGTGTTTAATATCACTATAAAGCTACTAGTGTTCCAGGTGTTTAATATCATTATTAAAACACTAGTGTTTTGGGTATTTAATATCGCTATTAAACCACTAGTGTTCCAGGTATTTAATATCACTATTAAACCACAAGTATTCCAGGCATTTAATATCATTATTAAACCACTAGCGTTCCAGGTATTTACTACCACTATTAAACCACAAGTACTCCAGGTACTTAATATCATTGCTAAACCACTAGTGTTCTGGATATTTAATATCACTATTAAACCACAAGTATTCCACAGTACTCTAGGTATTTAATATCATTATTAAACAACTAGTGTTCAAGGTGTTTAATATCGCTATCAAACCACAAGTATCCCAGGTATTTTCCAGACATTCCAGTCTATGATTCTATGATTCTATTTAATATCATTATTAAACCACTAGTGTTCCAGGTATTTAATATCAGTATTAAACCACTGGTGTTCGGGGTATTTAATATCAGTATCAAACCACAAGCATTCCACAGCACTCCAGGTATTTAATATCATTATTAAACCACTAGTGTTCCAGGTATTTAATATCATTATTAAACCACTAGTGTTCCGGGTATTTAATATCATTATTAAACCACTAGTGTTCCGGGTATTTAATATCAGTATTAAACCACAAGTATTCCAAGCATTTAATATCATTATTAAACCACTGGTGTTCTGCGTATTTAATATCACTTTCAAACCACAAGCATTCCACAACCACAATTAGTAACGAGTACATTTAAAAGGGATAGTGCTAAAATAGGGCAGGGACCATCTGTGCCGTGTTGACTTATCCAGGAGACAAACCAGAGGCGGCGAAAGCAGGAGCAGGGAGTGATGCCTCAGCTGCACCGGGTTGTTGCAGGGAGCGCTTGCCGCATGGCAAAGAGCAGAGCGGTGCTGGGGTGAGAGGAGAGCAACCCCAGCCTGCGCTGCCGGAGCCTCTGATGTTAATCTTTGTGATGGGGAGGGAAATATTGACAGCGGGATGGTGCTCTCTGGCTTGAATGACAGGCCATATGTTTGTGAAATAGACTCAAGTACCACAGAGGAGAGGCGCGGGCGAGCGCGGAGAGCAGACGTATTTTTCTCTTTACATGTAGAACTTGCAGCGCTTGGCAGGAGCCCAGCGGCGATTAATCAGCAGGAGCCTGTTTAGAGGGCTTCTTCCTTAGGAACGAAGGGGTCCGGGGAAAGAATCCTTTAAATGAAGTGTAATTTATAACAAAGTAGGGTGTCGATGGGGGTAAAAAAACCCCCAACAACAAAGTGAGGGAGAGGGACTTACAATAAATAGAGGTTGTTGGTGTCAATCCGTGAGGTCTGGTTGTGGGTTAGTAGCCAGCTGTGCCGCCGGACCTCCTTTTGCATCTGTTGATTATGATGAGCTGAGTGATGGGTCTGGGGTGCACATCCCAAAACGCCCCCTCATCACCCCCCCAGTCCCATCCCGTGGCTCTCACCATGCAGCAGTGAGCAGGAGAAATGCTGCTGTTGGGAGGAGGAGGAGGAGATGGAGATCAGATTTCTAAAGCACCCTTGAAACCGAAGCTGCTGTGTTTATAAACTTCCATAAATATTAATTGATATTTAATAAGGTAGGCAAACACAAGGGGAAGTATTGTTTTGGCCAACTCCTACACAGGGATCCCAGCGGAGCGTGAAAGAGTTTGTGTAACTTTCCTCGGGGGTTAAGAGCAGGTCACGGAAGGTCCTTTTTCCTGGCCGCTGTCCCAGCTTTTTAAGCTGGATGGGAACATAGGAGGCTCCTGGGAATTTAACCCAAATACCTGCTGTCTGCAGGGTGAGACCGCTTGGCTCTGCACAGCGAAACGCAGAGCTCAGGGCATGAGCATCGCCTGCTCCGCTCACCATCCCGTTCCCAGCCCCGGCCGCAGCTTTCCGGGTGGGGATTAGGCTGGAAAAAGGGGGGTGACTGTTTTGTCAGATGGGAAGTCTGATGAGATAATCAGGGCTGTTAATGGATAGCCTTTCCCACGTCGCTGACAGCTCAGACAGGTGGTAGATAGCCCCCACGATAGTTCACTTCAGGCTCTTGACCCACGCCTGGGCTCCCGCTCACCCAGAGGAATGAGGTGATGGGGGGGAGAAGGGAGAAGCCTTGTGCTCCCCGGTGCTCCCCGATTCCCACCAGCCCTCCTCTGTATCTTCTCCAGCAGCCCTTCTCCACATGAGTCTGTGCTGCCAAAGGGTGGAGCAAAATTCAAGGGAATGTGTTTCCTCCATTGGGTTTTTGGCTACTTAAACAGACATTTTGCTGCCACCCCCCTCCCCGGAAAAAAAGGAGCCTAATGGTGTTTTTTGAGTTTTATTCCTCCTTCTCCTGTTGTGCCTGAGATCCTTCTCAGATTCATCACAGAATCACAGAGCATTAGGGATGATCCCAGGGGTCTTTTCCAACCAGAGTGATTCTGTGATCGGAAGGGACCTCCAGAGATCATCCAGTCCAATCCCCCTGCCATAGCAGGACCACCTAGACCAAGTTGCACAGGAACACATCCAGGCGGGTTTTAAACATCTCCAGAGAAGGAGACTCCACAACCCCCCCGGGCAGACCCTGCCAGGGCTCTGTGACATCTCACTGCGAAGAAGTTCCTTTTCCGATTTATGTGGAACCTCCTCTGTTGCAGCTCACACTGTGTGACTTGGTAGCAGGGGGCTGGACTGGATGATCTTTTGAGGTCCCTTCCAATCCCTAATGATTCTGATTCTATGGATCTAGGTGATCCTGCTGTGGCAGGGGGGTTGGACTAGATGATCCTTTGAGGTCCCTTCCCAATCCCTAATGATTCTATGATTCACTAAGCTCAAGAGACACAGCTCCCTCAGCCTTTCCTCATCCTTTCACCAGATGCAGTTCTCAACTGCAGAGCATCACCCCAAGCTTCACAGCCTTTGAAAAGCACTTGGTCTTCAAAAGCAAACCCCAAGCTCGGAGCTGAGCATCACTGCCTGTGTTGAAGCAGCAGACCCCGACAGCTTCACCAGAGCTGCTTGGTTGTATCAGGTTCCCCTGTTGTAATTCTAACACCCTACAAAACCCTATACCCAGGCATAAAATTGAATTAAGCAAACAGAACCCTTAAAGAATGCGGTGAAATCTGTCCCAGAGAAATCCTGGGGATTCCAGCTGGGGATCTCCTGCACTTCCACCATGGGTTATGTCCCAGGATTGACAGGGGCTGGCTACCTTTGATGCGATGCAGATGGAAACTCCAAATGTAGGGGATTAATCCCTCTCGCCAGATGATGCGCGAGCGGGAGCAGGTGGCAGGGGTGGCCGAGCTCTCTCCATTTCTCATCGAGCCGGTGTCTGCGGCGCCGGCCAAGCCTGCGGCGAGTGCGTTACGTGATATAATAGTGAGCCAGGGAGCTGCGAGGGAACGTCTTCCTTTGTGTTTCAGAGGCCACGATGGCATCTTTATTTGATAAAGGAATTGGATTATGTCTAATCCCTGCACTTGGAGGCATTTTATTACTCACAAAACACTTTCAAGGAAGTCCCCTCGCTGGGTGTGAAATATCACCCGGGGGAAAGCCACAGCCAAGTTTTCCAGGGATGAACGGAAATCCTCGCTCCCTTTCTTTTGGGTTCAGGTTTGAGGCGCTTTTCATTAAGGCTCAGTCCTAAGGGGTGGGAGCCAGGCTGCTCCTTTTAATGAGTGTCTGATGAAGGGCCCAAAACTGGAGCCGCGCAGCTCGTCGGCTGGATGCTTGGACCCGTTCGCACTCTGGTTTCAGGAGATGGTGTCGAAACTCAGGTTCTTTCATCATGGGTCACGCATCACGTGAAATGTGAGCTCTGCAAATTGAGGGAAATGAGCTGTCAGCCTCTGCCAATGTGAGCTCCACGAGGAGAACATTGTCTCGGGAACTTCCTTTGGCCCCGGCGCTGGGACACACTTCGCCGATCAAACCCAAAGCTCAAAGGAGACGAGAGGAGTGATGTGGCCAGAGAGTGTTTAGGGCTTTAGATCATTTTGTGATGCTGTGGAGAGGCTGGGAGCTGAACATTGCTGGACCTTGGGATGCTCATGTGGGCTTTGTGGAGGTTCAGACAGTTTCCAGTTCCTCAAAACATGCTCAGCAAGCACGATGGAGCAGCTGGTGAGGCCCCTTTTGAGACCGTAAGTCTCTATATTCTCAGTGTCCTTACAGCAGAAGCTCCTTCAAGTGTCGTCTCATCTCAGTAGTCAAAGTTCCCGAGCAAAACTATCTGCCAAGTTTTGTTTCTAAACCTCCCTCACCTCAGTGAGCCTCTAGCACAGGGTAATCCCTTCCCTGGAGCCAGGCGTTGTGCTGCTGAAACCAGAGCCCCTGACCCTGAGCAGATATTTATCACTACCTGAGGGCTGGGCAAGGTTCACTGAACTTCAAGCAGGGCTGGGACCTGGTGGGGAGCTGGAAGAAACTCTCTAGTTTCATCACTGGAGACATTTAAGACCCGCCTGGATGTGTTCCTGTGTGACTTGATCGAGGTGGTCCTGCTGTGGCAGGGGGATTGGACTAGATGATCTTTCGAGGTCCATTCCAATCCCTAATGATTCTGTGATTCTATGATCAAGGGTTGGTGCTGAGGTTTGGAGCTTTTGTGGCCAGCGAGCTCAGTGGTGGAAAAGGAAAGGTCTGTTGGAAAGAGCTGGAAAGGTCTGTTGGGAAGACCTAGAAAGGTCTGTTGGGAAGACCTGGAAAGATCTGGTGAGAGAAGCTGTTCCATACTAGGTCTAAGCCACGAGCACGAGCCGAGTTCAGCAATGCAAGCAAGGCTGGGCACTATGGTACTGGGGAGCCAGGCTCTTCTCAATGTCATCTAGTGACAGGACACAGGGCAGTGGGTGTGAGCTGGAACATAGGAGGTTCCATATAAATATCAGATAGGGGGGTTGGACTAGATGATCTTTGGAGGTCCCTTCCAATCCTGAATGTTCTATGATTGTGTGATCTTTAGAGGTCCCTTCCAATCCTGAACGCTCTGTGATTCTGTGATTGCTGAGCACCACACAGCCAGAGCATCCTCCACCCCGAGGTGGGCATAGAGAGATCTCAGTGATCTCCTGAGGGTGCTGTGGTCCAGCACTTGGGCCTAAAAGCTCTTCTTCTGCTCTGCCGGTGCCTTGGATGATACATGACCTTCTCCTGACTGACCAGTAGGCAAAAGCAGAGCAACGTTTTATTCCAAAGGCTGGTATTTCACTAGAGTAGCTCTTTTGAAATCAGGAGAAATGGGTGGAAATTGCAGTGGGCTCAGCAGCCAGAATTGAGCAGTTGGCTGTGGAAGGCACGCAGCGCTTAAATGCAAGAGCTGATCTAATCGTTGTTCTCGAGGAAGCTTTTTGCTGCATTTTAGCACACAAAGCTTTTCGTTTTCTCTTTTGTGGCTTGAGCTGCTATTTAAGAAAGCAAAAATCAATAAACCTTTCCAGCTTTCAATCTTTTGCCCCAAAAGGTGTTTTTTTGGGTAGTGTTTTGTCATTCATAAGCTGTGGCGACAAATCCTTGACATCATTCGTGGATAATATCGATCAGCTCTTCCGTTGCGCCAAAGGACAAATAGAAATCATTTATCTGTCTGGACTCCAAAACAGCGAAAGACAAAGGGCTCTGCCAGCCACCCATGACAATCAGCAGCTGAAGGTATTAGCAGGGGGTCAAGTTCAGAGGTCAGCGGTCAAACAGGTTGTCATCAGTTTCTCACAGCTATCAGAGTGGAAAAACCCAGCTGGTTCTTATTAGCCAAATCCGGGGAGGCTAGTGGCCGGTCGTGGGTGCTCAGTGGCTCGGGATGCTGAATCTGCTGCGGTGGGGCCACTGCTGCTCCTTTCCTGGTGTAGGTTTGGGTTTGTTGAGTGGAAATACGGAGTCTTCGCTCTGATCTGTATTTCATCAAGTGTGTGTATCGTTCAGAACGTGAAAGAGAGGTGTTTAGTCCGGAGGAAAGGAAGGAGGCTCTGGGGAGACCTTCTCCCTCTCAACAACACCCTGAAAGTCAGGAGGTTGGAGTGAGGTAGGGATCAGTCTCTTCTCCCCGAGACCAGGACAAGAGGAAGTGACTTCAAGTTGCACCAGGGGAGGTTTAGTTGGCCATGGGGAAAAGTTTCTTCACCAAAAAGGGTTGTCCAAGCCTCGCCCAGGCTGCCCAGGGCAGTGGTAGAGTTCCTGTCCCCGGAGGGTTTGCAAAGCCCTGGAGATGTGGAGTGAGGGACAGGGTTTAGGTGGTTGGACTTGATGAGCTTCAAGGTCTTTTCCAGCCAAAGCGATTTGGTGTGATAGGATGAGAGGAAATGTCCTCGAGTTGCATTG
>JAOXOE010000827.1:6142550-6175733 GCA_028565055.1 Phoeniculus purpureus
TGTTCAGGGCCTGCTGAGGGCCATCGGTTAGGCCGCAGTCCACAGGAGCTGCTGGTAATTAACAGGCCTATTAATCCAGTCGCACACGAGAGCCTTATTATAGTCACATTTTTCACTTTCATCAGAATAATATCATATTATATTAATATTTATTTCTCGCTAATGGGCTGCAAAATGAGTTGGGTGAGGTTCGTGGTGAGATGGGGTGTGAGTGGGCGGTCCCGGTGGGGTAGAGGGACACGGCCTGGAGAGCTGGGATCGGCCTGGAGAGCTGGTAGCATCCCGTGACCCCGAGGCTGGTGGAGCTGGGTGCCCCATCCTACCTCATACAATCATAGTGCTGGAAGGGACCTCCAAGGGTCGTCTAGTCCAACCTCCCTACACCAAGCAGGGCCATCACTCACCAGACCTGGTTGCCCAGAGCCCCAGCCAGCCTGACCTTGAATGGCTCCAGGGTTTCACAGGAGAGGAGAACTTGACGTCTTCAGCTTAATTGTTAAGGAAAAGAACACTTCCTACAGTGTTAAAGGATCTAATTGGTCCAGTCAGGAGATAAATTAATTATGGCTCGTTTGCCGAAGTCTGCGTGTGTCCCTGCTTTTGTGTGGAGGCAAAGCCGGAGGCTGGGAACACCGGCCTCTACCCTGTGAGTGTGCTGGGACTCAGTGCTGGGTGGGACAGGGGTGAAGGATGGAAATTATATTTCTTGGCTTTTTAAAACCTGAAACACTCAGATTTTCCCCAAAACCATTTGGAATTTCCTTGGGAAACTGCAGGAATGCTGTCTGAGCAAAGAGTCCACCTCACGTGTTGACCCCTGACCCAATGGCCTTTCTTTGAGGAAAATGTTTATTCCAAATTTATATCCAAGATCCAATATTATCCCATTTAGATCCAGTATTTTTCCATTTAAATCCAATATTATCCCATCTAGGTCCAATATTCTGCCATCTAGATGCAATATTAACCCCTTTAGATCCATTATTGAATCTAAATATTATCTAGATCCAGTATTATCCCATTTAGATCAAATATTTTCCCATTTAGATTCAATATTGTGCTGTTTAGATCCAGTATTATCCCATCTAGGTCAAATATTATCCCATTTAGCATCAATATTTTGCCATTTAAATCCAATATTATCCCATTCAGATCCAATATTATCCTATTTAAATCCAATATTATCCCATTTAGATCCAATATTGTGATGTTTAGATCCAATATGATCCCATTTAGATCCAATATTGTGTCATTTAGGTCCAATATTATCGCACTTAGATCCAATATTGTGCCGTTTAGATCCATTATTATCCCATTTATAAGGTCTAGGGGTTTTTAATAGGGTGAGAGGCATTTTCCTGTATGGTAAACCCCTACAGATCAGTAAATCTGCCCCTTCTCTTGCTATAAAATCCCGTTCCCTCTGTCACTGGATGGGTTGGGAGCCAAAATCCATAGTTAGTCAAAGCAGAGGATGCTCTGAGATGTCCAGGTGGACTTGTCAGGGTCTGCTGTGAGGGTTTATCCCTGTTTATCACCCGGAGGAGGGTGAAGCACCCGCCAGCCTCCACCAGCTCACAACCCTCCCAGCTTTATTGTGTTAAAAACACATCCAACACTTCACCGCGGCGGCTCCCCGCGCAACACCAACCTGCCTCCATGCCTCATTAGTCCCAATTTCCTAGAACAGAGGAGATATTAAATGATCTGACCCCCAAATCTACTGCAGAAGCACTTTTCAAAGGCATTTCAGGCATCCTGGGCGCTTCTTGCCCACCCCTTTGTGCTTCTCCCCGGCTCAGCGCAACCCCAGCTCCGATATTTTTCCCCTTTCCCTGCGTGAAGCTTCCCCAGCCCCAACCTGTCCCACCTTTTCCCCCCCAGCCCTGATAAATGCTCTCGGCGCCGTTAATGGAACCTCCCCGAACGTCCTTCATCTGTCAGCGCTCGCAGCCCCCTTTGCACGGAGGGTCATTATTTCCCCGGCATCGGAACAGAAAATATTTCCAGTGGGCACCGAGCGCTCGATTTCGCTTCCCCACCCACCGCATTAGCCTCTCAATACTCTCATTATCCCGTTACTAATTAGAAATCCCCTCAAATTGGCGGCTGCATTAAAAAAAGAGGGCCGTGTGCGGAGCATATGGTATCATATCCTATTAATGAACACTCTAAATTCAAACGCGGGTCAGCTGCTCATTTCTTGCCCGTGACACCCCGGCAAAGGGAGGAGGCGGAGGGCCGGCGGGGAGCGGCGGCTTTGCCTTCTTTTAACTGAAATGCGGGATTCCGAGCGGTGGGGAGGGATGCGGCGGAGCCCCGGCCGCCGCTTTGTTTGCTTTGCTGCCTTCTTTACGTTGGGGGGGGTCGCAAAAGCTGCTTGGCCGTGGGAAAACAGCGGGTTTGGGATGGGAAAAAGATACCGGAAAAGAAAAAAAAATCTACTTTGCAACCTCATAAAAATCTGTTCGTAGATGTGAAATTCTGTTTTAGGTGTAAAAATCCTATATTTAGATGTAAAATTCTATTTTAGGTGAAAAAACCCCCTATTTTTAGATGTAAAATTCTGTTTTAGCTGGAAAAAACCACCTATTTTTGGATGTAAAATTCTGTTTTAGAGGTAAACCCCTATTTTTAGATGTAAAATTCTATTTTAAGTGTAAAAACCCACCTATTTTTAGATGTAAAATTCTGGTTTAGACGTAAAAAACCCCTATTTTTAGACGTAAAATTCTATTTTAGGTGAAAATACCCTATTTTTACATGTAAAATTCTATTTTAGGTGAAAAAAACCCTATTTTTAAACTTAAAATTCTATTTCAGGTGTAAAAATCCCCTATTTTTGAGGTAAAGTTCTATTTCAGATGTAAAAAACACCTATTTTGAGATGTAAAAACCCCTATTCTTAGATGTAAAAATCTATTTTAGATGTAAAACCCCCCTATTTTAGGTGTAAAATATATATTTTAAGTGTAAAAAATTTACTTTCAGGTGTAAAAAAAAAATCTATTTTTAGATGTAAAGAATCTATTTTGAGGTGTAAAAAAATCTTTTAGATGTAAAAGGTCTAGTTTTAGATGTAAAAATCTATTTCTAGATGTAAAAAATCTTTTCAGATGTAAAATTCTATTTTTCAATGTAAAAAAAATACCTTTTCCAAAGAAAAAATCAATTTTTGATCTAAACATATTTTTATTATCATAAATCCATTTTTAAGCATAAAAATATCTAATTTTGCCTTTCAAAACTAGCTTTTTTAAAAGTAAAATATAAATTTTAGATGCAAAAAATGTTTAAATGTAAAAAATCTGTTTTCAAATGCAAACAGTATTGTTAAGGGTAAAAATAAATCTTTCAGTTTAAAAACTCCTATTTTAGAATGTACAAAAATCTATTTTAAAATGTAAAAAATATATTTTAAAATATAAAAAAATAGATTTGGAAATGTAAAAATACATGTTTAGGTGTCACAAGTCCCTTTTTAAACATAAAATCTGTTTATAAATTTTAAAAAATTCGATTTTTAAAAGGAAAATCTAATTTTCCATGTAAATGCACTTTTTAAATTTTTAAAAAGATCTATTTTTAAACATTAAAAAACCTATTTTGAAAAATCAAAAATATTTTTGTGTGAAAAAATGAACTTTTAAATTTTAAAAAATCTAGGTTTCATTGCAAAAAATCAAATTTATATGTTAAAAAAACCCCTGGGGTTAGATGTAAAAAAACAATTACTTTTTAAACACACAAAATCAGTTTTTAAATTTAAAAATCAATTTTTAAACATTCAAAATGTGTTTTTAATTGGTTTTGAATTTAAATAGACATTTATTTTTACTTTCATTATTGAATTTTATGGCAATTGCTGTAATATCTGAGTTACAAATACATGATTACAGTTATTTTCATTAGTTTTATTTTAATTATTTTTGAGTTAAATGGGCTGATTGTACCAGACCCTTGCGCCGTGTGAGTGGCTTTTGTGGTTGACCTCACCCTGTCCCTAACCGGTGGCAAATGGAGTGGCATCGGAGCCAGGAACTGAAGCATCACAGCAGTTCTGGTGCCTCTGGACCACTGGCAAAGGCCAATGGGCATCGCTGTGGCCATGGGAGAAGGTCACCGACCTTTCGGAGCAGCATTTCCATACTGTGGGATTTTTGGTGCTGTAAAGAGCAAAGTTTGGTCTCTCCCTCCCCTCTGGGCAACTGAGCTGTCAGGGCTTTTGGCCTCATCAGTCTTGGTGTCACCAAGGTTTATAAAACCACCAAATGATGTTCTGTCAGCTGGGGCTGTGATGGGATGATCGTTAGCCAGGACCTGAGGAAGTAGGGTTCTTTTTCTTCACCTCAAGGTGAAGGAATCTGCAGCGGGTGTTTGTTGTGATGACTCAGAGAGTCATCAAGGTTGCAAGAGACCTCCAAGATCATCCAGTCCAACCATCACCCCAACCACACCTTGCCCACTAAACCCTGTTCCCCAGGGTCACAGCTACTCACTGTTTCAACCCCTCCAGGGATGGCGACACCTCCTTGCCCTGGGCAGCCTGTTCCAACCTCTGACCACTCTGTCAGGGAAGAGATTTTCCCTGATGTGCAACCTAACCCTCCTCTGGCACAACTTGAGGCCATTTCCTCTTGTTCTATCACTGGTGACTTGGGAGAAGAGACCAACCCCCCCCACCTCTCCACAACCTTGCTTTCAGGTAGTTATAGACATCAGTAAGATCTCTCGTCAGCCTCCCCCTCTCCAGACTAAACGATCCTGCTCTGGCAGGGGGATTGGACTGGATGACCTTTCGAGGTCCCTTCCAATCCCTAATGTTCTGTGATACGATCCCTAATGATTCTGTGAACCCCAGTTCCTTCAGCCGCTCCCCATCAACCTTGTCCTCCATACCCTTCACCAGCTCCGTTGTCCTTCTCTGGACCTGCTCCAGCCCCTCAATGTTCTTCTGACACTGAGGTGCCCAGAACTGACCCCAGCACTCACTGGTGCCGAGTACAATCACCCCTCGATGGACTTACTTCACACCACTGTACCAGTTCCTGCTCTTCCTCCCAGGACCTGTTGGAGAGCAGTGTAGGAGAAAGGGACCTGGGGGTCCTGGTGGAGAGCAGGATGACTATGAGCCAGCAGTGTGCTCTTGTGGCCAAGAGGGCCAACAGCATCCTGGGGTGAATCAGAAGGGGGGTAGTTAGCAGATCAAGAGAGGTTCTTCTCCCCCTCTACTGTGCACTGGTGTGGCCACATCTGGAGTATTGTGTCCAGTTCTGGGCCACTTACTTCAACAGCGATGTGGAGCTGCTGGAGGGAGTCCAGCGTACAGCAACGAGTATGGTGAAGGGAGTGGAGCAACTTCCTTATAAGGAGAGGCTGAGGGAGCTGGGTCTCTTGAGCTTGGAGAAGAGGAGACTGAGGAGCGACCTCATTAATGTCTGTAAATACTTGAAGGGTGGATGTCAGGAGGATGGAGCCAGGCTCTTCTCAATGTCATCTAGTGATAGGAGCAGGGGCAATGGGTGTGAGCTGGAACAGAGGAGGTTCCACATCAATATGAGATAGAACTTCTTCCTAGTGAGGGTGACAGAGCACTGGAAGGGGCTGCCCAGGGTGTGTTGTGGAGTCTCCTTCTCTGGAGATGTTGAAAACCCTCCTGGACGTGTACCTGTGTGACTTGGTCTAGGTGATCCTGCTGTGGCAGGGGTATTGGACTAGAAGATCTTTTGAGGTCCTTTCCAATCCCTAATCATTCTATGATTCTATGACCCACCATGTGCCCTGGGTCCCTGGCCAAGCAGAATAAACCACAGCATGAGGGCTGTGACCACCGTCCCTTGCAGAGAGCCTTTTATAGGGTGTCCCAGGGCTCCGGCTCCGCAGATCCGGATGTGCAAGGGCTGCATCCTGCGGTTTGACCTTTCAGTAGTAAAAAGAAATTGGAGAAGTTTTTTGGCTTCATCCAGCAAAGTGAAACTTTTGGAAAACAAAGCGGTTTTTACCTCATCAAGAATCCAATTTTCTGTCAAAAGGGTTTTCATTAAATATTTCCAAGCAGCCCCGGGTTACTATTGATTCGAACAGTTACAAGGGAGAGAAGAATGAGCCTGTGTCTCTGTAAAGATCATGTTTGCCCACCAATTAAAATGACAGTAGAAGTGAGTTACCGGCGCCGCCTCCGACGGGGGGGTTGTTTAATGAAACACGCTCGTTAGCCTTGTTAATTTGCAGAGCCCAGTGATGTGACCCAGTGAGTGGTCAGAATCCTGGGTCAGGGAGAAGGCAGAGGGGTTTGCAGAGCTGATGGGGAAGGGAGGGCTGCTTCTCCTGGAAGTACCTGCTGCTCTAAGGGAAGACCTCTGGGAAGACTCAGTCTTGATCTCATAGGATCATTCAGGTTGGAAAAGACCCTTGGGATCATCGAGTCCAACCATCAACCCTACTGTAGAAGTTCACCCCTAAACTTGATCCCCCAACATCGCATCTAAGTGTCTTTTAAACTACAAGTTCACCCCTAAACCAGATCCCCCAACACTACATCTAAGTATCTTCTAAACTCATCAAGAGATGGGGACTCAACCACCATCCTGACCTTGGTTTTCCAAGTGTTCTGGAGCTCCTGCAGCTCCAGCTTGCTGTCTCCACACTTGCTGTGATGTCAAGGACAGTGTTCTGCAGAATTGTTTGGGCTGAGGGATTGCTTCACTTGACTTTAAAACCTGTTTGGATATGTTCCTGTGCAACTTGGTCTAGGATCACCTAAGACCTAGGACCATCTACTCCAATCCTCTGCCACCAAGGACCTCTGGCAGGGGGACTGAACTAGACGATCTTTCAAGGTCCCTTCCAATCCCTAATGTTCTGTGGTTCTGTGATTTTACTGAGAAATCTCTTCCCAAAAAGAGTAGGGAACAGGCTGCCCAGGGAAGAGGTGAAGGCATCATCCCTGAAGGGATTCAACAACCAGGAAGCCAGGGTCTTTGAGGAGATGCGTTAGTAGATGGGGGCTGTAGGGTGGGTTATTGGACTGGATGGTCTTGAAGGTCTTTCCCAGCCTTGATGATTCGATGATTCTGTGATTGTGACTCACAGCAGCAGGCTGGCAGGAGGGCTGGATCCTCCTCAGCAGTCATGAAGCTCCATGCCCATAGCTGGACCATTTCTCATCAACCTCTTGTGTTGCTGTGCTGCTCATTCAGGCTTCTCCCAGAAAATGCCTGTGACACCCTATTATAGTTAAACTGAGGGTCATGATGGTCTGCTGTCTGGGAACTGGGATCAGGGCGGATGGTGGTTGTTGGGGTCACTCAGTGTGGGGAGAGTGAAGAGGCTGGAAGAAATGGGGGAGAGCACAAGGACTGGAGCCAGACCCGTCCCTTCCAGCCAAGCCTCTCTCGTGTTCTGAGGGTTAAAGCTGCGATGAGCACTGTGCAACCCAGGAAGAATTGAGGTTTTATTTCATCGGCACCGGGGTCATTCCTGATTTAATTATGTAAAAATTAATGTGACCGTCTTTCTTGGTTGGTACCGGCCATCCATGGAAATTGAATCGGGTGAAATGCTGGTTAAGCTAATCGCTCACGAGTCATTATGATGGCTAAGCACAGGGATGTTGTAATCTGCTGGGACTTCTCAAAGGCCTGATTGAAGACTAAGTTGAAGACCCCCAGGTTTAATCAGAGGGGATCAACTGTGCTGCTGCTGTGATTTTTTTTCTCTCCTGCTAGGAAAGAGCTCTCAGCTGTATCTTCCCAGTTTGAGAAGCCACAAGTCCAGAGGGCTTGTCGAGATAGTACTCAGACTTCTAAATACTGAGAGGATCCAGAGATCGTTTAATCTGTCTCTGTCATCCCAAAGGTTTCTGTCATTTCCTTGTTATGTTGCACTTGGAGACCAGTAGCCACCTGTATTGCACTGGGACTTACTGGTCAGGGTGGCGTTGGATTCAAGGTTGGACTTAATGACCTTGGAGGTCTCCTCCAACGTGAATGATTCTGTGATTCTCTTTGTGCTAGATAGGCAGTGGTGACTTGGAGACAAGATAGGGAGAGGTGGGAATCCATCCCTCTTGTGGCACGTTGTTCAAAAGCTTTGGTGGTCACACTGTTTGTAACCTGTACCTCCATTTCTTGTGTGACTTTGCCTACAGTGAGCTCCCTGCTGCAGCTCCAAGGTCCCTTCACTTGGTGATGGTGATGGTATCATGTAGTAAGTGCCTACCCACCTCCCCAAACACTTCACAGAATCACAGATCATTAAGGATTGGAAGGGACCTCAAAAGATCATCGAGTCCAATCCCCCTGCCACAGCAGGATCACCTAGATCCAGTCACACAGGAACATGGCCAGGCAGGTTTTTAAGTGTCTCCAGCAAAGGAGACTCCACAACCCCCCTGGGAAGCCCTTTCCAGTGCTCTGTCACCCTCGTCGTGAAGAAGCTCCTTCCAATATTGATGTAGAACCTCCTCTGTTCCAGCTCACACCCATTGCCCCTGCTCCTATCACTAGATGACACTGAGCAGAGCCTGGCTCCGTCCTCCTGACACCCACCCCTCACATATTTATAAACATTAATGAGGTCACCCCTCAGTCTCCTCTTCTCCAAGCTCAAGAGACCCAGCTCCCTCAATCTTTCCTCATTAGATTGATGCTCCACTCCCTTCATCATCTTCATGGCTCCCTCAGTCTTTCCTCATCAGGGAGATGCTCCACTCCCTTCATCATCTTCATGACTCACTCAACCTTTCCTCATCAGGGAGATGCTCCACTCCCTTCACCATCTTCGTGGCTCACTCGCCAATGCCTTCTGCATCACATCACCCTGCAAACATACAGCAAAATCCTGTGTAGATGGGGAGAAAGGATTGAAGCTGTCACAGGGTCTCCTGAGAGCTCACCTTACTGCTGCAGCCCTCAACCCTCTTTAATCCGGGTGTTGGATTTATAACCACAATAATAAATATGAATAAAATCATGTGCAAGTGCACGAGCAGCTGATCCCTCTCTTCCCTAATACTACCAGTTGACCACATTCGTCGAGGGACCTGGCAAGTGGTAGTGGTGGTGGTGGGGCCGGAGCTGCTCAGGCAGCTTTGCCGGGAGACAGCTGATGTCCGCAGCGAATCGAGATGCTGGCGGTAACGTTGGCAAAAATGTAATTTGATTTGCTTTTGTCAACAAAATCTGCGGAAACATCCCCTGCCTGAATAAATATCCCTGCAGGGTGGCACATGCTTTGTAAATAATTTTCATTGTAACCCCCTCTTCCTAGCGGGGTGGAGAGTCGAGAACATTCATCAAGTCTCGCATTAAGAAAATAATTTTCTCGCACCTAATTTGCGCAATAAATAAAGTCCACAATTTCCTTGCTCCTGCAGCAAGGGAATGGAAAGGGCTGCAACTGCCAGGGTTTTATTGACGCTGCCAGGGTTTCTTGCTGTTGGGTGGGTGTTTCTGCCTCAGGTTTGGTGCCTCGCCGAGGGGTCTGGTGTTGTGGGGCGTGCCACCTGCTAGGGGCGGTCCAGCTCAGAGTGGTGCAAATGAGCTTTACTGGCTGGGAGAGGGGTGAGAGGCTCCTTTGCAGCTCACCCGAAATATCAGGTCTCCTGCCCCTGATCTGGCATGAGACATCTTGGATGATGCTAAGGCTGGGCAAGGATTTACCCAGCTGCAAGGGTGACGATTTACCTAGTTACAAGGGTAGGGAGTTATCCAACTACAAAGGTAAGGAATTACCCAGCTGTAAGGGTAAGAAATTACCCAGTTGCAAGGGTAGGGTTTAACCAGCTTCAAGGGTAAGGAGTTACCCAGCTGCAAGGGTAAGGAGTTACCCAGTTACAAGGGTAAGGAGTTACCCAACTGCATGGGTGAGGATTTACCCAGCTGCAAGGGTAAGGAATTACCCAGCTACAAGCTCCTGCCAGCATGTGACAGGCACAAGGTAAAGGTTATTTTTCAAGAAGTTTGCAACCTACGCTTGTGACTGACTGCAGAGAGGGAGGGTGCTGGGGTTTTTGAACCTGAGTGAACTCTGGAGATGGAGCTGTAGCTGTCTGCTGCTTCTTTTGATACCACTACAGGCTCACCCAGAAGGAGCTGTAGCCAAAGCACAGCCTGGCTTCCCCCATCCATCCCTGGGCTTTGATGCCAAACCCAGCAAAGGCACCGCTTCTCTTTCCTATGGCCTCAGTTGCCTCTGGCTCCAGCTCTGCTAACTGCATCCTGTGCCCTGCACCTTCAGGAGTCACCTTCAGAGCTCCTACCCCACCCCCCGCACAGCCCCTCCCAGTGCTCTTTCTGGACCTGTAGGACAGAGCTTGATGTCTGGGTAGGAAACGTGGAGCCTGCAGAAGAGGTTTAGCTTCTAACTCACCACCCCTCTGGATGACCCAACTCTTAAAATTCCTACTCCTCAATCCCTCGTCTCGTCAGGGTACTGGAGCCCAGGTCTGTGAAGCCGGGCAAATGCCAAGCTGGTAGGATAGCTTTGTTTTTCCCCTTGTGGAAATGTAAATCTGTTATTTATATATGTTTTATGGACAGCATGTTCCTATCCCCAGGCATTTTGCATTGGAATTCAACTCGTTGCAAGCCTATTACATGTTCACTAACTATAAACCATCTGATTTATATTCATTAACCAGTAGTAGACAGCAGCAGTAGCATAACTTTAGCGCTGGACATGCCTCGGTCGACGGGGGAACTAAATTCCAGTTAATTAAGGTGCCGTAATTGTTGTCCAGTACAAGTGTCTTCGGGGCATTTGCTTTGTAAATAATTTTTCACCCCAACCTTCCCTACGTTCTTGGTTGCTGCTCTGCAACTTAGTTCCAGCCATAAATTATTAGGAAACCAGCTCTCTGGGGTTTCTGGTAGGAGAAGGTCCCTTCTCTGCTCCTTGCCCAGGACAACGATGCTGTTAATGATTAGCAAAGTGCAATTGGGCTGCAGAGGACGTGGTAGAAGGAATCTAACCCCCAAAACAAAATAGGAGCTATCTCACATCCAGGGGAGGGGTGGGGGGTGTTTCCTCGTGCAGAAGGTCTGGTGGGTGGCCACCACCAAGCTACAGTCAACCCCAGTTCCCCTTCACTTCAAGCTTTGTCTCAGAGAAAGCAGGAGGAGCTCACAAGATTGAGCTTCACCTACACAGCTTCAATCAGCCTGGAAAGGTCCAGAGGACACTCAGAACAAAACCTTAGATGGGTTCAGTCTGGTTGCCAAGAATCTGTAGGTTGAAGCATCAGCATCTAAGTCAGTTCTCAGCTTTCTGGTCTGAAACCTTCCCACAACGTGGAGTTCACAGCCCAAGTTCAGGTGTTGGTGGCTCTTTCCCTGTGAAGTGATGAGGATGATGGAGTGGAACACCTCTCTTATGAAGAAAGGCTGAGGGAGCTGGGTCTCTTGAGCTTGGAGAAAAGGAGACTGAGGGGTGACCTCATGAATGTTGATAAACATGTGAAGAGTGGGTGTCAGGAGGATGGAGCCAGGCTCTGCTCAGTGTCATCTAGTGATAGGACGAGGGGCAGTGGGTGTAAGCTGGAACACAGGAGGTTCCACATAAATGTCTGAAGGAACTTCTTCCCAGTGAGGGTGACAGAGCACTGGAACAGTGGGTAATTCAGAATAGGGGTGCTGCATTTTCACTGTTGTTATTCCTAGATTAAAATTCAAGTGCTGCCCAAAAGCTCACTAAACTAAAACAAGAAACTCCATGGACTTCAGCAAAATACAATGTACCCCTCTCCTGACTCTGGCTGGAAAGGTCCCTGTGACATGGCATGGAAAGGAATCACCAAGAAACACCAAGAATGCTCCAGAACGGTTATGATTTTGAAAGCAGGCTGCCGTATCCACAACCACGAGGCACTGTGGAGTCTGTCGTCTGTCCCACTAAGGCCACACTGCCTGGTGGCATGATCCCACCAAGACCAGAAGGGCTCATCTTCTGGGCACAGAGCCCACGGCCACAAATGGAAGTGCTAATAGTTAAAAAGATGTCTGGATATCACAGAAATAGATATTTTCCCAGGAATAAAACATGACTCTGAATAAATGTTTTATCCCATTGCGCATGATGAATGGCAGCAAATGTGATTTGGGGACCTGTCAGGGAGAGGAGCACAGTCATAGTACATGCACTGCAGACAGTATTAATGAGATTGTTTAACTGAAACGCTAACTCAGGGAACTGAGATCACTGTTAATTTTAATCCCCTTTCCTTTTTCCTCTGTTTGGGGTCTTTTCCTTTTTATGATAGCCTTCTTATGTGGCCTATCAAAGAGGGCCATCAAAATGTTTATTGGAAACTCTCGCAGGAACCGATCCATATGCAACTGCACGGGAGGTCAAAAGGCATCTGCTGCTCAACATTTCCAGCAGATTTAGCATCAAGCTCATCTTGCAGCCAGGCAGAAGTAGGAGTGGAGTCATTAGGACTTCAATAAAGGACAGTGCTCGAACCCAGGAGCTGCTTGAACTGGTCTGATCTGTGGCAACACCACTTTGCAGAGGAGCTTTCCATCATTCTCTGTGCATAGCTTAATAGTGGCTGTCAGGGGTATGGAAAGCTGTCACTCTTGTGTGGATCAGAGCAGCTCTCAGCCCGATGCTCACTGGACAACGCACTGCACAGCTTGTACCAGCACAGGGGGGTCAGGCCAGTGTCTGCCATGTGATATTCTGTCTGCTAGAGACATTTTAAGGAGGGGATTTGCTCTAGTTTGTATTAATTGCTTTAATAGGCAGACAGTATTCTTGTTGGTAGACTGCTTTCCTCCTTCAGGAGGAACATCTTCCTCCTTGCCAGCTAAATCTTCCTTCTTCAGAGAGTTGAACTTGAGGGAAGAGGTGTGTGGTTTCAGTTGGGTTATTAAAGCTACAAAGAGACTTGTCCTGGCAAAGGAGCACTCTGGTGCTATTAAAAGAGCAGAATGGCAACAGGGCATCATCTCCAGCTAATTGTTTCATCAACTTGGAGAGCAACAACTGCTTGCTAAATAAGGCACTTCTTTTCTGCTTTGCAGTCGTGCTCTGCTGTCTGCCAAGAAAAGCTCCGACACTGAGGACTTCTCAGGGCCTCTAGAAAAAGCAAAACTAAGAGTTGCAAATAGGAAGAGGAGGTGAAAGCTCTAAGGTGATATTTGTCCTCCCTCCCTGCCATGTGAAACCCACGTAACCATTAAGCATGAGCTAGAAGAATTAGTGCAGCTTGTTTACTCCATCTGCATTGGAAGATGTTAATGCTCAGCTGAAGAAAAGACACTCGAGAGTTTCCTCAAATAAGTTTGTGTTTTCAGTTGCTTTTGGAAAAACAATCAACTTTGCATATTTTTACCAAAATATTGAAAGTGCTTGACTCTTTCATATTACAAACCAGGAAGCTAAAGCTATTAAGCCAGTCCTATAATAGCACTGGAGAAGAAGTGAAGAGCTATTACCAACTAGTTACGGCTGTTAGTAGTGAACTGAAATGCTTTTATGTTTTCCTATTCCTGACTTATCCAGGAATCAAACATGACGTAAGCACCTGTTAGTTAAGTACGTGCCCACACATGCTGATTTCCCTTGTTTCAAGTTCAACTCATTTGCAATTTAAGGCATCAGTAGTAAAATACCTCTGCACTTAAGAGCTGTCTTTCCACCAGCAAAGCTCCTTCTTGAACGTATTTGCCTTTTCTTCTCTCATTCCCGTTGGTGAGCTGCCTTTAAACTTTCATGTCTAAATTGCTGCTTCCTTCTCCCCAAGCAGGTGACCAGAGAGTGAGCCAGGCCAAATGTCCATGGGTGCCAAACTTGGCATCAGTGTTGTTGGTCTGTTACCAACAGCAAAGGTTCTCTGGATGATGCAGATGGCTCCAGTTCTGTAATCTTGAATTTCTGAACCAAGTCAGCCAATGAAGTTCGCTTAAGGTTCAAGGTCTCCCTGAAGGAGACAAGTTTGAATGAGCAAAAAAGAATTAAACAGATTGTGGGGTGAGAGACAGGGGCTGCTCTGAACTGGCCAGCCAGGTTACCAGATGACCAGGAGACACTGATAAGGACAGAAGTACCCATGTGTTAGAAACATCCTGCAGAGTGTGATCTTATGGTGAGGGTGGTAAAGCACTGGAATGGGCTGTCCAGGGGGGTTGTGGAGTCTCCTCTCTGGAGATGTTTAAAACCCACCTGGATGTGTTCCTCTGCAACTTGATCTAGAGGATCCTGCTATGGCAGGGGGATTGGACTAGATGATCTTTTGAGGTCCCTTCCAATCCCTAATGTTCTGTGATTCTGTGATTAGTGCCTGTATGCAGAGAAAAGCCTTCCTGCCAGATCAGCTGTGTGTGCGGGACAAGCCAGCCATGATGAGGAATTCCTCTGGTTCCAGTTGTGATTGACAAGAAAAGGAATGAGAAGATAGGAGCTGAAAAGCTGTGTGCAGTAACCTTTTTCTTTGTCAGAAATGTCAAACTGATTCCTAACAGCTCACTTTAAAATGCATTTTACATCCTCTTTTTGACATCTTTCCCACCTTCCCAACATTGCCAGAAGACACAAATTCACCCTGACAGGCAGAAGAGGAAGGGAAAACAAGAAGTAAAATAAAATCAAAACAAAAAACAAACTCCAAACCCTTTCTAACCATCACAGAGGACAACAAGAGTTAGTATAATACACTTACTGACAAATGAAGCACGAAACACCTTCCTCCCAGAAAATAAACCAGCACTAATCAGGCAGGAACAAGGTTACTTGTCCCAGCAGGATGAGATTATTGTCTTATTTACCTGCTAAACCCTGAGAGCACTCTGTAACATATCCATATCACGTTCACTTTCTCAGTTTTTGTTGACCTGCTCCACTCACAATCTTCCTCCATTCATTTTTCCCATCATGCTGCCTTACAGAACCCCACGTCTTTGCATCAGGAAAGATGTGCAGCTCCGTTAATTGCTGCTGGACAGGTATAGCATGTGTGACCTCATTCATGTTTATAAATATGTGAAGGGTGGGTGTCAGGAAGATGAAGCCAGGCTCTGCTCAGTGGCATCTAATGATAGGACAAGGGGCAATGGGTGTCAGCTGGAATATAAGAGGTTCCACATAAATATGAGAGGGAACTTCTTCACGGTGAGGGTGACAGAGCTCTGGAATGGGCTGTACAGCAGAGTTGTGGAGTCTCCTTCTCCAGAGACATTTAAAATCCATCAGGACATGTTCCTGTGTGACTGGATCTAGGTGACCCTGCTGTGGTGGGGGGATTGGACTAGATGATCTTTTGAGATCCCTTCCAAACCCTAAAGTTCTGTGATTCTGTGATGTGTATTGCACAAGCCTTTGTGCTACACACAAAGACAAACCTTTTAAAAACCCACAATAAAGAGGAAAAGAAAAGGTTTTCCTTTCCAAACTCTCACATCTGCATTTGTGGGGTGAACTCCCTCTTACTTACACTTTCACCTTTTAAAAATTAGACATCTAGTCTCATTAGCCGTCCGTTCTACTACCCTTGGCAGACAGAGAAAGGACAAGTCACGAAAATGATTCACCAAACCTTCTTTAGAAAGTTATTTTGGGATGGACTAAATCATTCTTGGGAGATTAGACAATTAATATGGACTAGATGTCCAACTTCTACGCAAGCAAGAAGTACCACTGTCATGACATAGGGGTAGGTACGTCCAGACACTAAGAGCTGATGACAGACATTGGTGACAATAATTTCATTCAAAAACCTCAGTGAAGGAACAGATGTAGGGAGAGAAAGCACTTGTTCAAGGTCACCCAGAAGGTCACTAGGCCTGCCCATGTCTCCTGATGCACTCTGATGAGCTGAATAGAACCTTATTCATTTATCATTAAAGGAATAAGGTTTGGGAAATGACAGTCCAAATGGCACATGCAAAGAAAACAAAATCAGAAGACAACACACAACCACACATTGGCACACGTGCAACTACAGTTTGATTTACTTGAGCAGGTGCACATCTGTTCTGCCAAGCTGCTGAGAGTGTTAGTGGGAGGAAAACTCAATACTGTGGATTTTCAATAGCTGACTGCATTAATGAAAACCTGAGGCACAGGATGGTATCAGTGACCGCATTACCTAACCAAACCTGAAGGAAATGCACTGCAGACTAAGTAGAACTGGGGCAAAAGCTGTAGGGAACAGAGGGACTTTGCACTGTACAAAATTAACGCTGTCTCTGGATTACATGATGAGAAATACTTTGAAAAAACACCGCAGAGAGCAGCTGGACACTGCACTGGGTGCGCTCTGTGATGTGAGACTTCCATATACAGATGCACACAGGTCATTAGGGGTTGGAAGGGACCTGCAAAGGTCATCGAGTCCAACTCCGTTGCTCAAGCAGGACCATAAAACCTAGGGCAGGTCACACAGGAACACATCCAGACGAGTCTTGAATGTCTCCAGAGAAGGAGACTGCACAACCTCCCTGGGTAGCCCATTCCAGCACTCTACACTATGACCCTTATAGTAAAGAAGTTTTTCTCATGTTGAGATGGAACATAGGTGAAGCCAAAAGGTGGGATACAACTTTCATCTCACCCACATTCAACCCTGACAAAGCCAGTAAGATGCCACAGCAGACAAAAGGAATCTTCCAAGCACCTCTGGGAAAAAGGAGGTCATGAAACATTTGGAGAGACTACTTTAAGGGAAACAAGTAGCCCTGCCACGGACTCACATATAAATGGCCAACCACAGTAGTGCTCAAGACAGCAATCGGGGTTAAAAAACACCTCTTCTAATGTCAGCATAGAAAAACCTGCATAGACCAGAAGGATGATTTTTATCCTTATACCGCCCCATCCCACTGGGTTTTAGTTTAACTGTGGCTGCTTTCTAAGATCAAGAACTAACTGCCCGCTGAACCATTGTTTCCCCCTTCTCCTCATCCAAACACTTCATAACCACAAATCTCAGCTGAGCTTACTTGTTTCCTGTGTTTACCCAACAGATCACGGCAAAAAGGGACAAGAGGAAGGAGTTTATAATAGGAAAATAATCAATACTGACATGCCATCACTGTCTGCAAGGCAATCATTAGCGGCTCAGGAGAGACCTCAGGGGCTTCTGTTTGCTCGGTGTGCGATTGCCTCCTGCAGAGAGCTAAGCTGCTGTGAAAGACTTCAGCAGGTGCCTTTTCCTCCTCCTCCAGCCCAGGGAATTCAGCGTAAGTCAGGCAGCTAAATTACACCTCTGGGTTATTATCAGCAGTATTAATTACTGTGTTCTCTCTAATTATGCTCTCTTAGCACACTCAGTTGGTTTGCAGGAACAATGCAAGGTTGGCAAACAGTGGCATTTAAAAATAATTGGGCCAGAGACTCAACTGATATAAGGCAGCACAACGTGTTTATAGAAAGGACAGTCCATGCTGGTGGTGGATCTAGCCACTGTTTTATGAGAGGATGAGCTGAGCTGCAGCTAGGCTGACATGCCCTGACCAGCTGGCATGAATGGACACAAACAGTTTCGGGTCAGTTGTTCACTGGTCTGCATGGTGACCTCATGCAAAGTGTTATTCCCTACCACTGTTCTAATGTGACTTTCTGACCTACATTCAAATAAACGAGTCATCCAGAGTCAAAGCATCCCTTTTGTCTCCTGGTCCATCCTAGATGAACTGCAGGTAGACTTAGGAAACCCAGGGAGACTCTGATATATTTTGACCGTCTATCCTGCTCTTGAAATTACCAGCTCTACTGCTGTACAAAAAGTCACACTTGCAATACAAGACGACTCAGGTGTGCACTTCCCTGCCTTTGTTGTTCAAGTGCTCCACTGCCCAAGCTGGTTCCCACCTTCTTGAAGGCAATCTACATCTGGAGTATGCGACTCAACTCACCAGATTCAACCCACCTCTACCATGGTTGACAAGGATAACACCTCAGTGGGCTGACAGCCTGCTCTTGGAGCCTGGACAGGTTTGCTGCCTTGGGAAATGACAAACCTATCCCATGGAAACATTCCTAAAAGAGCACTAACATCCAGATAATGTGTGGGAAAAAGAAAATCCTACAGTCTGGAATGCACCTTCTTCTGAAAGTCTCTGATCTTTCAGCATGATCCTTTGGATGCACATGTCATAGAATCATAGAATCATTATGGCTGGAAAGGACCTCCAGGACCATCAAGTCCAACCTTCATCTATAACCTCAGACCGGTATCTCTAGCTGTGGAACATCTTTCACATGTCTCTAAAAATGTGTTTCCATTTGGTGACTATAAAAACCATGTCTAATTGGTCTTCTGTCCTGCAGAAGACATAAACTACAACAGTATTTGCAGAGATGGACTCTGAAAACATCTCTCAGCCTTCTGCTGACTAGAACTCCTTTGGGCTCCTCTCATCAGTTATGGGATATGAAGTACTTTTTGCTAATATCACCAGACTCCTGTGCTCATCTGCCTCCAGAGTTCAGAGTTCAGATGGAGCACTCAGAAAATATAGATCAAAATATATTTGCCAGTGTATAGAGAGAAGCAACAAAAATCCCATTATAACAAAGTGTTCTCTAGCTTGGTGAAGGTAAATTCTAGCTGTCTGTGTCTGGGTTAAGCCTTTCTTAGGCTTGTGGCTCTCACAGAGGCCACACACTTTTGGAAATACTTACCCCCACAGAAGATCCCCGTGCTGCAGCATTTTTATCACAGTCCCTACAACACCCCCAAAATTGGGGCAAGAGGAGTGACACCCTGAGAGGTGACACCCTGCTCGAGGCACTCACAGAACAGGCACCAAGTAAGGTAAATTTATCCATTTCTTGGCTAATTCCTGCTCCTGCAGGAATCCAAGGACTTCTGGAGGTGCACAGAACTGGAGGAGGAGAGGCAGAAATACGCAGAAGGAGGGGCAAACCCACGGAAGGATGAGAGAGTGCCTCAAACACCAAACTGTCTCAGGCTTCCCTTGTGTATCTGACCATTTAATTCAGTTTTCTCCAGCATGAGCTGATGACACCAGATCCAGAATCATGCTCCTTTCTGCAGGATATCAAGAGCTTTCCCTTCACTTTGATTACATGAATATAGCTCCAGCCACGTTGCAGCTGGAGATACCCAGCAGAAAGAAGCCAAGGCACAATTAGGGGAGGTGTATTACAATGCTGGAGAAGCCATCTCTACATTAACTCATTAATGACAACAAGAAATCAGCCCAGTAAAAATAAGCGGGACCCCTCTCTCAGCCAGCAAACCTCCATCCTCATAAACCCCCTGCACAGCTATGAGCTCCCTCTCAGAGAGCAGCACTGTCTTGTTTCACCAGCATTGCAAAGGTGACCTTGTCCGTGATGCTGCAGAATATTCAGGGTGTAAAACATGGTACAGAGGTGTAGGTCCGATGCCTAACCACACTGGGCCGTTTTAGATAGTCCCACAGCCCGTTTCAGTCACAGGCAATCTTTCAAGCAAACTTTGGATTTAGCCTGGTATGAATTAGAGCTCCCAAGGTCTCCTGAGTTTGGGTCTTTTCTGGAGGGGAGTGTGCAGGACAGCATCTGTACTGATGAATCCCTTGGCATTACAGTAACAAGGTGCAGGAGATCCAAACCCCTGCTGCTGTTAATATACGTGAGTCACCAGTGCCGTGTGCCAAACATGCTTCCAAACGGAGCTGCAGTTTGCCCTTGGCTGTTTAACTGGGCAAAGGCAACTTTGCAAAACTTTTTGTTCCTCCCAGTGATTCAAGATACCAGCATAGCAGAGATCCCAGTCTCAGGCTGCTTACTGGGGGACATCAAACGGAGGCGGCTGCTGTGTGTTTGCGTTTTATTAATAGTTTACAGCTTCAATTTTTCTTGTCTTTTGTTCCTGCTGATCTCACAGAAAACTATGTAAAAAAAAATATAGACGTCTGCCAAATAGATTTCTTGGAGGAAAGCAGAAAAGTGTGAATAATGGATTCTGAACTATGGATAATTAGCAGATCAAATAACCCCAAGGACTAGGGATTTTTTTTCATCATCTGCAGATAGTCTCCATTCGTACTTTTCTAAATAAATTATATGCACCCTCCAGGTGTATTTTTTTGCCTAGTTCATATAATAAAAATAGAGGTGTCTACTGCAGGGGTAGAGGAGGTTATTTATTTATTTTAATCTAATTTAATGCCTCTGACAGCGAGAAAATGACAGCTCTGGCTGCAGTTAGGAGTCATATGGGCAGCTGCTGTGCAAACCTTCCCGACTGTAGCACCTCTACCCTGACCTCTCCACTCCTGCAAAAGGCTGTTGATCAATTTAGTTCAGAAGTGCCAAGCTCAAGAATTTGCCACTGTCAGCAGAATGGTCAGTGGGCAGCAGACACACAGCAAAAATTGTGGACCCACTTCTGTCTCGGTGCAGATGGCTGCAACTCTCCCTCAGAGTCCCATTGTTTTGTTGCAGCACTTTTTCCTAAATTCTGCCTCACTTCTCATTTACTTCCTCTGCCTCTCAGGACAGCCAGAAATAAGGAATTTGTAAATGTCCAGTGCCGTAAGAGCAAAGCAAATTGTTTCTCATTTGAAGCAGAACAAGGCTGGAAGTAGAGGAAGGGTCCTTTCCTCCTCCCAGACACCAGTTTGTCTAGCACTAGAGTTGCTCACCAGCAGCCCATGGCTTATCCAGGCTCTAGAGGGCTATGCAGCCTTGCCCATACATTGTTGGAAATCACAGAATCATTCTGGTTGGGAAAGATCCTTGAGATCATCAAGTCCAACCATTAAGCTTACTAGACAAAGTTCACCCTTAAACCATATCCCCCAACACCACATCTAAATGATCTTTAAACACATCCAGAGATGGTGACTCAACCACATCCCTGGGCAACCTGTTCCGGTGCCTGACCACGCTTTCAGTGAAAACATTTTTCCTAATGTCGACTCTAAACCTAGCCTGTCATAGGTTGAACCCATTCCCTCTGAACAAGACACTGTCACTAGGACAAAGAGCAACGCGTGTGAGCTGGAACATGGGATGTTCCATAGAAATATGAGAAAGAACTTCCCAGTGAGGGTGGCAGATCACTGAAACAGGCTGCCCAGGGGAGTTGTGGAGTCTCCTTCTCTGGTGACGTTTAAAACCGATGTGGCCATGTTCCTGTGCAACTTGGTCTAGGTGATCCTGCTGTGGTAGGAGGATTGGACTAGATGACCTTTCGAGGTCCCTTCCAATCCCTGCTGTTCTGTGATTCTGTGTGATTGCTTGTGAGAAGAGACCAGCACCAACCTACCCACAACATCCTTTAAGGTAGTTGTAGGAAGTGATGAGGTCTCCTCTCAGCCTCCTCTTCTTCAAATTAAAGAGCCTGAGCCTTTCCAATTTCTTCTCAATAAATGAACAAACGAAGTAAATGAGTGAATAGACCAAAGAATGACTGCCCCATGGAGATGTTCAGCTGCTGATTTGTGGAAGCAGTGAGGTACTGATCCTTAAAAGATTGAAAGGGCTCTGTTGCAACCTAGAAGTTTGCAAGAGTAGATTTTTCATGACAATTCTCCTACCAGAGGGCCAAAACTCTGTATTCTACTAAGATCACAAGAAAAATGATGCAACCATTGTGTATTATAAATAAACCTGGTTAACAAAAAGTGTTTCAAAGCTTAGGCTCCCCAAATCTTTTGATTTCTAATGAAATGCTGTCATCTTAGAGGCAAAATAAAATTCTTCCCTTAGAGACAGTAATTTAATAGCAGGGACATTAATTAATTTCATCTCCACATCAATGCTCTGTTTGATTTAAACCCCCATCCTGCAACCACAGAGGTGCCTGAGCATCTGCAAAGCCTGCAAGAGCTCTGGAGTGCAGCCAAGGAGAGGTTTGGTGTAGGTGGCAGATGGCAGACTAATGTAGACATGACAGAACCAGCTCTGAGCTAGTCTGCTCAGGTAGCACTAGTGGTTTACCAAGAGTAATGTGGTGCTTAGCCCAGGACAAGCAATTACAACCACTCATAGGTAGCTCAGGCAATAGGATGACTGTAGACCTCTGCTAGCAATAATGAAAATCATAATAGAGTCCTTCAAAATCCCCTCACTGGACTACAATACTCAGTGTGCCCTTGTGGCCAAGAAGGAGTGGTGACCTCTTGAATGTTGATAAAGATGTGAAGGGTGGGTCAAGAGGATGGAGACAGGCTCTGCTCAGTGCCATCCAATGATAAGACAAGGGGCAATGGGTGTGAGCTGGAACATAGGAGGTTCCACATCAATATGAGAAGGAACTTCTTCCCGGTGAGGGTGACAGAGCACTGGAAAGGGGTTGCCCAGGTGGGTTGTGGAATCTCCATCTCTGGAGAGATTTAAAACCTGCCTGGACATGTTCCTATGTGACTTGATCTAGGTGATCCTGCTGTAGCAGGAGGATGATCTTTCGAGGTCTCTTCCAATCCCTAATGTTTTGTGATTCTGTGATTTTGTGAGAGATTGTATCTTTGCATATACTTGTTTGTGCATTTTGGACAAGACAACCACAGGTTCAGCAATTCTGCGCTGGCAGCTCTTCACCATTCCTTCTAAATTCATTCAGCTGTGTTATACTCACACACCACCTTGACAGCTCTGAATTTTGTATTCTTCCAAGTGGCACCATAATTCAGTGGTGCAGCACTTCTTGGCCAGCTGTGGGAAGGGCCTCATTTCACTAGGTTCTGACATGATGACTTCTGGTCATAACTAGGCATCTGCTGGGTAATATCAGGATTTAAGGGAGTAATAATTACTATGATAATAACAGGCACTATCACTGGACTTCTTTCAAATGCTGTCTCAGGGTTGTGACTGAACAGCTGTTAGACTGAAGAATGCCAAAAGGAAAAGATCCTAATTTCTAGTCAGAGTTATGTGGGAGGTTATAGCTAACAAAACTCACAACATTAATCATCTTTTAGTAGAACACCTACACATATAACAGAAGAACTTCCAAGAGCTCAGGTAAAGCACATTTTCATTATATTTCTTTATGTCATAAGTCTATTCTTGTAAAATCTCTGCTTCCATTAAAAAAAGCATTAAATTTTATCGTTCTAGAGTAAATAAACTGACGATTTGCAGTGTTTGGATATATCATCTAAGTCTTTTTCATATTTCCCAATTTTATTAAGTTATATTACCAGACTGTGATAAAGTTTGCAAACTGATAGTTTTGGTGATCTACAATAAGAAATGACATGAGAAGCAAATCATGTTAAAACATTAAAAGGCAGAGTCATTGTCAACTGCAGAGTACAGGAAGCTGCAAGCAAAACTCTAAGTGACTTCAAATACAGCAGATCACTAAAAAAAAAAATCCCTACATCTTTGCTATTATAGACACAGTGGGATTTACTTGTGTTAAGGATGACCATGAGAATTCAAGATATTTGTTCATCTTATTTGCCTGGGCTTACCTGCTGTTCCTAACTTTGATGATTTCAATACCATTAATAAAACCCTGCTTTGCCTTTCATGTGCCCTGCATACAAGCCTACAACGAACTGCAGCGTGGGGAATTTATTTGCTGACAGAAGAACCCCTCCAAGGACAGCTACTGCACCCCCTCCCTGGGCAGCCTATTCTGTTCCCTGTCCACTCTGTCAGGGAAGAAATTTTTTTCTGATGTCCAATCTAATCCTCGCTTAGCGCCGCTTGAAGCTGTTTCCTCTCGTTCTATCATTAGTGACTTGGAAGAAGAGACCAACCCCCACCTCTCTCCAACCTCCTTTCAGGTAGTTGTAAAGCATGATAAAGTCTCCTCTTAGCCTACTTTTCTTCAGACAACCCCAGTTCCCTCAGTCGCTCCTCATAAGATGTGCTCTACAGGCCCTTTGCTAGCTTGTTTGGACCTCTAGCACCTTCTTGTATTGTATTGTCCAAAACTGAACACCCAAACACTCAGTGCTGAGGCCTCACTAGTGCCAGTGAAGGAGGACAATCATGTCTCTAGTCCTGCTGGCCACACTACTGATGATACAGGCCAAGATGCTGTTGGCCTTCTTGGCAGCATGGGCACACTGCTGGCTCAGGTTCAGCTGCTGTCAATCAGCATCCCCAGGTCCTTTTCTGAGGGGATTCCTAGGTTCTTTAAGTAGAGATAAATGTAATTGCATGTTTGTCAGAGTAATTTAGATGGAACTTCATGACCACAGTGATTTTGGGCTAGGTGCTGTTGTTAGCAGAGAAGATAACAGTTTAAGTGTGGCCATGTTCCTCAGGCTGTGAAGCAGGTGTCATCTTCATTACTGAGGGTCTGCTCACTCATCAGGTGGACAATTATCAACTTGACCTCAGCTATAAAGTACTCAATTTAAAAAAAATGTATCACAGGAAAGAAGAAAAAAGCTTTAAGAAAGTCTTACTCCAATGAGTCCCCAGTTCCTTCATATACTTCATACTCATGTACTGTTGAAAAGACCCTTTAGCAGCAGATTGCAGCTATGATTTCCAGCATGCCCCGACTTTTCTTTGGTTTAATGTACATTTGGCTTCACTCTTTACAAAATGCTAACATAATCTCTACCAGAAGCCCCAAACCTACACAAATTGAATTCCAATGGTTACACTGCTGAGCCTTTGGCTCCATGTTCGTCTTCTGAAGAGCAGCAACTTTCATACTAAATGAATTTCCCAGTAAAATCCTGATCAGCAATCATTTCAGATGTGACTCCTGACAAGGATTTTTAATGTCAACAGAAGATGACAAAAAAATGTCCCTAAGCATCTTAACAAGCCATCTGTCACTGTGTGCTGTTTCAGACAATTAGTTAACACGTAACGTTTACTCTAATTTTCAGCATTTTCCTCCTACAGAAATGTTCCGGTAGTTCGTCGTAGGTGAGCAAGGTTAATATTTTCTGGAGACAAAAATAAATTTCCTTGTTTACGTTCCTATATTTTCACTGACACTTGTCTTCTAGTCTGATACCTAGGGTTTGTGTAATACAAAAAATCACTGGTTAGCTGGAACAGTCCAGAGGCTTCAGAATGCATAATGTGAGAAAAAGTTTTATTTTGTTTTCAAACTACTTTTTAGAAATTCAAGGGGCAGATTTACTTAAAATTCAGAAACTTTTCCAAAATTCCTGATTATTGCCCACCTACCCATGCGTACCTATTCTTGAAAAATTAACTTTTCTTCCCTAGCAACATTTTATGGGAAAAAAACCTTTGTCAATTCATTAGTCAGAGTGGAACACAGAATAGGTACGTTTCTGGAAATCAGTTTTCTTTTTTATGGCACACTGTACAAACCTACATTCCCAGGCTCTCTCCCCAGTTTGCCAGCTTTGTCTATAGCTGTACACAAAAAAAGCACCATAGTTCTGAAAGTGACCAAGGCACGAACAAGCACAGCCCACATTTAATTGCATTACATTGTCTATGGACAGGAAGATAACGTACGATCTCTGTCTCTTTCTCAGTAAAGATAGTATTTTTTAAGAATAATGAGCAGCTCTTGACTAAATTGCTCCTATGAATGCAAAGATCTGATTTTTATTGTTCGACGTAAAATGCTCTACATAAAAATGTTCCACATAAAATGCAGACGACATCAAGTTGGGAGGGAATGTCAATGTGCTGGAAGGTCCTGTGCCTATACAGAGCGACCTCGACAGACTGTATTAATGGGCTGAGGATGACTGTGTGCGTTTCAATGGTGCCAAGTGTCAGGTCCTGCATTTTGGTCACAACAATACTGTGCAATGCTGCAGGCTTGGGGAAGTGTGGTTGGAAAGCAGTCTGGCAGAAAAGGACCTGAGTGTTCTAACTGACAGGAGGCTGAATATGAGCCAGCATTGTGCCCAAGTGGCCAAGAAGGGCAAAGGCATCCTGGTCTGTGTTAGAAACTGTGTGTCCTGCAGGAGTAGGGAGGGGATTGTCCCCTTGAACTCAACACTGGTGAGGTTGTACCTTAAGTTTTGGGCATTTCTGTACAAGGGAGACATCGAGGGGCTGGAGCAAATGCAGAGGAGGACAACGAAGCTAGGGAATGGCCTGGAGAATAAATCTGATGAGGCGAGATTGAGAGAGTTGGAGCTGTTTAGTTTGAGGAAGAGGAGGCTAAGGGGAGAGCTCATTGCTCTCCACAACTATCTGAAAGGACATTGTAGAGATAATGGTGCTGGTCTCTTCTCACAGGTAATTATCGACACAACCAGAGGAAAGGGCTTCAAGCTTCAACAGGGTAAATTTAGACTAGACATTAGGAAATAATACTCAACAGAGAGTGGTCAGGCACTGGAATGGACTGCCCAGGATAGTGGTTCCTCATCCCTAGATGTGTTTAAAAGTTGCTTAGATGTAGTGTTGGGGGATCTGGTTTAGGGGTGAACTTGTAGGGTAGAGTTGATGGTTGGACCAATGATCCCATGGGTCTTTTCCAACCTGAATGATTCTATGATTCTATGCTTTAATAAAAGCAAATATTTGATTCCCTCTACAAATTGAAGCCCTCTCAAAAGAGTAGGGCTTCTTGTGCCATAAACAGACTGCAGGATAGAACATACAAAAACTACCTTTGTTTTCAGGCAAACCACATGCCCTTAGTCACCTCCAAGTTCTCAGGCATCTCTTTGTAGTTGTAGTAATTTTCATCAGAAAAAGTGATATATAAGGACATGTAATAAGACCAACAATGAGGAGTTCCCTCAGTACAGCTGCCCAGTAATAGAAACAAGAAACAAGATATTTCTCCAACCCAGCACAAGGAAGAATGCCCATCACTTGCCACCATGCCAGTTCTGCACAGTACCACTCCAAAGGGAAACTTTTCATAAAAGCTAACGTAGGTAATTTCTCTTCCCTAGCTCTCCTCCAAATGTTGCTGTCTCAGCAAAGCACATCAGCATGGTGGGGAAAAGTGGTCCTTCCCTGCAGAAAGGAACTCCACAGGCTCTATGTTGCCTCTTCAAAACCAGAATTGCTATTCAGTGCGTGTGTCTCTTCAAACAGGCAAACAGGTGGGCAACTGACATAGAAGTAACATAGGATATGACGGAGCACTGGAACAGGCTGCCCAGGGAGGTTGTGGAGTGTCCTCTGGAGACATTTAAAACCCGCCTGGACGTGTTCCTGTGTGACTTGATCTAGGCAATCCTGCTGCGGCAGGGGGATTGGACTGGATAATCTTTTGAGATCTCCTCCAATTCCTAGTGTTGTGTGATTCTGTGAGTAAACCTGTCTGAGGTATTTCTTCTCAGTGTTCAAAACCAAAAGAAAATGGAGTGAGGTCTGTTATGCTGTGTCATAAAGACTTGCTGCTTTTATTTTCAAAGGCTTCATTTTCTCCCGAGCATCCCCATTGTCAGCTGGGATGAATGACTGTGGAACAACCCCCACCAATGCATGGACAAGGGCCATGCCAGTGCCAATAAGCACTGCAGAGCTTGCAGGTGATACCAGACATCGTGCTGTGACTGGTGCCGGCCCCTCAGCTGCCAAGACTGAAGTAGAAGCATCTTTGTTTCTCTTAATTTCTAAATTCATAATGTAGAATTTTCTTGTTTTGTGCTCTTGAATTTCCTTTAAGTGTATTGGTTGCAGTTCCCTTTCAACCTCACCACAGGACAGTTGTTCAGACACCCTGAAAAATTTATGTCACCTGCAATATCTGTGAATTAGAGTTTTCAAACATTAACGTGGACACAACAACAATCTCCCCTGTATTTGTTTAACGCGTTTTTTAAATTGTCTTTTTCTTCTGAGAAGTTTTTGCTGCATCAAAATGAAGACGTTTTCTGGAGAAAACTGATTCTAGTCAAAATGAACATTCTCTTGTTCCGGCAAAACTTACATGTTCTTTCCTTATTTCAGCAAGAAAAGCCTAAGTGAGAGAAAACTTAGCTAAGAAACCTTATTCCTGGAAACGACCATCTCTTTTTCTGAGCACAGAAAGACATTCTGATACCTGTTTTAACTCCTAAAGATGAGAGCTGAGGCTGTAAAGGACTGGTAGATGAAAGATAAGGAGATTACAGAGGTGCAGAATCCAGGGCGTTACAGTAATAATCGAGGACTATAGAGTTTTGCATCAAGGTGCCTCCAACCTGAACAGCCTTTCTGAAGGGTGAACTGAGAGACGCACTGCAGGAAGCTCTGTATTTCTTGAGACGACCTTGTTTTGCCTATTTACAGCTCATGTTCAATTTTGGCTGACTAATCTTCTGGTTTTTTGATCATCAAGCATCTTTCTCTCTCCTATCCCAAGCAAACTAAGATATCAAACAATTGCTCCTACTGCAGCAGAAAGAAATACAGCTTTAGGAAATATCTTTTGGGGTTTTTTTAATAAAAAGATTGACATCTCACTCCTCTGATGTTTTTTTTTCTCTCTCAATGGCCCTTAATAGCTACTGCACCGGGAGTCAAAAAAATCACTAACATTCCCGATCAGAAACTTGGACATGGGCACTCTTTTTTTAAACCAGTACTATAGCCACTGGCTCTTTTAAACCAGACACTCTGCTAAGGAAAAACTAGTCATATATACAAAAACAAACCAACGGGAGAATCAGAATCTTCACAGAGTTACAGAATGGCAGAGGCTGGAAAGAACCTCCAGGAATCATCTAATCACCCCCTGCTAAAGCAGACTAGGTGGCATTAGGTGGAGAGCAGCACAGGAGAAAGGAACCTGTGGGTGGCCAGCAGAATGACCAGGAGCCAGCAATGAGCCCTTGTGGCCAAGGTCAATGCCTTCCTGGGGTGGATCAGGAAGGGCGTGGTTAGCAGAGCGAGAGAGGCTTTTATTCTTACTGGTTTTGTTGAGATTGTTCTTCATGCTTACACAAGAGTTTACAAAGGGCAAATTCACAGCTAACACAGCAGTGAATCAACTGCCACGCTATCTGACACGACAAAGTAAGATCTTTCTCCCTATCCAATGACACTAACAGTTGTGTGGTATAAAGAAACTTTGATCTTGTTTCCATTCCAAGTATGTTGGTTAGTTTGTAGCACGTAGAAGCTTCTGAAGTATCTTTCATGAAAGACGGAAGTCAGTGCAGAACAGAGGAAAAATTGAACAATACAACTGAGAGTTAAAAGAAAGATGAAGAAATCCTGTCACAAAACTCCAGCTGCTTTATTCATATCTTTTCAGCAAAAAAGCTCGTGGTATCATCGAGAACTTAGGTTTCTTATCTCTATGCTTTCTAAATAAATTATCCTGGAGAGGTTGTGGGTACAAGTGTGTGCAACAGCATGCTGTTGAGGGGATCAATTACCACAGAATAATTTGGTTTACACAGCACCTGGAATACTGTAACAGAGCACCAGAGCCAACAAGCTGCGTAAGTCACATTGATGCAAGAAATTTGTCTGCACCATAGGCTTAGTTTAGCAAAACACTTAAAGACTCAATAACCAAGCTTAAGCAAATTGAAAAATATACGAGAAAGTTCCAAGCCCTCAGAGAACAGGTATTATCAATCACTTCACTGTATTAATGTTTTGCACAGGAGATAGCTTTGCAGGATTTTTTAAGACTCCAACATGCAGCCAACTCATTGTTTCCTCAGAAGAAAGGGTACACAGATAAGGAAACTTTGATGACCAAATCACAAATAAATCAAACAAACCCCAATGGTTATAGCATCATTTAGTATTTGTCATAGTGAATCATTCAGCTGAGCTGTGTATTTGCACTGAAGTTTTCTGCCCTAACGAGATAAAGCAGGCAGCTTTCTGTTTAAGAAGATAATAGATTTTTCAAAAGCACAAAACACTGCCACGAAAAAACCAAAATTTAAAAAAATACTGTGAATGGTCCTGCACCTACTTTCCATGTGGAAGTGGGTAGCTGCACAGTATCCTGCCGTGTTATTGAGGACTACACTCCAGCAGTTTGATTAGAAGCATGTTCCAATGTGACATTATCTTTGCTTCGGAAAGAGTGTTTTGGTGTTTTTCTCAATCCACGCATCAGAGTTTTGGAGGTCATTTATTGGATCTCTGTGGCTATTTTAGGAAACAGGGGAGGAGTGAAGGTTGAGCGAATTCATTTGCAGTGGTTGTAATTACAAAATAAAATAAGAAAAAAAACCCATCCCGAACAACCTAATCTTCAGGTCTAAGGGAAGAGCTTTCCATGGTAATAGCTTAATTTCAGGAAGAAATTCAGTGCAAGGTATATTTTGCTTCTTTGTATTTTAGCATCAGTTGCTTGCAGGGGAAGATACTTAAGCCCCCTGCTGAAGTTGACTTCCTTTTCTTATCAACCATGGTATTCTTTTGACCTTCCAGTATCTGAGGGGGGCCTACATGGTAGGGGAAGGTAATGCCAAGAGAGTTTGTGTGCATAGGATAAGGAGCAGTGGGTTCAAGCTGGGGAAGGATAGCTTTGCACTGGACATTAGAAAAAAGTTCTTCAGTGTGAGGGTGGTTGATGGCTGGAATGGGCTGTCCGGGGAGGTGGTGGGGACCCCATCCTTGGAGTCAATCAAGGTCCGGCTTGATGAGGCTCTGAGCAACCTGACCTAGGTAGAGTTGTCCCTGTGCAGGGAGGCTGGACTAGACGACTTCTAGAGGTCCCAGCCTACAACATTCTATGATTAAATATCTGATATTCAAATCCACAGGACACAAAATCCAACCTTTTAAATTACAGTTCTGCCTTAGAAACCTCAAAAGTGTTCCGCTTAGCTTTTGATGTCTTTCACAGCTGATGAAGACTCGGGGTGATACATCTCCAAGAACTTCTCAGAGCAAAGCTGATAATGAGATGACTGTCACTCATTCATCCTTGTATTGTTTTTCCAGGAAAACTTGTTCAACTTCAGACAGGATAAGCAACCCATGAAGGGATCAGCTTATCTTTATCACCAGAAGTTTACCAGGTGTGATAATTCCAGCAGCACTGATGAATTACCTCTGATTCTTTTTTAAAGAGTAGCTTCAGTTGTAAAGCTTTTGTTTCCCTTTTCTTTACTATATTTTTTGCTAATACATATTGCAGCAATAAAAGCACAGTTAAAATAAAGGAATAGATAAATAAACTGGAGGGCAACATGTCTACAAAGGTACTGAATTATGGCACCTCAGGCTGAACAAAAACTGAAGTGAAACACAGAATTAGCCAAGGAACATGTTCAGCTAAAGATACAATCCTATAGAACTAGCCCCTAAGAAAAGTTCCTGAACATGATGAGCGTTTTCCAAGTCTGCAGCTAACACCACAATTGTGGACTTTCAGAGTTAACCAGTCCTCCTTTCAATCAGCTTTTACCTCCATGTTAATTCAGTCTTCTCCACTTCACCCTGAAGGTGCTTTGTAACATGTCTTCCTCCACCTGTATATTAAAGTGTCACATTTTATTTAACACCAGAGCTTTTAGATTTGTGGGTTTTTTCCTCATCCACTTTCCTCATAAATCACCTTCCCTTTTGGTGAGGGGAGAAAGACAGAAACAGCAGAGGAAAAGCTGGTTTCATGCTTTGCAGTTATGCCCAAATCTAAATTTGCCATTAAAATCCTCTGTCTTTTCTACAGGTAACAGTGAAAAAAGACTGAGAAATTGTCTTTGTGCAGTTAGCTTTCTGTCTGTATTTTAGTTCACCTAATGCCATAAACATTCTGGTAAGATACCTTCATGATGTGAATAAAAGGCTTGGGCAACATTTCACGTATGAATATCGCAGCTCAGATCCATGAGAAATAACAGTGGGTTGGGGGAATTTATTAAAGATTGATAGATCAATAGACTATTAGGTGAGCTTTAGCAAGTAACAGTAAGATACTTTGCAATTATGTTTAGAATTGCTGCATAGCTTTGTTTAGACTAACTGAGCTAGTAGAGAACTCACCAGCCTTGGAAATAACAATGGAGAAGCAGCTTGCACAGCAAGAATCTTGTACACTTCAGGAGCAGAGGTGACCAGTGGAAAGTTCAATGTGGAGAAGACCCCCCTGCCAACTCTGGAAGACTCTTTTAACCTAAACACACGTGCTCAAACTGTGAGAGGTTTATGTAAAAGTAACTGCATGTGTACAAACTTTCTAGAGATGGGATAGCTCTACAAATTAGGAACTGTGTAACTAGCGAGTGGTGCTGGAGAACCCGGCTCTTGCAAGTTCCTCCACAGATTGTTGAGCTCGACACTGTGTTGTAAATAAATTATTCCACTGCTTCACAAACTTTTTGCCTCTGTAATATCGAAGGTGTTTCCAACAGATCTGAATGAGCAAATCAGACCAAACTGGACAGCTGGGCATCTGAAGCTTCTTTGTTTTACCAATTCTAGCTCCTGCTAAAGCTAAAATTCATTTCCTTCTTTCCCTCTTAATTTCTCTGTCTGTTTTTATGTATTATTTATTCCTGTAAATATATTATTTAGATCTGTATTTCTATTACTCATCTTACAAAACACCTAGCTATATTTTTTACACGAAAGATGCTGTACAAAGTGCTATACCGTATTGCACCCACCCTGAATTTCTAACACTCTCAGGTGAACCAGAGTAACTGCACTGCATACCGATACGGAAACAATGGTTTGGGTGCTGCAAGGCAATATCGCTGTAGAACGCGAGCATATGAGACTGCTGAAAATATTTTGCCTGCTACTATGCCAAATACCTAAATATGAGAATGCAGAGCCACAAGGATGGTAAAGAGGGTAGAGCATCTCCCTTATGAGGAAAGGCTGAGGGAGCTGAGAGCTTGGAGGAGACTCGGGGGTGACCTCACTCACATTTATTAATATGGAAAGAGTGGGTGTCAAGAGGATGAAGCCAGACTCTGCTCAGTGGTGTCCAGTGATAGGACAAGGGGCAGCAGTTGCCAGCTGGAGCAGAGAAGGTTCCACATAAACACACAGAAAAACTGTCCCTGTGAAGGTTACAGAGCCCTGGCACAGGCTGCCCAGAGAGATTGTGAAGTCTCCTGCTACAGAGACATTCAAAACCCTCCTGGATGCAGCCCTGTGTGACTTGATTTAGGTGATCTTACCCCGGCAGGGGGGTTGGACTGGATGGTCTTTTAAGGTCTCATCTAACGCTTCACTTTCTGTGATTCTGTGAAACAAAGAAAGGGAGAAATAACAGGAAACCTTACAGACAACTCACAGTATTTGATACACCAGGAATACTCCTCTTTAGCCATATAAAGCTAAGGAACCACACACATAGCAGACTCTTTATGCCATCTTAGATAGTGGAGACAGGAAAAGAAACTGTTTTGATATTTAGTTGTTGTTTACCATAACGGGGTGGAGGGG
>JAOXOE010000827.1:6175833-6186552 GCA_028565055.1 Phoeniculus purpureus
CCATCCCTAATGACTGGATCTAGGGGATCCTGCTGTGGCAGGGGGATGGGACTGGGTGATCTCTTGAGGTCCCTTCCAATCCCTAACGCTCTGTGATTCTATGAAACTGGTGTCCAAGCCAAGCTGTGTGAAGGATGAACCACTGCCAACCCTTGTGTCCCGTCACCCTCTGCGGAAGGGGCGGAAGCCCTAATCAGGGAGCTGCAGCCCTTCTCCGTGTCCCTTACCTGCCTCTTTAAACAAATGCAAATTAAAGCCCTCCGTCGGGCTGGTTCCTTCCCTTCCTTCACGTAACCGATGTTATTGGATTTTTATGCAGCACATTACACCCTGAGCCATGTCTCCTACTATTTTGCTTTCAAATTGTATCTCCTGCCATTTGTGTCACATTTAAAATGCTAACAGTATAGAATGTCATTTACAGAATCGGGGCGTTTGCTGCGGAAAATTAATTTGACTTATTCCTTCTGCCTGTTCCTATCTCCAGGCCAATATTATGCTACTCATTCTACAAGAGTAATACTTAATGAATAGGACTATTAATAATGTCAAGGTCCATGGGGGTCTTATGGGTAACGGATAGGCGTAGGCTGTGAGGGGGCAGTCACCTGACTTCGGTTAATGTTCCATGAAAATATCAGGCAGTGCAATGTAATTACGGAGCAGAGGATAGTGAAGGCAAAAAAAAGAGACAGACAGAGGAAGAAGGGAAAATCGGGGGGCTTGGGAGGTGCTTAAGTATTTTTTCCAATTTAGCCACTAATTTACCTGAAAACCTTTGTCAGACCAGGTGTGAGAAATGTTTAGGGTTCAATGGGGACCAAAAACAATCCCTCGGCAAGCAGGTACCTAATTCATGAGGAGGGTGATGCGGTCGGGTGAGTTTGCAGCGCTAGGCAGGAACTGTGGCTTTGGCATCGCACGGGTGGGAGTGGGATGTGCGCTCACACGTACACGTGTGTGTGTGTGTGTGATCCCTGCTTACGGGGAACGGGAACGTGAGGTAAAACCCGCCTGCGCCGCTTGGTCTAGGGGATCCTGCTCTGGCAGGGGGTTGGACTGGCTGACCCTTTGAGGTCCCTTCCCATCCCTGATGCTCTGATGATCTACAGGATCCTGCTCAGGCAGGGGGATTGAACTTGATGATCTTTCAAAGTCCCTTCCAATCCCTGATGTTCTGTGATACGTTCCTGTGTGACTTGGTCTAGATGGTCCTGCTCAGGCAGGGAGATTGGACTGGATGATCTTTTGAGGTCCCTCCCAATCCGTAATGTTCTGTGATTCTGCCCATAAGTTCTAAACCAGAAGAAATCTTCCTCCTATTTCTAAATTTCATTTTATTGTGCTGCTTGCTGTGAAAATCCTGCCCACAATGAAGTGGCCGGAGGCACCGGGTTGCCGTGGGCAGGGCAGCCCATGCTCCGAGCTGCCAGCGATGCTCATGCAGGTGTCACAGGCACGTTGAGGGGAAGCAGCTGCTTTTAGGTCCTGATCCTGCACTTGCTAGGGCTGTTTTGCTTTTTGTGAGTGGTTTTAACAGGGATGCTCTTCGGTGTTCAAGGTCCTTGTGCCTAGAGCCACGTCCAGCGTTACCAGCTGCGTATGTAGGAGGGAAGGGATGAGGAGATCAGCTCCTGAGATGCTGCCTCATGGAACAGATTTTCCTCCTGTGCCATTGTTTTTGGTAGTTATGTGAGGAAATGTCAAACAGCAGCTACACCTGGAGGGGAACCTTCCAATACTTGTTTAGGTGTTTGTGCTTTTGGTTCCAACTCTCTGCACGAAGACTGGATGCTGCTTTGCTTTCAGCTGCGTCTTTCTTTGTCTTGCTCTTGGGACCATCAGGACTGATGGAGCAGGGTGTACAGCTGGAAACTGCACCTCCAAAGTGGAACTGAAAAGGCTGGAAAGGGTTGGTGTTATCACAGAACCACAGAACATTAGGGATTGGAAGGAACCTCCAAAGATCATCCAGTCCAATCCCCCCACCAGAGCAGGGTCACCTAGACCAAGTCACACAGGAGCATCAAGAGATCATGTTGGCAGAGACCTGGGCTTCTGCTTTGCCATGTCTGGTGCCCCAGGAGCTGTGGGTGGCTGAGGTGTGGTCTGAGAAACCCCTCCTGCCTCTCTCTGCCAGTTGCATTTGGGAGGTCCGTCAGATGGAGAGATGGTCCAGTGTGTCCCACCATGCCAGCAGCTGGCTGCAGGGGCTGTGTGAGCACAGGGCAGGGCAGCAGTGAATTGCTTCTTGCTTGGCTAGACATTGGGGATCTGCATGAAATACTGTGTCCAGCACGAGAAGGACGAGGATCAGAGGAGGCCACAAAAATACTCAGAGGGCTGGAGCCCCTCTGCTCTGGGGACAGGCTGAGGGAGTTGGGGTTATTCAGCCTGGAGAGGAGAAGTCTCTGGGGAGACCTTCTAGTGACCTTCCAGTCCCTGAGAGGGGCTGTCAGGAGGCTGGGGAAGGCTGTTCCCAAGGGCAGGGAATGATAGGATGAGGAGTGATGGTTTGAAGATGGAAAAGGGCAGAGTGAGGCTGGAGAGGAGGAAAAAGTTGTTGGATCTGAGGATGGGGGATCCCTGGAACTGACTGCCCAGAGAGGGGGTGGAGGCCCCATCCCTGGAGCCATTCAAGATCAGGCTGGCTGGGGTTGTGGGCAACCTGGTCTGGTGAGCGCTGGCCCTGCTTGTTTTAGTGGGGTTGGACTGGCTGCCCTTTGGAGGTCCCTTCCAACCCGGTGATTCTATGATGCTTAAGCCACAGTATGGTGGTGGCCCCATCCCTAGAGCCATTCAAGGTCAGGCTGGCTGGTGCTCTGGGCAACCTGTTCTGCTGCGTGCTGGCCCTGCTTGGTGTAGGGAGGTTGGACTGGCTGCCCTTTGGAGCTCCCTTCCAACCCCATGATCCTATGATTCTATGAAATGTCCATGTTGGACGAGGGTGACACTGAAAGCTCTGACTCCGGAAGGTCTTCTCCAAGCTCTCACCGTGCAAGTTCTCAAGGGTTCTGTGACAGCAAAGCCCTTCTCCCTCCCCTTGGTGTTTGCTGGGACCTGCATGGGTGGGTCTAAACTCAGCACCCACATACCAGGAGGACACTTTACCAATAGCCAAGCTTGATGAAGCACGTTGGGCTCCCCGTTGGATCCTCCTACCCATCTTCATCCTCTTGTGATCGTTATTTTTCCCCTCGACGAAGCTTTACTCATGTCTGCGGCGTGCATTAAGACGGGCGGCATTAGGCAGCCCCGGCACGGCTCGTCGCGGCGTGCCTCACTAATTCTCACTATTAGGCCACCTGCTGACAACTCCCGGATGGAGCCGCATCCCTCTGTCAGAGTTCGCCATGAATAAACATGAAAGAGACAAATGAGGCAGCGCTGGCGGTTGCTTTGCAGCCAGCCGTGCGTCGTTCCCGCGCGCAGATGGCTGGGCTGTGGGCACGAGTTGCTCACCTGCCTCCTGGTGGGGTGGGTTCTCCTTGGAGATGGGTTTCAGGGGGTGTTTGTGCTGATGCAGAGGCTCGGACTCCTCTTCCCAACACTTAGGAGCCCAAGTCATAACCTATGACACTGGGATCAGCAAACCAAGCGTCAGTCAGGAGATGGGTTAGTGGTTTGGGGTTGTAGGGTGGACAGTTGAACTTGAGGGTCATAGTAGAATCATCCTGGCCGGAATGGGCCTCCAGGATCAGCAAGTCCAGCCCTCAGCCCAATACCTCCCTAACCCCTAGAGCATGGCCTCAAGCGCTCTAGATACTTGGTTTTTAAACACCTCCAGGGATGGACCTCCAGGATCAGCAAGACCAGCCCTCATCCCAACAGCTCCTTAATCCCCAGACCATGGTCTCAAGTGCTCTAGCTGCTTGTTTTAAACCCTTCCAGAGATGGGGATTCCACCACCTCCCTGGCAGCCTGTTCCAGTGCCCAACCACTCTCTTTGAAAGAGTTTCTTCCTAAGATCCAACCTAAACGTCCCCTGATGCAACTTGAGGCCACTTGCCCATGTCCTATCATTAAGAGTTTGGGAGAACAGACCAGCACCAGCCTTGCTACAACCTCCTTTGAGGTAGCTGTAGAGAGCAAGGAGGTCTCCTGTCAGCCGCCTCTTCTCTAGACTCAACAACCCCAGTTCCCTCAGCTGCTCCTCACAGGTCTTTTCCGACCTTGATGATTCTATGATTCCTGCAGCTTTCTGGGTGTCTCATCAGCACAAGTGCCAGCAGATCTCTTGTATTAAACTGGGGTGAACTTCAGAGTTTCAGCAAAATCAGTCAGTTCCTTTGGGTTCATAGAATCACAGAATGCTGGGGATGGGAAGGGACCTCTGGAGACCATCCAGTCCAATCCCCCTGGCCAGAGCAGGATCCCCTTGCTCAGGTCACACAGGGCTGCATCCAGGAGGGTTTGGGATGTCTCCAGAGCAGGGGGCTCCACAACCTCTCTGGGAAGCCCGTTCCAGGGCTCCATCACCTCACAGTAAAGAAGTGACTTGGTCTAGGTGGTCCTGCTGTGGCAGGAGGATTGGACTGGATGATCTTTCAAGGTCCCTTCCAGTCCCTAATGATTCTGGATGATCTTTTGAGGTCCATTCCAGTCCCTAATGATTTTAAGTTTCTTCTCATCTCCAGGGGGAACTTCTTATGTTCTAGCTTACTTTTTATATTCTAAAGGGGTTCCAACTCGCTTAATTCCCACCCAAGTGAGGTCGGGAGAGGCACCATCACTGACCGACATAGACACAGTGAAGAAGCTCCCTATCAGCTGGCTGAGGGACTTGGGATTGTTTAGGAGGGGAGACCTTATTGTCCTTCACAAGTCCCTCAAAGGAGGCTGTAGGGAGGCTGGGGTTGGACTTTTCTCCCACATCACTGCTGACAGGGCCAGAGGAAGTGGCCGCCAGTTGCCTCGGGGGAAGGTCAGACTGGAAACTGGGGAAGATGTGGTGAAATCACAGAACATTAGGGATTGGAAGGGACCTCAAAAGATCACCCAGTCCAATCCCCCAGCCAGAAAGAGCAGTTAAACATTGGAACCCACTGCCCAGGGCAGTGGTGGGGTCCCCATCCCTGGAGAGGGGTTCAAAAGGCAGTAGAGGTGGCACTTTGAGACAGGGTCTGGTGGTCATCGGGGTGTTGGGTTGATGACCTTAGAGGTCCTTTCCAACCTTAATGGCTCTGTGATTCTTAAGGGGGTCCCCCTGCTGCTGCTGCACCTATCTCACCTAAAACCAGCCACACGGGTGCCCAGTAAAGGCAGGGTCTGCCCTCCTGGCCGGGGCTGGGGCAGCTCAGAGCTGTGCAGATGCAGCCTCCGTGTGCAGGTGACGGCACTAAATCCCCCGCCCCGATCGCAAGAGCTCAGGGGCCACGTCCACAAACCAGCTCAGCTCCTTTCCCTTCGACCCCCATTTTCTCCTGCCACTCTTTGATTTCTCCTCTCGCCTCAGATTTACAGCCGCCCTGTCCAAATATATTACGGGAAATAAAGGATAAAATGCTCTAAAAAACCCACCTTCCCAAGCAGGAGAGCAGGCTCTGGTGGGAATAAACGAGCTGGTTTGTTATATGGCTCAGCCTCTGCCACCTGAAGGTGACGCCTCCTTCCTATTCTTTTTTCCTTTATTATTATGTTTTATTGCTGCCCATTTGCCTTCATTATAATTTATTTGTTAATCCCCGCTCCAGCTCATGAATTTTGCATAAGGGGAAGGGGAGACTCCAAGGAAAAACCCCCCACCCCACCAGCCATGCTCCTGGCATGTTGGACTGGATGCTCTTTCGAGGTCCCTTCCAGTCCCTGATGCTCTGTGATGCTGTGAAACCCAAAGAGATGCTGCTGGCCCTCGTAAAGGTGAAGGACACAGTCGGAGGGCAGGGCTGCCTCCCTGGCCTTCCATCATCCTCTTAAAAGGCAAATATGCAGTCAGCAAAAAGAAAAGGGAGGTGGGGGGAAGTGTCTGTGCGAAGGATCCTGATGGCCTCGTCGGGATTCGGCACCTCACAGGTCAGAGAGGACAAACCCCAACCCCCCCTTTCTCCTGAGCTCTTATCCTCAGGTGAGCCAACGGCTCCTCCGCTTCCACATCCTCCCAACTTTCCTTCCTTCCTTCCTTCCTTCTTTTTTCCTCCACCCCCCCAACCTCTTTTTTTATGAGGCATCCTGAGTGTAAAAAATATAGCCTGCCTTTATGGTGCTCCAGCACGAATGAAGCTATAAAATTATGAACAGTTTTTATGATGGCTATTCAGGGGATGCTTTGATATTGATGGTGCACACGCTGGATCTGTCTGGTTTTTTCCCTTCCACACCCCCCCCCCCTTCTCCTTTTCCTCCCTATTTTTTTTTTTGCATCCCTCCTGAGTGGGGTGGAAAGATCTGGCTGGAGGTGGGAGAGGTGCTGGGGCAGGGGGGAGCCTGTGTAACTATTTTTCATGCATTTAATATATTAATTATCCGGTAAATGCTCCCTCGGCTGTACTTGGGGTGCTGAGGAATGACAGCTCCTCAGCGAAGCTCCAGAGGCAGCCCATCAGCCCTCAGTGTATTATGGCAGAGAGGTCAGCGTGGGGTTAATGTAACTTTTTATTTGCTGATTTTTCATAGATGGGGCGGGGGGGAGAAGAAAAGAGAGGGGCTGAAGAGAAGGTGTCAAAAGAGCAGAGATAATGACCAGTGTGTTCCGTCCTCCCAGTCTGCTCCGTGGCGGAGGGTGGTTATGGGAATGAGGGATGCTCGAAGGCTTCTTGGGATGCTTGAAGGCTTCTTTGCAGAATCACAGAACATTAGGGATTGGAAAGGGACCTCGAAAGATCAGCCAGTCCAATCCCCCTGCTAAAGCAGGATCACCTAGACCAAGTTGCACAGGAACATGGCCAGGTGGGTCTTAAATGTCTCAAGAGAAGGAGACTCCACAACCTCCCTGGGCAGCCTGCTCAAAGGCTTCCTGGGGTGCTCCTGACAAGGGGCAGTGGGTGTAAGCTGGAAGAGAGAAGGTTCCACATCAATGTGAGAAGGAACTTCTTCACAGTGAGGGTGACAGAGCCCTGGAAGGGGCTGCCCGGGGGGGTTGTAAGTCTCCTTCTCTGGAGACATTTAAAACCCGCCTGGACATGTTCCTGTGGGACTGGATCTAGGGGATCCTTCTGTGTCAGGGGGATTGGACTTGGATGATCTTTTGAGGTCCCTTCCAAGCCCTAATGACTGGATCTAGGGGATCCTGCTGTGGCAGGGGGATTGGACTTGGATGATCTTTGGAGGTCCCTTCCAAGTCCTGATGTTCTGCGATTGTCCAGGGGTTTCACTGCAGAGAAAGGGAGCAAAAGCCTGCGAGGGGAAAAGTCTTGTGGCAACCAGGAGAAAGCCCATTCAAACTCAAAATAGATCATCCAGTGGCAGGACTGACCTGAGGACAACTGCTTCCCCCTGCCCACCTCTCCCCTTCCCTGCCCTGCTTTTCTGAAGGGTTCTGGTCTGGGGCAGCCCTGCTCTAATAGCTCTTGTATCGAGTATTGATCAAAGACGTAATAGGGGTTTAATTTTCCTTTAAAAGGCTTGTAAGTGATCTTGGGTAGCTGAAATGATAAAGGAATCTTTGTGTTGTATAGATTTGGGCTTAAAGCATCTCCTGTGCGTGCGAGGCGCGTTTGCATGAAGACTCTGTAGAAGGGTGTTCCTGTGTGTGTGGGGGTGTGTGTGCACTTACCCAGCGATGCTCCCATTACATTTGAATGGAGTGAAACGTGTCCCACCGAGGGCAATTACTGCAGCGCCCACCCGCTTGTTCCCCTCGTTGTTACTGCTCCCAACACTCTTACACAGGGAGGATTCAAGTTTGAGAGACTGAGCTTGTGGAATTGTAGAGCGTATTGGGTTGGAAGAGACATCCAAAAGGCATCTAGCCCAACTCCTCTACCAAAAGCAGGGCCAGCACTCACCAGACCAGGTTGCCCAGAGCCCCAGCCAGCCTGATCTTGAATGGGACCTCCACCCTGTCTCTCAGCAGCTTGTTCCAGGGGTCCCCCACCTTCAGATTTAACAACTTTTTCCTCCTGTCCAGCCTCACTCTGCCCTTTTCCAGCTTCAAACCATCACCCCTCGTCCTATCGTTCCCTGCCCGAGTCTTCCCCAGCCTTCTGACAGCCCCTCTCATCCTGCATCACCCCTCACAGCCCTGGGGAGCTTCATGCCAGCTCCTGGGAGGCAACTTCACTGCTTATAGGGACACAAAGATGATCATGTCAGCCAGGGAACTTGCTCCATGTGTTAGACTGACCTTCAGCCAGGTGGGGTTCGACCAGAGTACCCTCTGCTTGTGGGACTGATGCTGTTTCCATGGAAGTGTGGCAACCAGGCGTCCCTCCCCGTAATTCTGTTCACCCAAGGAATGTTTGGAAATCCGACCTTGTGTTGCTGTGAGATTTCCATAGGCACCACCTTCTCAGGGTTTTCTGCTGCAGAGCCTCTCTCTCAACACTAGCCTCTCTCCTAGCAGCAGCAGTAGTCTCCCTCTCTCCCAGCATCAGTCTCCCTCGCAGCAGCAGCCTCCCTCTCCCCGCAGCTCGCCCTTTGTTCAGGACGAGTGACAGACAATTCGTTTTCCAGATCTACTTGTTTTCCTCCTTTTCCCCCTCTCTGTCTCTCAGTAGTTTTAGGATTTAGTTTTCACAGCAGGTTTCACCTGTACAAGGAGGAGGGGAGGGAAGAGCAGCAGGTGGGGGCGAAAGGCTCTGGCTCACAGGGTTTTCTATCTTTAAAACCCCTTCCTTTACTTCTCCCGCTGATAAACTCCCTGCAATGAGCAACTGGGTTCTGCTTTCGACCCTGGGAACGGCGAGCAGACCGCAGCGCTCCGGTTGCTGCTCAGCGCCCCTCAGCGCAGCTGCGGCTCTGCCGTGAGCTCGGCGCCTGCTGCTCGCTGGCAGTGGGAGGCTCCCGGGTGCTCCGCTTCAGCCTGACTTTCTCCTGGGCAGGAACACGCAGGCTCTGCGTGTGCTTTTATCATCTGGGGGTTTGGTCTTCTCGTGGTCCTCAGGTTCTGAGGGAGTCAAAGCAGAAAGCAAAGCCAACCTGGCAGGGCTTCCAGAAGTCACGGGGACTGAAGTGGTGGCCTCCAGCTGACATCTCAAAGGCTCATGAATTATCTCCAGGACATCAGTGCACAAGATGTTTCCCTCTTATTGTTGGATATCGGGTAGTTCTTGCTGCTCCCGTGGTTTCCCTCTGTTCCAGCGTGGAAGCAGACAGATATCTGACTTAGAAGTGTTTTGGGCTCGTTTTGCTTTGGTTTGGGATTGATTTGGGTTCTTTTAAAGAGCTTGGTGGTGGTGATTGCCATCCAGGGTGGGAGCCAGCTCTTTCTGTAGCCTCGAGAGTCGAGGAGGACACCTCCCCTTGCTTAGCCTGGTGAGGGATGCCTGTGGATGCTATGGGGAGAAATATATGGGTGGGGGGAGGACAGGGAATGAGGATTGAGACCCCCCCCCCCCCTTGCATCTTGGCAAGCACTGGAAGGGGCTGCCCAGGGGGGTTGTGGAGTCTCCTCCTCTGGAGATGTTTAAAACCTGCCTGGACATGCTCCTGTGTGACTGGATCTAGGGGATCCTGCTGTGGTGGGGGGATTGGACTGGATGATCTTTTGAGGTCCCTCCAATCCCTCTGTGAAAAGGACTTCTGAAACCAGGGCAACTTAGACACTTGGAGGTGCAGTAGGTTTTCCTGCCCTGGTGGAGGATTCATAGTGACAGCTAGGTCTGATTTGGCCTTGAGTCCATGTCCACGAGTGGAGAAATTGGGGAACGGATGAGAGACCTCGGCATGGGGGTCATGGAGGTGTTGGCTTGAAGGTTGGACTTGATGACCCTAGAGGTCCTTTTCAACCTTTGTGATTCTGTGATTCTCAAAGACTCATCTCAAGTGGCATCTGGCTGGATCCATCCTGGTGATGGCTACAGGGAAGGGCTGCTGCTCAGCTAGCCACAGCTGCTGCTCCACTAGCCACAGCTCTACTCGCTCCTCATTTTGCAGGAGATTTTACCTTCTGTGTTGTGTGTTTTTAACGCCAACGTTTTACCCTTCAGAAACGTGGCGTGAACAGAATAGCAGCTGGCAGGTAGCACCGGGAGCACGTAGGAGCTTCAGCAGAGAGGCACGAGGAGAAAAACACAGCGAAGCTTGAACCTCTCCTGCCCGGCAGAAATTGTTTCTGTCAATATTTTTAATTTCAGCTTGTGGGGAGCGAGCAGGATGGAGAAGTGAGGTCTAAGCAGATGGTTATGAGTGAGCTGATAAGGCTGTTCGGCAGCTGAATGCACGAGCACAGGCATCCAGGCGAGGTGTGGAGGTCCAGCCCCTCCAGTTCTGCACACACTGGGAGAACTGGGTGCTTTTGAGTCACCTTTGCTGACCAGTCTGTTTAACATCGAGGAAATGTGTTTAGGTGATTCCACTTCTCCTGTCCCTCTACTCTGCCCTGGTGAGACCACAACTGGAATCTTGTGTCCAGTTGTGGGCCCTTCAATTCCAGAAGGACACAGAGCTGCTGGAGAGAGCCCAGCACAGAGCCACAGGGATGATGAAGTGAGGGGAGCATCTCCCTGCTGAGGAAAGGCTGAGGGAGCTGGGGCTCTGGAGCTGGGAAAAAAAGGAGACTGAGGGGTGACCTCATTAATGTTGATAAATATGTGAAGGGTGGGTGTCAGGAGGATGGAGCCA
>JAOXOE010000827.1:6219209-6231417 GCA_028565055.1 Phoeniculus purpureus
CCTGAGCAGAGCCTGGCTCCATCCTCCTGACACCCACCCTTCACATATTTATCAACATTCATGGGGTCACCCCTCAGCCTCCTTTTCTGTAAGCTCAAGAGACCCAGCTCCCTCAGCCTTTCCTCAGCAGGGAGATGATGTTCTCCATCATCTTCATAGCTCTGTCCTTGACTGTCTCCAGCTGCACTGTGTCCTCCTTGAGCTGAGGGTTGATGAGGCTGCTCTGTCCTAGCGATGCTTTTCATAGAATCCCTCCCCAAATAAGAACACCAGCACCCTTGGGGTGCTCTGTGATCCAGCTCTGTCAGGGGGGGTTGGACTAGATGATCTTTTGAAGTCCCTTGCAATCCCTAATGTTCTGTGATTCTTTGATGTACTCTTAATTTACGAAGGACTGTGTTTGTGCTGGAGCAGGGAGACCAAGGGAGGCTCAGATCTCAACCTTTATGTCTGTGAGATGATCAGCAAACAGTGCAACTGTGTGTGAACATGACATTTGTAAATAAACAGGCAAAGTACTATCCGTGGGACCTTCATTTCACCCAGACTATTGAATCAGCTCCTCGTAACGGCTTGTTATTAACCAAGTGGCATAATTCCAACTTAAACTCTCCCTTTATTTACCAGAGCCTTGTGAGGAGCTAGCGCTGAATGCTTAATGTTCCACCTTCTAGCTACGTGTGTTTATAGAAGGAGCAGGCGATGCTGAACTCGGAGGTCTAGAGCTGGGTGATGAGTGAGCGAGGTGTGACTCTCAGTTTTTCAGAAACTTCCAGGTCTGTTGTTCTAACAGAGGAGTCTTACAAACATGGGATGATGAACAACCAGAACACGCGATTGCCTGTATTTACACCCTCCCCTTTAGAACAGCAGCTTGTTCTTTTCACTTTCAACTTAATACTGTAGCTCCAGTTGAACTTTGCAGTGTTCAGTGCACCAGGTTGTGCAGGGGCCCCATCCCTGGAGGGGTTCAAAGGCAGTGAAGGTGGCACCTTGGATCAGAGTCTGGTGACCACTGGAGGTGTTGGGTTAAAGGGTGGACTTGGATGATCTTCGAGGTCCTTTCCAATCTTAATGATTCTGTGAAAGTACAGCAGTTGTGGAACCTGTTGTGATAGTCTTGTATGAAGGGGATTGGAAGGGACCTCGAAAGATCGTCCAGTCCAATCCCCCTGCCAGACCAGGACCACCTAGACCAAGTTGCACAGGAACACATCCAGGTGGGTTTAATGCATCTCCAGAGAAGGAAGTGATAGGATTTCTGGTGGGAAACTCATAGGAAGCAAATTGTTGTGCCTGGATAACCTGCTTTTCCACAGCAGGGTGTGAGCCTGGCTCTCAGGGGATGGACACATGGCTCACAAGCTTCTCGTGCTACCAGCAGGCAATTCTTTATGTGTGTGTGCAAAATTAGGGGGGGAAAATAGCCCCTACCCCTTCTCCAAGGAGGACTGTCACCCAACAGCAGAGCAGGTGCTACAGCTGCATGTGGTTGTCTTCCAGGCAGCTTGTCAGATGGAAGGAAGCAGGGCAATGCTTTGCATGAACTGTCCTTGTAGAAGGCTGCCTGTGCTCCTTCCCCTGAAGTTCAGCCTTTCTTATGTGGTGACTGGAGGCTTAGAAATGTGAGTGATGGCATTGCCTGTGGCTCAGGGCAAAAGTGCCTGTGCTGCAGAAGTGGTTGCTGATCATAGGTGCTCCTGTACTGCTTAATATATGAGATAAAATTAGGATGGAGGGGTGGATGTGGCTTGGAGGCTGATGAACTGTGCTTAGAAGAGCAACAACAGCTCCTCCCCTCTCTGGAGCAGTGTAAGAGGCATGGGGCTCCTGACAATTCTCTCTTGAGATGAGAGAAGAGCGGTAAAGGCATCTCAACAAATTAATTTGGGTGTTTAAATGATGCTGTTAATCCTTCCTGTAAACAGGACTCGAACAATGAGCTGTACCTGCTCACTCTGTTTTCAGATGCTCTTCTCAGCCTTCCTTCTCCCCAGTAGAGAACCCCCAACCTGGTGAACGTACTAAGTGAACTCAGGGCTACCTCTGTGGGTTCCTACTGCCTTTATGATACCCAAGCAGCATCCAAATTACCACTTGCATCCATCCTCTGCCCTCCTAACCCCAAATATCTGGGTTAGCGTTTGGGGGTTTGTAGGGTGGATGGTAGGGCTTTGATGATCTTGAAGGTCTTTTCCAGCCTCAATGATTCAGTGGGTTTTACATCTGTTGTTTAAGGACGTGGAGCCCCATGGCAGAGGGCTACCCCATCCCTCAGCTTTTGGGTTCTTAGATTTCCATTAAAGGGTTTTTCTTGAAAAGTTAAACTTTTCTCATGGAGAACCTCAACACATACTCTTGGGGCGCAAGTCCTCGTAGGCTCAGCGATGCTCCAGCCACTCGTGCACCACCACCCTCCCTACCCCAAGCTGGCTTGACAGAATGGGTGCCCCGAGATAAATAGGCACCTTCTGCACGAGGCTGAAAATCGAACCGTCCCTTGTGCTCATCTGGAACCGGAGCTGAATAGATTGTCATGAGAGCCTGGGGACAAGAGGAGCAGAGGAGGGGTAGGGGGGGGCTTACTGGGGCAGTCCGCCCGAGCGGGTTGGCATCAGCTACAGTGATCCACGGGCCTGAGCATCTCCGCGGCACCCAGCTGCATCGAGGCGCACAGCGCCAAACCGCTGCGACACCACCCGGCATCTGGGGCCCCGTGGTGGAGCAGTGGGGAAGGGGGGGACAAGAGGAGCTGGGGGAGGGGAGAAGGGCCATGCATATAAATCATTATTGGCGAACATCTCAGCTCTTGAGCCAGGCTGTCGCTTGCCGCTGCTCGCGGTGCAGCCCAGACATAAATCATAATTCCCCTACAATAGATCCTTTTGCAGCCGCCATCAGGAAAAGTGTGTTGGTTTTATCGATTTTTTGACACCGGGGCCCTGGCAACGGCCGCTCTGAATCATTATGAAATGAAACTGATTAGGAATTCATGGAATACTAAATAAACTTTACGAGCCCGTTGCAAGTTTTTTTTTTTGCCTTGATGCATGGGGAGCGGAAAATGAAAACTAATGATATAAAAATTACACAGCGTGCTGAGTATTATTATACTGCTATTGATTTGTTTCAAACTGTACATCAAAATCGAAGTGAGCTGGGTGTGCTCGGCTGCAAGGCTGATGCTCAGCTGCTGTAGAGGGTGGTGGTTTGTTGGGAGTTGGTTGGGTTGGTTTTCCAACACCCCCCGCCGCCTCCCAGTGTCTTATTTTTTGCCAGATGGACGAGGTTGATGCCAACAGAGAATTGCCGAGGCGCTCCCTGCATCCGCTCATCCTCCCCAACCACCCTACGTACAACTGGGGCATCGCTGACTTGATTATTTACTAGAAACAAAAGGTGTTTATTGGGATTTTGTTTTTGTAGCCCAAGTGGGTAACTTCCTCCCCCACCTCCTTCCCAGCCCCACACACATCATAGAACTCTAGGGATTGGAAGGGACCTCAAAAGATCATCCAGTCCAATCCCCCTGCCACAGCAGGATCCCCTAGACCAAGTCATTGAATCACAGGATCATTAGGGATTGGAAGGGACCTTGAAAGATCATCCAGTCCTATCCCCCTGGCAGACCAGGATCCCATAGATCCAGTCACACAGGAACATATCCAGGTGGGTTTTGTGAAGTAGGGCATCCAAAACTTTTCCTGTCTGTTGTCCTGGGCTGGATCAGAAGGGAGGTGATTAGTAGATTGAGAGAGGTTGTCCTCACCCTCTACTCTGCCCTGGTTAGACCACATCTGGAATCTTGTGTCCAGGACCACCTAGACCAAGTCACACAGGAGTATGTCCAGGTAGGTTTTAAACGTCTCCAGAGGAGGAGACTCCAAAACCCCCCTGGGCAGCCCCTTCCAGGGCTCTGTCACGCTCACTGGGAAGAAGGTCCTTCTTACATTGATGTGGAGCCTTTTCTGTTCCAGCTCACACCCATTGCCCCCTTGTTCCTACCATTAGATGCCCCTGAGCAGAGCCTGGCTCCATCCTCCTGACACCCTCCCTTCACGTATTGACCAACATTAATGGGGTCACCCCTCAGTCTCCTTTTTTCCAAGCTAAAGAGACCCAGCTTCTGCTCTGGGGATCCTTTACTTCTGGACCTTAGTAGCCACTGTTGTGTGAGAAGCCCCAGACGCTTGACAAACATTTATGCAAAACTACATGAAGGGGTCATTTGTTCTGCCACTAACTACAGCCACCTCGGGAGTGATGGAGAGCAGCTGGTTATGGTGCTGCCCATCACTTTGGGGCAAAGAGGGGTTTTTGTTTTTTTGAGACTTTTCTCTAAAGAGACAATTTGTAATGTGATCATAATAGCCTCATCCAGGCTTAAAATCAATGGGAGTAATGAGTTGAGCTGCGGTGATCTGTTTGCTTCCTATTTAATTTCTGCTATTTAAAAAATAGGAAAATGAAGTGCAGGATAAAAACAAGGAAAAAAGCTATAAAGTTGTGCGAGAGCGGGGCTGTGGGGTGTTGGGTCCTTTGCTGGGGTTGTCATGGTGTGGTTTGGAATTCAGGAGGGTCTGTGCTGGACCAGGAAGGTTTCTGCTCTCCCCAAAGTACCCAGTCTGGCTCTTTCCTGCTTAGGGGGATGCTGGAGGATGCTGCTGCAGGAACTGCTGGAGAGAGCCCAGTGCAGAGCCACAAAGATAACAGTGTGGAGCATCTCCCTGCTGAGGAAAGGCTGAGGGAGCTGGCTCTCTTGGGCTTGGAAAAAAGGAGATTGAGGGGTGACCCCATTAATGTCGATAAATATGGGAAAGGTGGGTGTCAGGAGGATGGAGCCAGGCTCTGCTCAGTGTCATCTAATGGTAGGACAAGGGGCAGTATGTGTGAGCTGGAACAGAGCAGGCTCCACACCAATCTGGAAAGGAACTTCTTCATGTTGAGGGGTGACAGAGCACTAGAAGGGGCTGGCCAGGGGGGTTGTGGGGTCTCCTTCTCTGGAGACGTTTAAAACCCACCTGGACATATTCCTGTGTGACTGGATCTAGGTGATCCTGCTGTGGCTGGGGGCTTGGACTGGGTGACCTTTTGAGGTCCCTTCCAATCCCTAATGTTCTGTGATTTTTTTTTTTTTTTTGTAAATGAGTAGGTGTGGCCCTCAGGAACAGGGTTTACTGGGCAAGGTGGGGTTGGGTCGATGGCTAGAACTGGATGATCTTGTAGCTCTTCCAACCTTAATGACTCTACAACTTTCTTCAGAAAAACCCTACCCCTCAATAGCTGTTGCTGCTGCGTGTTGTCTAGTCTGCTTGAGCTTCGTATTGCAGAGGCACGACAGGGCATGTGTTGATGCTTAAAGCATCGCTTGGAACAAGCATTCCTCTTTTGGGTGCAAAAACGAGCTCAGATATGGAAATATCTCCTGATATAAATGTGTTTGGCAGGTGATGGGAGCAGCAGAAAGGAACAGGCTGTGTTACCTATTAGCTGGTAGTGGTCGCCAGTGGCCTCAGATCTTGGATGGGAGACAGATGGGATGTCAGGGGGTGTGATGGCTGCTGTAGGATCATCTGGCAGCTCAGCTGGGCTTTAACATGGGCACTTCTTAGAGGAGGCTCCTGTGTCAGCTCTGTTTTGTGCTGGCGATCACTTTTGGCCTAAGCACGTTGCATGCAAATGGAAATGTGATGCTAGCGAGTAGGAAGAAAATCCAATGGAATCAGGAACAAGAGAGGAGGAGGAAACTTAAGCAACTGGAAATAAGCTGCTGATCCACACAGGGCTAAGCTGCCGTGTCTCTCCGTAGTCTCCTGAGACTACACTTCTCTGTCGGTAAACCTCACGCAGCTCCCTCTGCATTGCTGATTAACCTGGAGGTGGCTGCTCCTGGCTGCACATCCAACATCAGCCTGGAGTTGATGCTCTGCAGTTTGGTGGGGCTGAAGCACAAGGTTCTTTGACTTGCCTATAGGTCCTCCTGTTTGTTTCTATTTCCAGTGTGCTGGATGAGTTTAAAAGTTGCTTAGATGTGGTGTTGGGGATCTGGTTTAGGGGTGAACTTGTAGGAGTAGAGTTGGTGGTTGGACTTGCTGATCCCTGGCGTCTTTTCCAACCTGAATGGTTCTGTGATTCTACTGAGCTGAATGGTGACAGTGAATGTTGGGTCAGGGAGAAGCTGTGTTCAGGGGTCATAGACTCATAGAATCGTCTCTGGAGATGTTTAAAGATCCTTTAGATGTGGTGCTGGAAGATCTGGTCTAGTGGTGAACTTGGTAGAGTTGGGTTATCGGTTGGACTTGATCTCAAGGGTCTTTTGCCTTGAGAAATGGTTTCAAGCTTCAACAGGGGAGGGTTAGACTGGACATCAGGAAGAAATTCTTCATGGAGCAGAACAGTCAGTCACTGGGATGGGCTGCCCAGGGTGGTGGTTGAGTCCCCATCCCTGGATGAGTTTAAAAGACACTCAGATGTAGTGTTGGGGTTTAGTGGTGAACTTGTAGAGTAGAGTTGATGGTTGGACGTGATGATCCCAAGGGTCTTTTCCAACCGGAATGATTCTGTGATTCCAACCTGGATTGCAAGATTCCATCTAGGATTCTGTGGATTCTCCCATATCCTAGAGTGGTCCCATCTTTTGGGACTCCCATAAATTCTGTGTTGGCTGTGGGCTCATTATACCAATCTAGGGATATTTAGCTATACAGGGGATCACAGAGCATTAGGGATTGGAAAGGACCTCCAAAGATCATCTAGTCCAATCCCCCTGCTGGACAGAAGACTAGGGATTGGAAGGGACCTCCAAAGATCATCTAGTCCAATCCCCCTGCTGGACAGGAGACTAGGGATTGGAAAGGACCTCCAAAGATCATCTAGTCCAATCCCCCTGCTGGGCAGAAGACTAGGGATTGGAAGGGACCTCCAAAGATCACCTAGTGCATCCTAAAAGGAAACCAGTCGTCGTCTTGCCTCCTCACCCCATGCAGTAGCACCCTCCGCTTTCTCCGCCTTGTCAGCGTGCGGGCGCGTGCGCCGGGGGTTTTTCTAAGATATGTATATTGAATTTAGATTTGTGCTCTTAGTACCTTCGCTCATTCATTCAGAGCCATATCGACTACATAAATTGAGTGTTACAAGTAAGAGAGAGTTTAGCCATTATTTTCGCGGTGATTTGATTTAATGGCCGGGCTGTTTTGGCCATTACTTCTGGCTTTTCATTTGCATGGACTCCTGGCTCTGCTGATTAGCATGTTTTTTATATTTGCCATTTAATTTTATATATATTTTGTTGTTGGTGTTGTCTCCCCCCACCCCAGACGGCAGGATTTTTTCACGATTAATTAAATCCCCGCGTCCGTCGCGTATCTTCCACGCGCACAGATAGGCGCGGGGCTGTATATATTTATTATATATAGTTTCTTCTTCCTCCCTTCTCTGCTGATTATACGGAGTTAAATGCAGCTGTCTGCTTGACAGGGATATTGTGTACTGTATGGGGAGTGATATACAGGTCAGTATATTACCGATGAATAAAAGTTTCCTCCTAAGGCAGTCGCCGCAGATTACTTAGTGCTTGACACGCCGTGTCTTTGTGTCACTGTTACCGGCTGAAATTAAATCAGAACAGGAAAATATTAATTTAAAGTAGGGGATAGAGGCCGCTCACTTCCAATTACTCTCTACCCTGTCAGCTTTATATGGGCGCAAACAAGGAAGGAGGCTGGATTAATTGCTTTGGACTCTGCCCCACTACAGGTCCAATTATAGAAACATATTGGCTCCCAGCACTATTATAGACACTGCTGTGCAGGAAATTGTGTGAAATTTTAACGGATTTCAGATGTAATAATAGAGAACACGATTCAGGACAGCATTAGCGGGGCTGGGTGGAATCTTTACGGATGGGTTAAGGTTAAGCTGTTTGGGGGTCCTTTGTGTATTAGAGGATCATCTGGTTAACCCATGTGCTGGGAGCTTTTGATACTGGCCTGGGAGCAAACAGAATAAAAACGTTCATCCTCTGACAACAAGGAGCTAAATCCTCCGCCAGAAGGAGGGCAGAAGCGCTTGGCGTGAGGCTGCGGTGCCGTTGGGATGCTGGTGCTGAAGGTGCCTCTTAAACCCACGGGTGTTTAGACACTGTTTAGATCTTGTGCGACTTGGTCTAGGGGATCCTGCTGTGGCAGGGGGATTGGACTGGATGATCTCTTGAGGTCCCTTCCAATCCCTCATGTTCTGTGATTCTGTAGCATGTTCCTGTGTGACTGAATATAGGGGTTCCTGCTCTGGCAGGGGGATTGACTTGGATGATCTTTGGAGGTCCCTTCCAATCCCTAATGACTGGATCTAGGGGAACCTGCTGCTGCAGGGGGTTGGACTGGATGATCTTTGGAGGTCCCTTCCAATCCCTAATGTTCTGTGATTTGGAAACCCCTCCTGGCTGATGTTGGCTTCTATGCAAGACCCTCCTACAAAGGCAGGGTTGGAATGGACAACTGCTGGAACACCACAAGCATTAAAGACGAGTTGCAGGAATAGATTTCAATGTATTGAAATGTGTTGAGTTTTTCATTCCTCTCACTAAGTGTTGTCATCCTTTTTATTTTCTTATAATACTTTCTGTATCATTCTTTTTCCCTGTATTTTGGGATTTTTTCTATATTATTTTTTTCTCCTCTATTTTTTCTGTAGTGTCAGATTTATATTTTCCTATTTTTCTTTTACTCTATAGCACGTCTGGAATGTTGTGTCCAGTTCTGGGCCCCTCAGTTCCAGAAGGACATGGGTTTAAAAGCTGCCTGGATATATTCCTGTGCAACTTGGTCTAGGTGATCCTGCTCTGGCAAGGCAATTGGACTAGATGATCTGTAGAGGACCCTTCCAATCCCTAATATTCTGTGATTCTGTGACCCGCTTGAGAGAGAGCACAGCACAGAGCCATGAAGATGATGGAGTGGAGCATCTCCCTGATGAGGAAAGGCTGAGGGAGATGGGTCTCTTGAGCTTGGAAAAAAGGAGACTGAGGGGTGATCCCATTAATGGTGAAAAATATGGAAAGGGTGGGTGTCAGAAGGGTGGAGCCAGGCTCTGCTCAGGGGCATCTGATGATAGGACAAGGGGCACCAGGTGTGAGCTGGAACAGAGGAGGTTCCACATCAATATGAGAAGGACCACCTTCCCGGTGAGGGTGACAGAGCACTGGAATGGGCTGCCCAGGGGGGTTGTGGAGTCTCTTTCTCTGGAGACATTTAAAACCCACCTGGCCATGTTCCTATGTGACTGGGTCTAGGTGATCCTGCTGTGGCAGGGGGATTGGACTGGATGACCTTTTGAGGTCCTTTCCAATCCCTAATGTTCTGTGTGATTCATCCCCAACCCAGAGTGAATCAGAATGTGCTGTTCAGTGCCTCTCTGTGTGTGTTCATCTCACAGCAGATGTAATTTTGACATGCAAACCAGAAATGGACTCCCCCCCTCCTCCCCGATTAATTTTCTTAGAAAATAGTTTTGGGATCTCAGTTTTGGGTAATTTATTTGGGTTGTGTGTGTGTCTGTGTATCGTTTGAAGGTGGATTTTTCCAGGTATTTCTGCTCCCTGCGTATTTTTAACCAGCACCAGTTTAACAAGGGGTTGTGTGCAGTGAGTTAGTTGATTGAAGGTTGTCAGTGTTGGGTTAGCTTGACCTTTCTCTTGGTTTTGCTTGTTGTTTGTTGACATTGGGCCAGTTTCCACGAGTACGTTGGTGGGTTTTGGGTTTTTCTTCAACTGGACCATGGGTGGATGAACCCAAAGTCTGATCTCACTGATGCGGTCCCGGCCCTAACCCCTCTGAGAGCAGATGCTAGAGCTTGGGGCAAGCTCATGTACAAAACCACAGTGGCTCCTCTCCATTCTTGCTATTTTCTGTTCTATGACAGGGAAATTCTTCAGTGAGCCCACTCTTTGCTCTGTGAAAAGACAGATAGGAGGGATAGTGTGAGAAGGAAGGGATAGAACTTGTGTGTGGACTCCAGGTGGCTACTTCAGAAGGCAAATATGGACCCAGCTGGTCCATAGCTGGGGAAAGCTTTCTAATAAGTTTAAGGTGCTTTGGATGAGCCAAACAGAGAAGTGAGGAACTAAGAAAAATCTGTTGACTCTGCTGCTTCGTGCCCAGACAAAACAACTGAGGTCATGGAAGAGAAGCACCTTTGATCTCTGGCCACCAAATGCTTTGCAGATTGACTTTCACAACAGCCCTCTTCTCTGGAGTGAGAGCAAACTGTGAGTTTAGCAAGTGTCTACCAGACTTCCACGTCAGTCCCTGAACAAGCTTAGAAATCCTTCTGAAGTGTGATCTCTGGAGCATTTTTGTCTCAGTGCTGCTGATAGAACAGTGATGGCTGCTGCAGGTTTTGGGGGGCTGTTAGAGCAGAGCCAGCTGGTTGGCATCGTAGAAAGCTCTTAAATCTGAGGGTGGGGGAATCCCTGGAACAGGCTTCCCAGGGAGGGGGTGGAGGCCCCATCACTGGAGTCATTCAAGGTCAGGCTGGATGGGGCTCTGGGTGACCTGGTCTGGTGGGTGATGGCCTTGCAGGGTTGGACTAGATGACCTTTGGTGGTCCCTTCCAACCCTATGATTCACTGATCCCATGCAAACAGAAGCATGTCCCAAGTCACAATGTCTAACAGCCACTTTATGCTGGTTTTAAACCAGGAGGGGTGAAGCCTGGAGTTGATGGTTTGCTTTGGGAATGTGTTTTTGTTCTCTTCCACTGATAGTCTTGCAGCCATGGCTGTCGTGACCCCAAGTATTCCATGGTTGTACGGTGGTCTGTGTGAGTGATGTAGAGGGATCTCAGGAGAGACACGTACAGTGTCGCGTTTGCAAGCAGATGACAGTGTGAAAGTTCTCTTGGTGCTGAAGGTGCAGCGATACGTGAACCAGGGAGAAGGGAGAGGCAGGGGAGGCTGAAGGGATCTGACTCAACCTCAATGATACCTGTCTCTCTGGTAGAGCAGGGGAGGATGCTGGAGGTGTCAGTGCCAAAGGTCCGTGGATTCCTCCAAGAACAGATTCTGTCTGTCCCAGGCTGAGGACTGGTACTGATGTAAAACCTTCCACAGACTCCCAGAGTGATTGAGGCTGCAGAAGCCCTCTGAGCTCATCCAGACCAACCCAAGACCAAACATCACCCCAGTGGCCAGACCAGGGCACTAAGGGCTACAGCCAGGCTGTCCTTCAAAACCTCCAGGGATGGCAACTCCACCACTGACTGCCCTGGGCAGTCCATTCCAGGTTCTGAGCACCCTTTCCATGAGGAGGGGCTTCCTAACATCCAACCTAATCCTTCCCTGAAAGCTTCAGGCTCTGCCCTCTCGGTCTGGTGCTGGTTGCCTGGGAGAAGAGCCTGACCCCCACCTGTCTACACTTCCTATCAGGTAGTTGTAGAGACTGGCTAATCTGGTAGGGCTTCTCTGCAGGGTGTTAGATGGTACCTCAGTGGCTCCATGGCAGCCCATCTGCAAGTGAGCTTCAGATGGACTGATGGAGTCTCCTTCTGTGATGGAGTGGGTAGGATGAGCTCAGGTGGGTCTGTAGCTCTGCCATTCTGACCCATGTGCCATCATAGTCTGAATGCAGGTCCTGGTGACTCTTAAGCCATTACACTGGAAATGAAGAGCACCAGGAGAAGGTGCAGGTTGTGGACGCATGAGAGGATGCCACGTCATGCGGAAGAGTGACCACTGGGCAGGAATGAGTCATCTTCCATCCACTTCACAGGGAGGAACCTCTTCTTTTCAGTGGAAGCTGCTTTACTGGTTGTAGTGGACAATGATCAGATCCTTGAAATTCCTCTCTGGTAGCTTGGCTGAATTAGCTGTTGGGTTTTGGAGGAGGAACCAATCCAAGTGTTGTCTTTAGAGCCTGTGAGATCACAGGACATTAGGGATTGGAAGGGACTGTGAAAGATCTTCCAGTTCAATCCCCCTGCCACAGCAGGATCCCCTAGATCCAGTCATTAGGGATTGGAAGGAACCTCCAAAGATCATCTAGCCCAATCCCCCTGCTGGAGTAGGATCACCTAGACCAAGTCACATAGGAACACATCCAGGCAGGTTTTAAATGTCTCCAGAGAAGGAGACTCCGCAACCCCCCTGGTCAGCCCCTTCCAGGGCTCTGTCACCCTCACTGGGAAGAAGTTCCTTCTCACATTGATGTGGAAC
>JAOXOE010000827.1:6231517-6248808 GCA_028565055.1 Phoeniculus purpureus
CCAGCCTGACCTTGAATGGCTCCAGGGATGGGGCCTCCACCCCCTCTCTGGGCAGCCTGTTCCAGGGATCCCCCACCTTCAGATTCAAGACCTTTGTCCTCCTCTGCCCTTTTCCAGCTTCAAACCATGACCCGTCATCCTGTTGTTCCCTGCCCTTGGGAGCAGCCTTCCTCGGCCTTCTGACAGCCCCTCTCAGGGACTGGAAGGTCGCTGTAAGGTCCCCCTGTAGCCCTCTCCTCTTCAGGCTGAACAAGTTTTTCTTCCTTATATCCAACCTAACTTTCCCCTCCTTTAGTTGAACCCCATCACCCCTTCTCCTGTTGCCACAGACCCTGCTAAAAAGGACCCACACGTGGGGGCATCTGCAAGAATTTACCACCTCAAATAAGTCTATTTATCCACAGCTGGGGTTCTGCCCTGGGATCCCACCAATACCCCGGTGGCTTTGCCAGGCAGAATCCTGCAAGGAGCCCATCCAAGCTGATGCTCCATCTTCCTCACAAACATCTCCTCTCAAGAAAGAGAGATTTGCAAGGGGATTTCATTCACAAGTTGAATTCCTTTGTCTCAGAGGCACCCCAGAAACTCATTCCCTTTTCACTTTGCAAAACCCAACAACAGCCAGCCAACGCAGAGGGGTGACGTGGAGCGGCAGGGATGAGCCGAGCGCTATCAGCGCGTGTTGACGTGTCTGGTGGAACTTACACCGCGAAGGCTGCGGTTGTTATTAATCTCAGTTCTGCTGTGAGCCGCCGTTTTCACAAAACAATATACAACTTCATTCAAGCATGCTATTGCTGTTGTCTGCCTGGCACTTCAGGCTGCTCTGCGAGGGAAGGTTTTATAGGCTCAACATTTACAGTAAGTAAATATCAGCATTTTCAACAGCGTCCTTCCTCCTCTCCCCAAAGCTCAGGCGTTATTTCCGCTCCCCTCCAACCTCTTTTTGCCACCAACTTCATCTTATTAGTCTGCAAAATTATAGCCTTGTCGTAAACCCGGCGTTCAGAGCTGAGGAGAGCCCCTAGCAGCACCGCTCATATTTTCATTGTATTTTTCATCTCTGACGTTGGTCCAGGGTTGGGTTTTTCTTATTTATTTTCTTACTATTACTTTTTTATTTTTTTTAGACACTGCTCTGAAAGGATAAAGCTGGAAAGCCCTATCCATTTCCTGGAAAAGCCAGTTTCTGTCTGTCAGCATCTGTCATACTGGGGACACTATTATTTAAAAACAACTACAGCAGTGGACAGAGCAGACTCTATAAGGGATTTCTCTCACTCTAATCCCCATATTCAGTGGCCTGCAGTATTTCTTGCTTAGCCTCCCTGTGCTGCTGAGAGGTGCACGGGAAGGCTAAAGCAGAAATAAGTGTTCAGGCTGTGCTGCAGGCAGACAGGGAGATAAAACTGGGTCCATGGTGAGTGGCTCAGGGCTCGAGGTTGCATCTGGCCAGCCCTGAGCATGTTGTTTCTGCAGTGAGGAGATGCTGGCTCCAGGTTCCAGCTGGAACATGTAGCTCATATATAAGGTGGGTCTCACTTGCCCATTGCTCTGTGAATTCAAAGCCATAAATGAGTGAAGATGACAAGGTTGTAGCTTGGGGGCTTCAGACCTACCTGCAAATTAACATCATTTGATGATAAGAAAGATTCTAGGAAGAAATGCCTCTCTGTGAGGCTGATGAGGCCCTGGAGCAGGTTGCCAAGGGAGGTTGTGGCTGCTCCATCCCTGGCAGTGTCTGAGGCCAGGTTGGGTGGGGCTGTGGGCAACCTGGTCTGGTGAGAGATGTTGCTGCTCATGGCAGGGAGTTGGTACTGGGTGAGCTCTGATCTCCCTTCCAACCCAAACCAGTCTGTGATTCTTGGATAAATGAGTAATTGTGTCATTATGGGTAGCAGGGAGGGGAACAGAGTTCCAGATGCATTTTGCAGTCTACTCTTTACTGGGAAAAAAACCCCAAGAACTGAGGCAGCAAATGTGAGAAATCTGAATGTCACTGTTCAGATAGGGAAATTGTAAAGAGAACCATCACTGCAGTCTGTGGAGGGAAGAGGATTTTCTGGGAAATAAAGGGTCCTAGTGCGAGGCAGCATTGCTGCTCTGCCTTTTAGTAATTTTATGGACCTGGTATTTTAAGGCACCAAAGGGAGCGATGATGTTCATTCGACTTGTGAGATTATAAAATGGGGAAGTGTTTGTTTGCATGGCGTGGGCTGGTAACGTCTACTTCAGAGAGTTTGCTGGTTTATTACCCACTTTCTGCTGCAAGCAGAGGAGGAGCAGCAAAACCTATGTTATTTATTTTGTTGTGGTTAGGGTCTCATGAAGATAGGTGGACAGATGGGTATCTCAATGTGCCTGAGCAACTGCAAATATAAGATAAAAATATGGGATTGTCTTGCCAAAGTTGAATTCCTGCCAGTCTTTAAGTCCTTTCCTGGGATGCTTGTTTGCTGAAGGACACTGTGGGTTGCTTTAATGCTGTGTCAAAACCACACATTGGTAGGCTTGTAGGTAGGGGTGAAGATACGAACCATATAGGCAGTGTGAGTGTTCTCAACAATGTTGAGGCAAGCTGGGTGTTTCATCCCTGGAAAGAAGTGCGGAGATGCTCACTGGGGCTTTGGGAGTAGAAGGCTCCCAAGACTGCATTATGTGGTAGCAGCAAAACAGAATCAGAGAGTCCTTCAGGTTGGAAAAGACCCTTGAGATCATCAAGTCCAACCACTAACACTACCAACACTAGATGATGTGACTAACCACCACATCTAAGCAATGTGAATATGGACTGTTGCACCTGGATTTGCATACGATGGGGTAGGTAAGCATCCAGGTGCTTTCAGGAAGAGAAAAAAATCAGATGGCAGGTTTAGACATGAACTGTGTGTCTCCTGCAACTAAGGAGGTGATGCTTCACTTCAAGTACTGGGTGCAGTTTGGGCACCACAGTACAGGAAGGGCATTGAGGTGCTGGAGAGGGGGAAGAGAAGGGCAACTGGACTCTGGAGAACAAGGCTGATGGGGAGAGGCTGAGGGAGCTTGGGCTGTTCATCCTGGAGAAGGGGAAGCTGAGGGCGGGACATTGCTACTCTCTACAGCTGCCTGAAGGGAGGTTGGAGTGAGGTGGGAGATGGCCTCTTCTCTCTAGGGACTAGCGATAGGATCAAAGACACTGGGGTCAGATTGGATCTGAGGAAAAACCTCTTCTCAGCAAGAGTGGGGAGGACTTGGAACTGGCTGCCCAGGAGGGGGTGGGAAGGCAGCATCCCTGGAGGGGTTCAACTGGGCAGCCAGGGTGTTTGGGGAAATGGGTTGGTTGTTGGGGGTTGTAGTGTGTGTGGTTGGACTGAATGATCTTGAAGGTCTCTTCCAGTCTTGATGATTCTCTGATTCTATGGGTTCTGGGAATGTGCTGCTGTGCTACAATGGGCATAACAGAACCCATGGCCAAGCAGCCATGCAGGCATCACCTCCATCCTTCCTGCCCTAGCTGCTCTTTCCACATCATTAAATATTCCCCTTGCCTTCCTTTTCTCAGTTCTGGAAAGCCCTCCCGTAGCATTTGCTGTGTTTATAGCTTTTTATGGGATCTTGCAACTCTGGAGTTCCATCGCTGTTCCATAATCAATGTTAATTCTCTTCACTTTACAGCTTTAACAAATGTACATGCTCTGCTCTTGCAAACTCTGTAAAATGCTGTTAGCGTGTCTTGGGATGATCATATTTTGTTTACAGATGGCAATCGTAAGCCTTTGCCTTCCTCTGGTACAGTTACCAGGAAATGGATTAAAAAAAGAAGGGAACATATTGCTTTGTTTGTTTGTTTTTAATGAAAGCTCTTTTCCAATTAGCTCCTTATTTGATCAAAGATTGCATCTCAGTTAATTGTGTGGGTTTTCACCCAGTCTGCGATTCTTTTTCAGTGATAACCAGGTCATGTTTTGTTCGCGCCTCGACCCATGTCAACTCCGTGGGTAAAGCGCTCTCACACCCCTTGCCCAAACCGTGGGGATAAGCTTGTAAGCTGAATTAGATGCAGAGCTGTAGGCAGGCACTCGTTTGACTGGAGTTACTTTTCATGAGAATTTTCATCCCCTGCTCCCACTGACAGTCAATCCTTGGTGCTGACCTGTTGGAGAGCAGCGTAGGAGAAAGGGACCTGGGGGTCCTGGTGGACAGCAGGGTGACCATGAGCCAGCAATATGCCCTTGTGGCCAAGAGGGCCGACAGCATCCTGAGGTGGATCAGAATGGGGGTGGTTAGTAGACGGAGAGAGGTTCTCCTCCCCCTCTACTCTGCCTTGGTACATCTGGAATCTTGTGTCTAGTTCTGGGCCCCTCAGTTCCAGAAGGGCAAGGAACTGCTGGAGAGAGACCAGCACAGAGACACAAAGATGATGAAGGGATTGGACCGTCTCCCTGCTGAGGGAGCTGGGTCTCTTGAGCTTGGAGAATAGGAGCCTGAGGGATGACCCCATGAATGTTGTTGAATATGGAAAGGGTGGATGTCAGGAGGATGGAGCCAGGCTCTGCTCAGTGTCATCTGGTGATAGGACAAGGGGCAATGGGTATGAGCTGGAGACATTTAAAACCCACCTAGATCTGTTCCTGCGCGACTGGACCTAGGAGATCCTGCTGTGGCAGGGGAGTTGGACTGGATGATCTTTTAAGGTCCCTTCCAATCCCTAACGTTCTGTGATTCTGTTATATGCTAGATGAACTTCACAGCCTTTGGCAGAGGCAGAAGATTGTCCACAATCGCATGGTGCTACTCATTGCTGACCCCAACGATGTGTGGTAGAGAATCATAGAATCACCAAGGTTGGAAAAGAGCTTCAAGATCATCAAGTCCAACTGTCCACCCTGCAGCTCCACAAGGTGAGGTATTCCAAAGCATAGTGGGTCCACGGAGGTGATTCTGTCTCTATACTTAGCCCTGGTGAGGCTGCACCTTGAGTACTGGGGGCAGTTTTGGGTGCTGCAGTATAGGAAGGACATCGAGGTGCTGCAGAGGTGACAGAGAAGGGCAACTGGACTGATTAGAGGTCTGGAGAACCGGTCTGCTGGGAAGAGGCTGAGGGAGCTGGGGCTGTTCAGCCTGGAGAAGAGGAGGCTGAGGGTGGGACATCGCTGCTCTCTACAGATGCCTGAAGGGAGATTGGAGTGAGGTGGGGGGTGGCCTCTTCTCCCTAGGGACTAGTGATAGAACCAGAGGAAATGGGGTCAGGTTGTGCCAGGGGAGGGTCAGACTGGATCTTAGAAAAAAACTTCCCAGCAAGAGTGGGGAGGACTTGGAATAGGCTGTCCAGGGAAGGGATGGAGGCACCATCCCTGGAGGGGTTCAAAAAACAGGCAACAAGGGTGTTTCAGGAGATGAGGTGGTGGTTGGGGGCTGTAGGGTGGGTGGTTGGACTTGATGGTCTTGCAGGTCTTTTCCAACCTTTACGATTCCATGGTTCCAGCATGTTCCTTCAGCAAACGCCTGTACATTTTGTCCCCACTCCATCTGTGGAGTGCCCTTGCTGCTGTCCTCGCGGCAGCTCCGCAGGGACATGAGGGTGTTCTGCAGAGGCAGTGTCTAGCTTTGTGTTTGTGTCTCTTGGGAGCGACTACCTGTGTTGCGTTTCTGCCCAATATTTCATATTTTCCTATGGGGATAACAGGATCTGATGATTGAAATGAGCTACCTGGGATCTGAAATGAATTGTTTGCTTTCTGTGGAAGCGCTGGGCTCCTCTGTTTCCTTCCCCGTCCCTCCGCGTGCGTCCGCGCAGACACGCCAGGGGCTTCGTCGCACGGCAAATTGCTTATACACATGTAAGCAAATATCTTCTCAAATCATCTCTTATCACCAAGTGGGGTGTGGTGCTTGTTGTTCAAGGGGTTGAGGTTGCCTTTCAATCTGCCAGGGCCAGCCTGACACCAAAAATAAACAGCATAAGCCTGGAACGGTTGTCACAAGGGGCAGAGAGAACTTGTCAGGCAGGAGTGTGTGAGCCGGCGAGATGATAATGTGGCATGACACTTCTGAAATGAGACACCGGTTGCCATGGTGAGGAGTCAGGAGGGACTATCTCTCCAGAGGCTGAAATAAAACATGCTTTAAATGATGTTTGATTAGAATTTAGATCATGTAACTGAGTGGCTGGGCCTTTTTTTTTTTTCCCCTCCTCCTTTTTTTTCCTCCCCTCCTTCCCTTTACTTGTTGTCGTTGTGATCTTTGCTGCTGGCAGAGTTCACTTGGGGAAGAAAGAGCTTTGGGTCCAGAGCAGCCCTGGCTGTAAACCCTCCTCACTTCATCACTTCCAGCGTGCTGAGAGGTTACTTAGTTCCATGCCCAGTCAATTATGCTCCTTGCTAACTCTGCTCGCATTTTCCACTTGAGTCCATCATAGTTTAAACCAGTTAAAAATGATTCTAGATGATCTTTCAAGGTCCCTCTCAATCACTAATGTTCTGTGATTCCCTCTGTTCTGAAAAACAGTTAATCAGTAACACCCTGAGAACAGTTGTTGTCGTCTTCTGCTACCCCTGACCAGGCTACTCAGGGTAGTGGTCATCTGGTTAATTTATATGAAAAATAGAGCCCGTGAAGGGTTGTGCACAGTCTCCTTCTCCCAAGTCACCAGTGATAGAACAAGAGGAAATGGCTTCAAGTTGTGCCAGGGCAGGTTCAGATTGGACATAAGAACAGATCTCTTCCCTGACAGAGTGGTCAGGGGTTGGAACAGGCTGTGCGGGGAGGATGGGGGGAGTTGCTGTCCCCAGAGAGGTTCAAACAGCAAGTGGATGTGGCCCTGGGGGACAGGGTTTAGTGGGCAGGGTGGGGTTGGGTTGGTGGTTGGACTGGATGATATCACTTGGAGGTCTCTTGCAATCTTAATGATTCTGTGATTCGCATTAAAGGAGGGATGGGAATCCAAGACGGAAGAGAAACCTGAAGCCAAGTTTGAGACAGTAACAAAGCAATCAACCGAACAGGACGTTCACCAGTAACTTTAGCTTTGCAGTTTGCATGTAGCCCTCAACCTCAAAAGGAAACTGTTGTTCCCAGCAGAAAGGGATTTGCTGTCCAAGAGCTGGTTCTGCACTACATAATTTTGGACTCTGTGGTGCTTCTTGGTACATCCAGACGTTTAAAAACCTTGAAGCAGGTTAAATCTAGTGTCTGGTTAAATCTGCTGGACAACATTAGTCAGGCAGTTCCAGCGCTGCCTGGATGTGGCTAAAAGCTCTTGGCAAAGAAGGCCAAATGCACCAGGTTCTGCCAGTCTCGAGGTTGCCAGAGGACTAGCTATGTCTTGATATAAGTCAGCTAGTGTAGCTGTGCTGCTGTATGCAGCAGCAGGGCTTGAGGTCTGCGAGGTGTCATCCCTAATCACCTGTGAGCGGGAGGTGTTAAGACATAAGGGATTTATTTTGTTTTGGTTGCTGCAGTGAACAGTTTGACTATTCGGTACTTGGAGCCATCGTTGAGCCCACATTGGGTAAGTCAATGCAGACGCAGGTGTTATTGGCAGTGTTTCCTCTGAAAGGCAGAAAATCTAATGATCTTGGAGATTCTACTAGAGGCAGTAGAGACCCTTTATGTAATGGTCAAATTTCCACAGGACATGTGTGTAGATAGTAACCATCACCTTACATCCACACTACAGCTGGGCTTCCCCTTTATCAGCACATTTAAACTGTGGTCATTTGCTTTGGGAATGAGTAATTCTCATTTCCTTCACTGATGTCCAGGCTTGCTTGTAGTGAGGGTGGTGCTCTATAGGCTGAGGGAGCTGGGGTTCTTCAGGCTGGAGAAGAGAAGACTCTATGGAGACCTTAGAGCTGCCTTCCAATACCTGAAAGGAACCTACAGGAAGGCTGGAGAGGGACTTTTCCCAGGGGGATCTAGTGATAGGACAAGGGGAAATTGTTTGAAACTGAAGGAGAGGAGGTTCAGACTAGATCTGAAGAAGTTGTTCTTCAGTGCCAGGGTGGAGAGACTCTGGAATCGGTTGCCCAGAGAGGTGGTGGCTGCCCCCTCCCTCGATCTGTTCAAGGCCAGGTTGGATGAGGCATTGAGCAGCCAAGTCTGGTTGAAAGGTGTCACTGCCCCTGAGGGAGCTGGGTCTCTTGAGCTTAGAGAAAGAGACTAAGGAGTGACCCTGTTGATGTTTATGAATATGTGAAGGCTGGGTATCAGGAGGATGAAGCCAGGCTCTGCTCAGGGACATCTAATGATAGGACAAGGGGCAGTGGGTGTGAGCTGGAGCAGAGGAGGTTCCACATCAATATGAGAAGGACCTTCTTCCCAGGGAGGGTGACAGAGAACTGGAAGGGGCTGCCCAGGGGGGTTGTGGAGTGTTCTTCTCTGGAGACGTTTAAAACCCTCCTGGACTTGTTCCTGTGTGTCTTGGTCCCCTCTGGCAGGGGGATTGGAGTGGATGATCTTTCAAGGTCCCTTCCAATCCCTAACGTTCTATGATTCTGTAACAGGGGGTTGGAGTAGATGACAGAGTAGATGATCTCTGAGATCCCTTCAAGCTGAGCCAGTCCATGATATGAGTTGAAATAGTCACACCAGGCCAGTGAACGAGTGACTATAAGTACGTTTTCCTCAGCTGTTAAAACCTCTGAGCAAGAACAAGCTGATTACTTCCTTTTGTGTGTGTTTGAAGACAAAATACCCAGACTATATAGCAGCTACGCCGGCACCAGAGTGTGTTCTGCGATTCTACGGGATGCCCTGTAATTTATGAGAGACAAAGGGGTGCATTAGATATTGTTAGAATACATAATAATCCCCCGGCAATAATTTATTCGGCTCACGAGGTTAGGATCTCCATAACTCTTGGTTGCACTCTAATGAAGACTGCTGATGCTTATTATATATTTTTGTGTACATTAGAGGTACCTGTGAATATATGGATCCTGTACTCGCCTCCTGCTACCCCACTACTCATGGAGCTGCCAGCGGGACTATATTGCGTGGACCATTTGTCTAAATAGTCCAGGAAAGTGCATCAGCTCTATTGGCTTCTTGTCAGCCGCTCTCTGTAACTTTGGGCCCATAAAATCATCTTCAGCAGATTTAGCCTCCTTTTCTCACACTATTAGGTCACCCCTTGGCTGCAGGGTGACGCGAAGATCATCAGGAAGTCATCGTGGTCCTCAGCAGTACCTGCTGTCCATCTGCAAGTACAGACAAGCCAGGTATAAGTGCCCCCTGAAATTTTCAGCTGGCTGCTCAAACCTGCTTTTGTCACTGGTGGGATGGGGCAGGGTCGTCTGGACTGAGGGGTGGGGATGGAGAAGAAGGAGGGTGAGAAATCAGAACTATCTTTTCCCCCAAAACTCAGTGACTTTCCCTCAAACTTTTGCTCCAAAATCCGTTTATGATTCCACCCATAAAGTCATTTCCAAGTGATTTATCACCACCTGACAGGCCACTCCAGGATTCTTGGTGACACTACATGGGTCTGTTGAGTTTTATGTTCAAATTGAGTGGTGATCACTGCAGCCAAGTGGATGAAAAATGTCCATTTCTTTGCCGCTGTTTCTTGTGTTGGCCTCGGGGATTAGAAAAGCAGGTCTTTTATTTAGTTACACTGTCAGCAGTGATTTTGATGTGAGTTCAATTGCTCCGTTTGGAGTTCAGCTGTGCCGGTCTGGATGCAGCTATGTGGGGTCGGAAATGTCTTGAAACCTGCTCTGCTTCTCCCCCGATGCCTGCATGGAAAACTGCCCAGGGACTGTGATGGCCATTGTCGGGTCTGGGTACCAAGGATGAGGTGGAAGTAAGACCAGAGAAAAGAGAGAGAGAGAGAGAGACAGAGTCCTTTTTAGAAGAACTGAGAGTTAGTTCATGGGTGAGAACCTTGCTGAAGGCAGCATGGACCTCCGATGGGTTAGGGGTGTCTAGTGTGTGTCATTGTGTTGGGGAACAATGTGGTACACTGGAACAGGCTGCCCAGAGAGGTTATGGAGTCTCCTTCTCTGGAGACGTTTAAAACCCACCTGGATATGTTCCTGTGTGACTGGATCTAGGTGATCTTGCTGGGGCGGGGGGATTGGACTGCATGATCTTTCGAGGTCCCTTCCAGTCCCTACTGTAATGATCTGTAATGGTCCACCATGGTGCTGCAGGTCATCAGGAGACCAGGGCTGCAGTCATTTATGATACTTTTGCAGCTCTGGAGGAGCAAATGCTTACGGAGGAGGTATTCACAGAGACAGGGATCGAGACTTCTCCATGGATTCCAGCAAGGCCAGGATTTCCCCCATCACCCAAAGTGATCTGACCAGCCTTTTCTGCTCCACTCTTTGGTGGACAAGAGCCTCATCTCAGGTGGTGTAAGCTGGATGAGTCAAATCAGTTATCTACTGGTGGATTGAGCTGACCTCTTAGTCTTCCATTTCAGTGTGATATTTCTTTCCATCAATTCTAGCTTCATCTATTTATTTTTATTACTAGCACCACACCCAGGTCACTACAAACCTTGACAATGTGTCTCTCTGACAGTTCTTGATTTCTGCATGTGGCTCTCTGCAATTTCCGCTGCCTGTTGAGTCACAGTCATTCAGGTTGCAAAAAGACCCTTGGGATCATCGAGTGCAAGCTGAGAACATCTAATCAGCTTTTGAGTAGAGGGTTCTACAGGATAATTAACAAAAGAAAGCAAAGAAGAAATGATCTGGAAATTATTGGATAGCATCTTGGAAGGGTGGAAACATCCTTACTGATTTTTCTTGAACTGGGCATTACAACCTACAAGATTTTTCCATGGGGAATCTTCCAGGTTTTCTTTCTCCCATCCTATTATCCTATTTCCACACTCTCTCATCTCCCTTCCTTTGGCTGGAGCACACTCCACAACGTCTGCCTGCGCTGTGGTAGCACCTGGCTCTTGTGATCCCACATCAGGTGTCAAATCTTTAATATGATTTCCTGCATGTTTGACTAATCAATGCAGAACATCATCATGAAAGATCATTTTACCCTCTGGCACTTCAGGGACAGGATAATGAGGCCTGGTGTTTTCCATTTTTTATTCTACCACAAGAATCTACATTTTATTTTTTATTTTTTTTAAGTCCCAGCTCAGGGAGGAAGGGTTTTTTTCCCCCCACCTTTCTCTTCCTGTATCTGGGATATTAATGGATTCCAGGGAGTTTACAGTGCTGTGTGTGATCAGTATGTTTGGAGATTCAATATACTGCTGTCCTGACCTTTTGGAAGTCAGGAGGAAAACATCGAGCCTGGCACGTTGATCCAGTGGGTTGGAGCTGCCTGGAGACAAAGGCATAGAATCATTCAGGTTGGAAAAGACCCTTGGGATCATAGAGTCCAACCATCAACCCTACTCTACAAGTTCACCCCTAAACCAGACCCCCAACACTACATCTGAGCATCTTTTAAACTTATCCAGGGATGGTGATTCAACCACCACCCTGGGCAGTAGATTCATGGAATCCCAGGTTGGAAGGGATCTCAAGGATCATCTAGTCCAACCCATCAAGCTAAAAATACAGTTTGAATTAGATGTCCCAGACAAAGAGGAGGAAACTCAGTCTTGCAACCCAGTGAGCACTGGGGAGATTTATGGCCTTGCTAAGGCAGTGGTGGTAGAAGGAAAAGGGATGGAATTGCTCTGGAAACTCTGGTGAGAGAGCATGGTGGGGCATGGCAAGAGTGATAAACCATGGATGTGCACCAGATCTCCCAGTTTCTGCTTCCTGGTTTTTGCTGGAGAATCATTATTGCCTTTCTTTTCAGGTGGCTGTGGAAGAGGAAAGCTGGGCAGGCTTCCTAGCAGAAGCTGAATTCCATGCATCTGAGCAAAAATCTGGTCTCCTTGTCCTTCTTGGAGACACCATGAACTACCAAGTAAGAACCTGGTTTCCTTGCTGAGGCACCACTGGTGACACTGATTGATCATTTCTCAGTCTGATATTATAGAATCATAGAATGTGCTGGGCTGGAAGGGACCTCCAAAGCACATCCAGTCCAACGCGCCTGCAACAAGCAGGGCCAGCACTCACCAGACCAGGCTGCCCAGAGCCCCATCCAGCCCGACCTTGAATGGCTCCATAGATAGGGTCTTCACCACCTCTCTGTGCAGCCTGTTCCAGGGATCTCTCACCGTCAGATTCAAGAACTTCTTCCTTGTGTCCAGTCTCAATCTCCTGTTTTCCAGCTTCTGTTGGCCACAGAGCCACTGGGCTTACTGGATGAGACTGAAAGGGGATATATTCCACAGGAACTGGATGATCCTGTGGTCCCTTCCAACCTTCACTTGATTCTATGATTCTATAAAGCCTGTGTTGTAGGTGCTTAGAACTTCTACAAAACAGTATGGATATGTTCCTGTGTGACTTGGTCCGGGTGATCCTGCTGTGGCAGGGGGATTGGACTGGATGATCTTTCAAGGTCCCTTCCAATCCCTAATGATTCTATGATTCTATATTCCTGGGATCCCTCACCCTCAGATTCAAGAACTTTTTCCTTACGTCCAGCCTCAATCTCCCCTTTTCCAGCTTCTGTTGGCCACAGAGCCACTGGGCTTACTGGATGAGGCCTTGAAAGGAGATATATTCCTGCTGCAGCTTCTACCTGAGGTTCTAAAAAGTGTGCGCTAGACGTGTTTTTATGAATAATTTGTACTTCCCCACCATTAACCAGAGTTATTCTTGCGTTTTTATTTTTGGGGGGGAGGATGTCGGGAGCTTGTGACCAATTTGTTTTGGGTTAGCCCTCTCCATAAATTAAACGGCAGGTAAAATTTAATTTTTCTTGGAAGAAAAAAGCCTGTAGCTCCTTAAATTGCTCATTTAACATCACTGAAAAGTAATCCTCCACTTGAGAATGGACATCGTATTAACTTTAAAAGGCCTATTTAAAGTGACGGTTGTCAGTGAGTGAAAGCCAGATATGGTAATTTTGAGTTACAAATCAGAGCGAGGAAACTGTAGAATGGACAACCTTGTTAACACAAGCGCGACGGAGGAAGCACCGGGGTCACAGTGCCAGCACGGAAAGGAATAAAGACACAGCACCAAAAATATGTCCTATAATTAGGGCAGCTGTAAGAGTCAAGGTTGAAGATTCTTCACCATGACATGTCTGATATAGAAAAAGTGATAGCCAAGAGTAATCACTTACAGGCACCCAGCCTTAAAGCAGCAGCTCTGCGCTTACCCTGCTGGGGCAGAGATGCCTCTGAGACAAAGAAACGGGGGGCATGGGGTGACTGGAGCTGTGTGTGTGGGAAGAGGGTAGGGAGGAGCTGGAAATTTCAAGGGTCAACACTCAAAGGGATTGAACGCGAGAAGAAATTGCTCACTCAGCAGAGAGGGTTGTGATCGTGCTGTGGAACAGTGGCGCCTCTGAGAGTGGGATGGGGCACCCTGGGTGGTGGTGGGGATGTCCTGGGTGTAGATCCAAGTGAACTGGAACAGAGTCATCTCTGGGAGGACACCAGGGTGAGGTTGGTAAGCAGGGAGAGAAGAGTTGGAGCCAGGGTGCAGCATGTTCCATGCTGCTTGTGGGAGTCTTTGTGGGTCAGGTGCATGTGCAGGAGAGTAGTGGGAAGTCATCTTTGGCATCTGGCACTGTGGACCTGGAGAGGCTGGGGTGACCTGACCTGGGATAGTTGTTTGGTGAATGCTTTCTGTTTCTTCTGTAGTGCTCAGAGGAGGATCCCTTACCGGCTATGTCTGAGTGGAACACGGGCAAGGAGTGGAGAATCCCTGTGTAAAGATTCCAGCTTCCTAGGAGTTCTTTGGGATCTGTGGAAGTCTTCCAGGCTTTCTGCTTCCTCTCTGACCCTCTTTGGCAATGACTGTCTGACAGCCCCAGGAGAAGCCTACTCCTCATCTGCTGCCTTCTGCTCCGTTTCCTCGGGGAATGATCCAGTCCAGGCAGTTAATGTGGAGTGACACAGGCACATGTTTTCCTTCCTCACTCCCCACCTCCTCCATGGGATGCACTTGAAAGGATAAAGGAGATCCAGGCTGATCTAAGTGCTTTACCCACCAAACACTCTATTTTTCTTTTGACAAGAGCTGCTGTAACCCACCTCCAGCTGAACTTCCTTTTGTGCATTTGGGACATTCTAGCCAGGGCAGGTCCTGTGGTTCTTGCGCTCTGCTTGCTCTCCAGCTCCATATCTCTGGATAACCCACAGCACCACCCTGGACAAGCTCATTTCTCTCCCAGACAGAGTAATTTCTTACTGTATTTAAAGTTTTAAAGTAGAATGATGGGCCCTTAAGGACTGTTTCATAGACTCATAGACTCATGGGGTTGGAAGGAACCTTCAAAAGTCCTCTAGTCCAACCCCCTCTACACAAAGCAGGGCCATTGCTCACCAGACCAGGTTGCCCAGAGCCCCAGCCAGCCTGACCTTGAATGGCTCCAGAGATGGAGCCTCCACCCTGTCTCTCAGCAGCCTGTTCCAGGGATCCCCCACCCTCAGATTCCAGACTTTTCCTCCTGTCCAGCCTCGCTCTGCCCTTTTCCAGCTTCAAACTATGACCCCTATGTTCCCTGCCCTTGGGAACAGTCTTCCCCAGCCTTCTGACAGCCCCTTTCAGGCATTGGAAGGTTGATATAAGGTGCCCCTGGAGCCTTCTCCTCTTTAGGCTGAACAACCCCAAGTCTCCCAGCCTGTCGCAGCCCTCTGGGTATTTTTGTGGCCTCCTCTGCTCCTCATCCTTCTCGTGCTGGGGGCTCCGGAGCTGGATGCAGTATTTCATGCAGATCCTCAGTATCTAGCCAAGCAAGAAGCAATTCATTGCTGCCCTGTGCTCACACAGCCCCTGCAGCCAGCTGCCAGCTCCTCTGGACTCACTCCAACAGGTCCTCATCCTTCTTGTGTTGGGGGCTCCAGAGCTAGACACAGGACTCCAGATGAGGTTTGACCTTGCTTTGGACTTCTGTCTCCCATTGCTATCCCAGATCTGGGCACCTGATAGCAATTTTCACCTACCTGCACGTAGAGTCAAACTGTTCTTCAAGGGAAGGAGGATCAACCCGAGGCTTTGCCTATCTTCACTATCCATCCGAGGCTCAAGTGAAGCAGCTCCGCTCCTTTGCACAAAAGCCGTGAGAGGAGAATCCCTGCGGCACCAGACTAGGAGTTTTCTGGCAGATCAAAGGCTACGAGCCGTTGGGCTTCCGACACAGCCCCTTTGTCGGGCCAGTTGTTTTTGCCTTTGTCTTTGTCAACCTGTACTTAGGGAGGCTAATTCGATTTTCCATTGAGAGGTGTGGATATCTATATTATTTTCCTAAAACTCCAGAGAATATTATAAATTTCTTTTTATTGCTTCCAGCCATGTTATTTAAAGTAATTAACCTTAATTTATAAATTTTTATATCAAACTGCCTTTTAACTTTTAGAACTGGCAGGAGAAGTCCATTTCCCAGGGCTCCTAATAGTTCTCCATTTAATCAAAATTCATCCATCAGATTCCAGTGTTAAATCATCTTTTAATTGGGAGTTACATTCTGGTTAATAGTTTTATAATTCGCCGCCTCTAATAGTTTTTACCACAGGGATCTACTCCATTTTTTCTCACTCTATTATTCCTGGTGTTCAGCAGGGACATTTTAAAAACGTTCACTTCCCCTGTCTGTTCTTTGTGATCTCATTAATTCTTGATAGCAAGTTCCCTTTCTCCTCATTACTGGAGCATAACTACCTTTAGCACTAGGTGAAACCTGACTCATTTCTACAAGTGCTCTACAGTTTTATTATTTATTTTTCTCCCTCCCTTCTTAAAAAACAACCAGCTGCCAATTTATCTCAGCAGATCTGTGTGGGCTGCATGCAGTCGTGGCACTGGACACTGGGGGGGTATCAGACTGGGGATTTCTAGGGGGGTTAAGAACTTCCGTGAAGTTTGTGCAGCTGAGCGCCGATGTTGGTTGGGCTGGTTAGATGCTGTTTCCCGTTCAAAGTGTAAGCTGGTGGCATAAGAAAACAATCAAGAGTCGTGAAAAGGAATGGAGGATCTTGGAGGGAATCGTTCACTGAGAACCCACACGGGTTCTTTTTTTGCATGGGGTGTGCTGTGAAATGTTGACGTTCAGCAGCAAGAGGAGCCAGAGCTGACCGTGGCACTTCATAGAATCACTGTGGTTGGAACAAGCCTCCAAGATTATCACAGAATGACAGAATCATAGAATCATCAGCGTTGGAAAAGACCTTCAAGATCATCAAGTCCAACCATCCACTTTACAACCCTCAGCCACCAACCCATCTCCTGAAACACCTGGTCTGCCTGTTTGTTGAACCCCTCCAGGGATGATCCCTCCACTCCCTCCCCAGGCAGCCTGTTCCATGGCCTCCCCACTCTTTCTGGGAAGAGGTTTTTCCTAAGATCCAATCTGAACCTCCCCTGGTGCAAGTCCAACCATCAAGCCAACCCCACTGTGAATGCCACGGGCTGATTTACTCTGCTACTTTGCATTTGTCAGACACCCCGTGCCAATGCAGCTAAGCAGCGAGGGCAGCGTTCCATTACCTCTGTATGCAGAGGTTCCATTTCCTCTGTATCCTCCCAAAACAAGAACCCAGGGAAGAGTAAATAATCCTGGATCTGAGAGAGTAAAGCTGAGCTTGTAGGGGTTTTTTTGGAAAAGCACCTAGAATTTGTGTTAAATTAAATTTGAAACCTTAATCCTCCAAGGTCTCAATCTACAGATGCCCTAAACCTCTTCAAATTGCCCCACTGATCCTACAGATGGTCTTACAGGATGGTGTTATATTGACTACCCAAAGCCAGGCTCTGCACAGGAGATTCCCTTCTGAAGTGCCATCGAGAAGAGGACACCAACCCCGCATGGTCTGTATCTTAGTCCTTCAAACAGTCCTGTGGAATCGTGGAATCACATAACATTAGGGATTGGAAGGGACCTCAAAAGATCATCCAGTCCAATCCCCCCACCGCAGGAGGATCCCCTAGATCAAGTCGCACAGGAACATGGCCAGGCGGGTTTTAAACATCTCCAGAGGAGGATCACTGGTGGGAAGTTTATTTTTGGTGGGGTTTTGTGGGTTTGGGGCTTTAGGGGTTTTGTTGTTGTCTTTTGTTTTATCACGGAACATTAGGAATTGGAAGGGATGTCGAAAGATCATCCAGTCCAATCCAGCCCGCCACAGCAGGATCACCTAGATCAAGTCGCACTGTAAGCTGCACTTACACTCTCAGCTGCTCCTGACACAGATCACAGAACATTAGGGGTTGGAAGGGACCTCGAAAGGGACCTTGAAAGGGACCCCCGGGTAAGTCTTGAAT
>JAOXOE010000827.1:6283341-6312909 GCA_028565055.1 Phoeniculus purpureus
ACAGAGGAGGTTCCACATCAATCTGAGAAGGACCTTCTTCCCAGTGAGGGTGACAGAGCACTGGAAGGGGCTGCCCACGGAGGGTTGTAGAGTCTCCTTCTCTGGAGATGTTTAAAGCCCCCTGGATGTGTTCTCGTGCGACTTGGTCTAGTTGATCCTCCTGTGGCAGGGGGATTGGACTGGATGATCTTTTGAGGTCCCTTCCAATCCCTAATGATTCGATGATTCTATGATAAGACAAAGGCAGTAACTGTGGTTCTTCAGCCAACCCCAGATCCTGCAGCCAACCCCGCTCATCTTTTGTGTGCTGCTCAGTAATTACAGCTCTTTAGTCCATCCCTTTCTGTCTCTCACATTCTAACCTCCACACTAACATTCTTCTCTTGCCTAGTTAGCCTGCCCCATCCTCAGTTAGAAGTTTTACTTGCTGAGAGAACTTCTCCTCAGTCTTGCACACCCCTCTGGGTATCAGAATCACAGAGTCATTGAGGTTGGAAAAGACCTTCAAGATCGTCAAGTCCAACCATCCACCCTACAACCCCCAACTGCTAACCCATCTTCTGAAACACCCTGTTTTCCCCTTTGTTGAACCCCTACATGCATGGTGCCTCCACCACTTCTCTGGGCAGCCTGTTCCAAGGCCTCTTTGCTCTTCCTGGGACGAAGTTTTTCTGAAGATCCAACCTGAACCTCCTCTGGCTCAACCTGACCCCATTTCCTCTGGTCCTATTGCAACTGGTGGGGCTTCTGTATCCCTGTCTTCCTGCAAACTTTGACTCTGTGTTTTATGGCCAGCGAATGCTCGAGGCATCTTCACCTTGCTGGTGACACCTGCTGACAGAGAGGATTCAAAGGCACAGTTTGCTGGTCCAAAGAGTAAGAGCCTGGAGAGCTCTGGATCCTGTGCTGGAGGACTCAATAAATCACTGCGTCCTTTCTTCCTTGGCTAATCCAGTTGGGGCTGAGGGGGATGTCAGCAGATTACCCGTGACAGATTACCCATCGGTGAGGTTACCTGCCCACTCTGTCCCTGCCCATGGCATGAGGTGATCTTTGGCTTCATTCACGCACGGGAAGCTCTCTGCTGGCAGGTCTGTGGTGCCTCGGGGCGCCTGGCTGGCTGGCAGGCAATATCTCTGGGGATTTCCTCATTAACTACCTGACCTAATTACCTGCTGTGAGTGTCCTCTCAGCTGCCCAGTGTGCTCAGAGCTGTGGAAAATAAACAGCTTTGTCTCCTGGGCACAGTGCTGACTGCAGGGAACTGGGTCTGTTCTGCCTTACTCCACACTCTCTCCTCACGTTTTGTGAGGGGAAGTGGCTTTAAGCTGGAAGAGGGGAGATTTAGATTAGATGTTAGGAGGGAATTCTGCCCTGTGAGGGTGCTGAGGCCTTGGAACAAGCTCCATCATAGAGTCATTAGGGATTGGAAGGGACCTTGAAAGATCATCCAGTCCAATCCCCCCACCACAGCAGGATTCCATAGATCCAGCCACACATGAACTTGGCCAGGTGGGTTTTAAATGTCTCCAGAGACTCTACAACCCCCCTGGGCAGCCCCTTCCAGGGCTCTGTCACCCTCACTGGGAAGAAGTTCCTTCTCAGATTGATGTGGAACCTCCTCTGTTCCAGCTCACACCCGTTGCCCCTTGTCCTATCACTAGATGCCACTGAGCAGAGACTGGCTCCATTGTCCTGACACCCACCCTTCACATACTTACAGACATTAAAGGGGTCACCCCTCAGTCTTCTCTTCTCCAAGCTCAAGAGCCCCAGCTCCCTCAGCCTTTCCTCAGCAGGGAGTTGATCTACTCCCTTCATCATCCCTGGAAATGTTCAAGGCCAGGCTGGATAGGGGTCTGGGCAGCCTGGTCTGGGGAGAAGTGTCGCTGCCTATGGCAGGGAGTTGGGATCTAGATGGTCTCTAAGGTTCCTTCCAACTCAAACCATTCAATGATTTGCCCCCAGAACAATTAAACCCTTTTATTTCTGGCAGTTCTCTCACAAAACTGGATGTCTGTGCATCCCCTGCCCAAACCCTTGAGGGCAGGCGTGAGCTGCGAGGCAATGCGCAGTGTGGCTGCGAGTCAGAAGGTGCCAAACAGGGCTGCTGGTCTTAGTTTCTTCTCTTCTTTTCTCTTTCTCTTTCTCTTTCTCTTTCTCTTTCTCTTTCTCTTTCTCTTTCTCTTTCTCTTTCTCTTTCTCTTTCTCTTCTTCTCTTCTCTCAGGTCAACGTGATGGCTGTGAGCATCTGCACGCGAGAAGCCTACCAGTCCATGAAAGAGAGGAACATCGACGATGGCCATATCATTAACATTAACAGGTGTGTGGGGTGAGGAGTTGGGGGTCAGTCAGGTGGGCTTTGTCCTCTCTACTCCACAGAGAGGATTCACACCACAGAGCTTTAACCTTGCAATGGGCTGATGGGGCCCAGGAAGGGGTTTTCCAAGGATTGCTATGGTTGACTCTCAAAGAAAAACCAAACCTAGGAGAAAACAAGGGGCAGTGGGTGTGAGCTGGAACAGAGGAGGTTCCACATCAATATGAGAAGGACCTTCTTCCTGTTGAGGGTGACAGAGCCCTGGAAGAGGCTGCCCAGGGGGGTTGTGGAGTCTCCTTCTCTGGAGACATTTAAAACCCACCTGACCATATTCCTTTGCGACTGGATCTAGGGGATCCTGCTGTGGCAGGGGGATTGGACTGGCTGATCCTCCGAGGTCCCTTCTAGTCCCTAATATCCTGTGATTCTGTGAAAAGGGTAAAGCCAACCACTTGTGATGGTGCAGCGCTGAAGATTGAAGCTTCTTGAGCAGTTTCAGAGAAGAGCTGTGTGGAGATGATCTTAAAGGTCCTTTCCAACTTTTATGGTTCTGTGAGAGGAGCCTCTGGTGCTGTTTCCTGCAGGAGAGGGGAATTCCTCATGCAGCCACCGCATTGGTGCTTCTTTTTGTGATCCTTATTGTGGTTTGAATCTCCTGTTGGCTCCTTCTCCAGGGGAGGTTCAGATTGGATCTCAGGAAAAGCTTCTTCCCAGAAAGAGTGGGGAAGCCTTGGAACAGGCTGCCCAGGCAGGGGATGGAGGAAGCACCCCTGGAAGGGTTCCACAAAAGGGCAGAAAGGGTGTTTCAGATGGTTTAATTGTTTGGGGTTGTAGGGTGGGCGGTTGGACTGGATGATGTTGGAGATCTTTTCCAACCTTGGTGGTGATTCTGTGAGTCTCCGCTCACGTCCCCACCTCTCTCAGCCCTTTCCATTCTGCTCTCTCCTCAGCATGAACGGTCACAGCGTTGTGCCACAGTCTGTGGTGCATTTTTACAGTGCCACCAAGTACGCGGTCACAGCCCTCACAGAGGGGCTGAGGCAAGAGCTCAGAGAAGCAAAGACTCATATACGAGCTACAGTGAGTACTGGGGGCTCTTCCTCTCTCCTGCGTCTGGGGTGGGTGAGGGCTGGCAGGTTTAATGGGACAGAGGTTTTCCCCCCTTTGCTCAGCGCACGGGGAACGCTCAAGTCTTGTGGCCAGCTGTCCCTGGCCACCTCTTTCCCAAGCCCAAGAGAGAGCCTAGAGTGTCAGGGAAAAGCTTTCTGGGTGCCCATAGAGGGCAGTTGGTTATTGGGGAGGGAAGCGGGCGGTGAGATGGGCTCTTTGCTCTCATTCAGAGTTTGCATCTCAGGAGTGGTGCTTCCACAAGCTGATTTGTATTGGAAGCTTTTCCATCCTTTTCTCTGCCTGTTTGTCCCTTTGGGGCATGAGGAGGGAAATGCCTGGCAATGGTTCTCTAGAGGTGGCTACAACACATTAAACCAAGCCTGCTCGCATAAACTATTCCCATAGAAAAAGGGTGGGGAAGGAGAGCAAAAGAAAGGGGGCTGGGTTGTTTCTGTTTCGCCTTTTCAGTTCTAAAAGGGTTTTCTTGTTTTGTTACTCTTTTCCTGAAGGGGAATTACAAATCCTATTAGGATGTGCTCTGCTCTTTTTTCCCAGTGTATATCTCCAGGACTTGTGGAAACAGGATTTGCTTTTAAACTTCACGATAACGACCCTGAGAGAGCCGCTGCGACCTATGAGAGCATTCGGGTAGGACATGGAGAAGTGGAAACAGAGGGAAGTGGCTCTGGTTATGGTTTAACAGTCTCTCTCCTGGCTGTAAGCATGAAGAATGGGTTCTGCAGTCCTTTCCAGGATGCGATCTGCATCCCCAAAGTCTCAGCCCTCAGATCTCACACTGACATTTACACACCGTGTAGGTTTTCATCTAGGTTCAGTTTCCCCCTCGCTGTATTTTTCCCTTTCATTCTGACGCTCCTGTAAATAAATACCAGTCAGCTCTGACATTTTGCAGGCTGCAGCTTCTGTGCTGAGAAGAAGATATAACAAACCAACATGCCTACACGAGTAGAAAAGCGAGAGCTTGTTGTCTTGCAGGTGGCTCACGCAGGATTTGTTGTGCTTCTCTGGGAGCTTTGATAAGGGTGGCAGTGCCTGACCTGGCAGAATTACTGTGCCAGTAGTGACATTATTCACAGCAAGTGGAGAATTATCAGCACCAGACACATCCTTTGTTACATTTTTAATGGATTCTTTTCTTTCCTGCTCGCTTGCAGCTCTGTGACATGCCCCAGTGCCACTGTCGGAACTCATTACTGATGCTGTGGAAAGGACTGATCTTATGGGTAACTTCCTGAGGTGCCCTTTGACCGAGAATCTCTTTCCTATCTTTCCAGTGTCTCAAAGCTGAAGATATGGCTAACGCTGTCATATATGTCCTCAGTGCCCCACCTCATGTACAGGTAGGCGGTGGGGGGCTTGGAGCACCCTGCGGTAGGTGGCTGATGGCAAAGAGGGTAACTGCTGCCCCGACACTTGCTAATCCGCGCTGCAGCCGTGGGGCCAGCGCTGAGCTTAGAGCAGCCTGGGCTGGGGATTAGCAGCAGTCGCAGTTTGTTTACCCTTCCTAGATAGCAGCAATGGGATTGTGCTGCCTGCGCTGCTCTGGCCCCAGTGAAGGTCTGCGCAACGCAAGGGATTTGGGCGCTTTCTGCCTAGATTTTCTTTCTGGATGGCGCTGTCAGAGATTTGCAGGTGGCCTTGCGGATGGGTCAGGTTCTGCCAGCTGCCAATTGTCTTGGGCCTGATCCTGCTGAGTGCTGTGCATCTCCCGGCTGCGGTGCTTGTGCTGCCAGAGGGACTTCCCTGCTGTGAACTCAGGAACAAGTGACGTGCTCTGAGCTAGGGCCAGGAGAGGAAGCAAGAGCTTTGTCAGAGTCTAGCGTAGAATCATAGACTCACAGGGTTGGAAGGGACCTCCAAAGGGCAGCCAGTCCAACCCCCCTGCAACAAGCAGGGCCAGCACTCACCAGAACAGGTTGCCCAGAGCCTCAGCCAGCCTGACCTTGAATGGCTGCAGGGATGGGACCTGCACCCCCACTCTGGGCAGCCTGTTTCAGGGATCCCCCATTCTCAGATTCAACAACTTTTTCCACCTGTCCAGCCTCACTCTGCCCTTTTCCAGCTTCAAACCATGACACCTCGTCCTGTTGTTCCTGCCCTTGGGAGCAGCCTTCCCCAGCCTTCCGACAGCCCCTTTCAGGGCTGGAAAGGGCTGCTGTCAGAAGGCAGGTTGGAAGTGTCAGCCACGCAGGCTGCTGTCGCAAAAGCAAACTTTGATGGCGAGAAGTTTTGCAGCCGCTCACGTGAACTCTGCTTCTTGGGAGCAAGACGTGGCTGTCACGATGCAGGATCAGCAACGATAGCTGCCTCCTTGTGTAAAGAGGATAAGAAGTCCTGCCCGTGGCTGATGCAGTGATGTTTCTGCTTGACCCTCGCTGAGCAGGACCCAGTAAAGACTCAAACTGTGACAGCCTGTTGTTCCATGAGTGTTTGTGCTGTTATCCCCTCTACTGAAGGCAGAGCAGTCACGTTCACCTTCATTTCTTTCCAACATCCCCCTTGTAGTCGCAGGCACTTGGCTCATGTGCAGCTCACAGCATGGAGGTGCCGAGTGAGGGATTTCGAATGGACTTAATTTCTCCTGTGACATCCTGTGTCGGTCTTTTCCAGATCGGAGACATACAAATGAGGCCCACGGAGCAGATATCATAGCAAACCAAGAGGACCATGAGCAGCACCGTGAACCCACTCCACTTTGAACCCTTGGGCAATTTAGGGTGTCGCTGGCTGGCTGGCAACGTGCAAATCAAGTACCAAGGACCGTGTTTGAAGGATTCTTTTTCTCTCCCTCTCTCTGAGTTGGTGCTGGTGCTGAGCCAGTTTAAAAAGAAACAGTAGTGGGTTTCTTTCTCCCCCCACTCCCTTCTGAAACTGCTTCTTAAGAGTAAAACGTATTTGAAAACAACGCAGGGAACTGGTTTGTGGGAAGATTGTCGTCTCCAGGCTGGTTTATTCCTCCTTTTGCTTTCTTTTCAAGGTTTAGTTGGTCTTATTTTGTTGACGCTGTGTCTGGACATGGGTGAAGCGGCACAAGACGGTTTTGCCAGCTTCAGCGCGCGTAGGGTTGGAGATGTCCAGTGGATGTTGTGTCATAGATCTATCTAACTCGGGGCTGGGGAGGGGGGGTTATTTTCATCAGGTTGATTACTGATGGCTGCAATGCACGTGTTATTTTCTACTTCTTTTGTACTGCACTGCCCTAACCCTGGTGTACGATCTCACCCGCCTCCCCTACCCCTTCCTTCCCCGTTCACATGGATTGTGCCTGCCAAGTTTGAGGAAGTCTAAGTGTGCGTGTGCTTGCTGTTTGTCTTTCTAGGTAGGTAGGTGAGTAGTTAGAGGAGAAGTACCTGTACCTGCGCAGGTTAGAGCAATCGTCTCAGTGGCATAGTTACCGTAAGAGTGAGTCGTGTGCTATTTTGAATAAAAGCTAAGTTGTGTGCTGTCTCGTGATCACCCTTGGTACCATCTCCCAGCGCTCTCGGTGGTGGTGTGTGTGACATTTGCATGCATTGACACTTCTCCTGGAAGCATCGGGTCGCTCTTAGGAAGATGTGTGGTGCTGTTTCAGTGCTGATGTCCAGAGTTGGTTTATATGCAGAGATACAAACTCGGAGAGAGAGAGAGAGACAGTGAAACGAACCGTGCTGAAGCTGTCCAAGATGAAAAGATAACAGTAGGGGCATTTGCCCACGAAGCAGCAGGTAGCAAACAGGTCTGGTTCGGCTCTCCTACTAGGTCAGCGCTGGTGCAGCCCCGTTGGTTTGTTCTGGATTTATTTGGAGAAGAGAATCAGCTGCCAAGCTGATGCCTGCAGAGCTGGAGACCTCCATGTGTGGCCCAGCTCGCTGCAGAGCTGTGGAGCTGGTACATGTTGCCTTAAGATTGCGGAGTCACTCCTGCTGCGCTCTGGATTTTCTGTTGTGTTCTGGAAGGTGAACCACTGGTTTAGGCGGAGCAGGTACGGCCGGTTGGTTAGAGTGGAGGACTGGGAGCCAGAGAACCTTGGGTTGGATTGTTTTCGCTTACACCACCAGTAGAGCTCTGTGGGAGTTCAGCCGTGTTTACACCACCGTAAGGAAGACCAGAACTGGGCCACTACGTAATGAGTTTCAATTCCCTAAATAGCCTTGGGCGAGTCACTTTACCTCTCTGCCTCAGTTTCCCCATCTGTAAAATGGGGATAATAATACTTAGCTACCTCGCAGGGGTGTTGTGAGGACTCACAGACGTTTGTAAAGCGCTTTCGAGTGCGAGAAGCGCAGTGTAAGTGCTGAGTGTCGACAAGAAGTATTATTATGAATTAAAACTCGCGATTCATAGAATTCCTTGTGCCAAAGGAGAGCGACTGCGGAAGGATAGAAAGACCAAACTAATGGTCAAACGTCCTAATGGCAAAACAAAGGCAGTTTGCCCCTTTTTTTTCACCTTTATAAATACACGATCATGGTGTGTTCAGTCCTTTCCTCATCCATCACCAGTTCCTACTGGCAAGTACCTGTAGCCTCATCTCTGGATTTGGCCTTTTCATTTACCCTGAACAGCGTTCATGCCCTTTGGTGAAGCCTTGCATGACTGGAATGCTCCGCGGATGGCTGGGGCGGGGTCTCTTTGCACTGGCCTGGGTTCCACCTGTGGCACTGGGGTAGATAGTACCCTGCAGGGAGCAAAGCAGCCCGTGATCCTCACCATGGCAGAGTCTATGCCAGCTGGAAAAGCTCTTCAGTCTCCAGGCCATCATGATCCTCGATCCAGGCTGTGATCCTCAATCCAGGCTCCGAACCTCGATTCAGAAGCCTTTGGCTAAGGAAGGTTCAAGCAGTACTTTGCTGTCTTTATAACCCTCCTGTGATGTTCAGCTGGACTTGGGATGAAAACTCCTGGTGTTTCCCATCAGATTTCTTTTGCAGGAGCTTGTTGAGGTTCGGTCAATGTGCTGTGCTGACTTGTTAAGGGAAGATGGTTGAACGAGGGAGTGGAAAAGAAAAAAGGCTGAGAAATTAGGAACTTGTGAGCAGAAAACAACATGGACTGGTGAAACCTCTGAATTGATGGCTGCAACTGCATACAGAGTTAAGGAGATGTTGAAATGGCTGAGGGGGGATTTAGCTTTCTGCCCCGTAGCAGGAGGCTTTGGGGAGAATTGCTGGACATGTAGGGCCTTGAGAAAGATCCAGCCTGGGCACTTTCTCCCTGCAAATAAAGCCTGACCTGCAGCCCAGGCAGTTTGATTTGGGCTTTGTTGTGTTTTTTCCCCCCGAGGATGTTAGTCACATTTGCAAGTCCATAAAACAACCTCAAAATGATGACATCCAGAATATTTTTCAATTCCCAGTGTGTTTTTTAGGGGATGATTCCTGCTGCCTGTTAACTTCCCACATGGAGGAGTTTGTTGTGGGTTGTTTGGCCAGTCTGCCTCATGTAACCCAGTGGCTCCTTAAGCCACTGTCCTGGGATGGTATGGGATTAGCAGCAGTGGAAAACCCCAAGCACGAGGGTCAGCTGTGTAATTTGTCAGTAGATTGCTAACTGTGAGCTGTAAAATAAAGAATAAAAAGAGAGGCACACTGATTCTTTTGTCACCTGCCTGTCATTTTTGGGTTAAAACACCCCTTTTATTCACAGCCCAACCCTTCACTGGCTGAGAGTCTAAAGAGAAAAGTGTGGGTCTGGTTCTTCCTGATAAAACCCATGATAAAAACTGCTTTCTAGAGCAGAACAGCATTGGGTTGCCTCATGAATGACATGTGGAGGTTGGACTTGCCTGTCCTTATCCGAACGAAGCCACGGCCTTCAGGAGGTCACTGAAATCCCCAGGTAGGCTGCTGGTTCGATTCAACTATGGGATGAGCGGCTGTTGCTGCTCAGGTACTGAACTCTCGTTCTGTCTCTTGTGCTTGGCAGGCCATCGTCGCTGTTAGCTGAAGGTATTTTTATTCCCCAGTCCCCTTTCCACTCCTCCAAGCCCATTCCTGAGCCCAGGTTTGCTGTTGCTGAAATGCAAAGTGTTTGCAAATCAGGAGGAAACAGCTGTTCGTGAGCAGATGTTTGGGATGTCTCATAGGCGGGTACAGAGCCCTTGTAGGATTAAACCCCTCTTCTTTTCCTTTCTTATCCTTTTTTTGCCCTATAGTTTAATCTAATCCCTCACGTTAACAGGTTGGCTGGAGGAGCAGCAGTTCTTTCTGGAACACAGGAGGTTCCACATCAATGTGAGAAGGAACTTCTTCCCAGTGAGGGTGACAGAGCACTGGAAGGGGCTGCCCAGGGGGGTTGTGGAGTCGCCTTCACTGGAGATGTTTAAGACCCACCTGGACATGTTCCTGTGCGACTTGGTCTAGGGGATCCTGCTGTGGCAGGGGGACTTGGACTGGGTGATCTTTCGAGGTCCCTTCCAATCCCTAATGATTCCATGATGTCAGGGGGATTCCTTTTTGGGGGTGAAACCACAAGCACCGTTGCCTTTGGTGGATGCAGCAGGTTTTATCGAAGCCTCTGAACCTCAAACCCACACTTCATTGTATTTTTGAGGCCTGGTGTAACTCAGACTAATGCAAGAGCCTCAAATACTGATAAAATATCCTTTAAAAATGCTGTTACTGTGCTTTGCACCCCTCCCTGCCCCTTTGCCCGAAGGGATAAATCCCTTGGAGACCTTATCACAGATAATTACTGCTGTGAGCGATCCGGTTCCCTGTTTGCAGCCATTTCCTAAGGCTCGGTCGTTCGGGGTCTGTGTGAGGTGCCCTGATCAAGCCCCCTTAGGCAGGAGCCAGAGCGGCCCTCCCGGCCTCCCACCGCCAGGGGGCGCTGCCGCAGTGGGGGCGGCCTCACTCCCTCCTTTCCGCTCGTCTCGTTGGCCGGGCGGGGCCAGCGGCGGGGCCTTCCCGCCCCCTAGGCCGTGCACGCGGCTCCGGGCCCTGTGGCCGAGCTGGTTCTTCCGCTCTCCTCTGCCCCCGTCCCTCCCCGAGGTGCTCTCAGCCCAGCCGCGGCCTGAGGCCTTTGGTGGCCGCGATGGAGCAGGTGCTCAGGGCCGCTGTGCGGGGGGCTGCGGGGCTGGCGCCCGGCTGCGGCCTTCGCTCGTGGGGGCTGCGGTGCTGCTCCACGCGGGAGCAGCGGGCCCCGCGAGCCGCGGCGGGGGATGGTGGTGGGGATCAGGCATCTCCCGCAGCCTCCCGTGAGAGCCCTGCCCCGCGACCGAGGCAAGAGGGTCAGAGGAAAGGGGCCAGGGAGTCGTGGAGCTTGCGAGAGAGGGACTTGCCCAAGGAGAGGAAGAGGCCGGAGCAAAAGGTTCTGCTCCTCGAGAGGATTAGAGGCTCCGAGATCTTGTTTGGCATCGCGCCGTGTGCCATGGCCCTCTCCCAGTCGAGGAGGGACCTGTTCAGGTTGTTCCTCAAGCAGAGCAGCGGCTCTCCTCGTTTTGTCATGAACGAGTTTGTCCTTCAGGCCATGGCCCGGGGAGTCCCCGTGCACCACCTCACTAGGAGAGAGATGAACATTCTTTGCAAAGGTCAGGTCCATCAGGGAGTTTGCTTGGAGGCCAGTGCTCTCCGCTTCAAGAGTTTGGAGGAAGATGAAAGGGGCGATTTGGGGGATGAAGAGAGACCAAACCGACAGCTGATTTGGCTGGTGTTGGAGCACATCCAGGATCCCATGAACATGGGGGCACTGCTGCGCTCTGCCTACTTCTTGGGGGTGGACAGAGTGATCACAAGCCACAGGAACAGGTATGGGGTTGGTTGTCTACACTTTCAGCTTGCTTTCGTTCTTTTGCCACTGGCTCCCTTACAGGTTTCCAGCCTGTGTTGCTTGACAGCTTTCCAGGGCTGAGCTTGAGAGTTGAATTTGTCCTGTTGCTGTCCCGTAGCGCTCTGTGGGGCATGGTGTGCCTGGTGGGTGAGGATCCTCCTGGGTATTTATTGTTTTCATGTGTTTGAACTGCCCAACTGTGCATAAAACTGCTGCTGACTATTTCCTGGGTTAGTTTGTGAGCCCTATTCTCAGTAGGGAAATATATCCATATAGCAAGTGAGATCTTTAGTGGGGTGCTTGGAGTGGTGTCATGGACGCAAAAAAGGGAAATACAGAAACAAAAGTTCTCCTGGACACCTTTTTTCTCACTCTCATGACACTTTTCCTTTAAATCCTTGCAGCTGCCCCTTGACTCCGACAGTGAGCAAAGCTAGCTCTGGAGCTGTTGAAGTCTTCGATGTCTACAGCACAGATGATCTCCAGAGTTTATTGAAGGTAGAGCAAACCACACTTTATTTTGACCCTTTCCTTTCAAGAAACCATAATATTCTGTGTGTTGCACAGAAAGGAGCTGCAGTCATTTGCAGTGTCCTGTTTGCTGCCGCTTCTCGGTGCTGTTGGACCCCCTTGTGATGGGCACACAACCCCCAGTCATCCTTCTTTGCAAGTCTGAGTGGTGGGGCTCTCTAGAGGATGGAGATAGCAGGGTAAGGTTGGGTCTGTCTGCACACACGGGGCTCTGCTATTGCAGTGTGTGGTGGAGGCAGCAGCATCATCCCGGGGCCAAGGCACATGATGGCAGCATTGCGCAGCCTTTGGAGCAGGGAGTAAGTAGAAACCAGGGCTGCTGTGAGCTGCTGGGAAGGAATCTTCACGCTCTGTGTGCTTGGTGGGGTGAGACAGGGCAGAACGTGCTGCAAGTTTAAAGGGAATGCACACAGGAAATCTGGATTTAGACTGAAACAAACCTGGGGGAGTTGCTTGTCACAGGTGTGAGCAGGCACGTGTAAGCCTGAGCTTTACTTGCCAGAAGGCCTTGCCCACCTGTGCAGTACATCTGTGGCAGCTGGAGCTCTGGGTGATGGGGCAAAGGTGCATAAAATACGGTGATATTTAATGGGAACAGCTAGAAGAATCACTGTGATACTGTAAAGCTGTGCACTTCGGTCACAACAACCCCCAGCAGTGCTACACGCTTGGGGAAGAGAGGATGGAGAGCTGTCTGGCAGAGAGGGACCTGGGGGTGTTGGTTGACAGCTGGCTGAACAGGAGTCAGCAGGGTACCCAGGAGGCCAAGAAAGCCAACGGCATCCTGGCCTGGATCAGGAATGGGATAACCAGCAGGAGTATGGAGGTGATGATGACCCCGTGCTCTGCACTTGTGAGACCATACCTTGAGTACTGGGGCCAGTTTTGGGTGCCACAGGGTAAGAAGGACATTAAGGGGCTGGAGTGGGGCCAGAGAAGGGCAGCGAGGCTGTAGAAAGGGCTGGAGAACAGGCCCTGTGAAGAGCAGCTGAGGGAATGGGGGTTATTTAGTCTAGAGAAGAGGAGGCTCAGAGGAGACCTTCTTGCTCTCTATAGCTACCTAAAAAGAGGTTGTAGTGAGGCTGCTGCTGGTCTCTTCTCCCAAATTACTAATCATAGGATGAGGGGAAATGGCCTCAAGTTGCGTCAGGGGAGGTTTAGATTGGAAGAATTTCTTAAGAAGAAATTCTCTCCTGAGACAGTGGTTGGGCACTGGAACAGGCTGCCCAGGGAGGTGGTGGAGTCCCCGTCCCTGAAGGTGTTTAAAAACTCAGTAGCTGGAACACTTGAGGCTGTGGTCTGTAGGTTAGAGAGGTGTTGGGCTGAGGGCTGGACTTGCTGATCCTGGAGGTCCTTTCCAGCCAGGACTATTCTATGATTAACATTTAGAGCCACTGTAGCAGTTCATTGAGTTGGACTCAGCTTCACCCGCTGAACCCTTGGCAGTGCCTAGCTGCTGTAAATCTGATGTAACGTCACGTAGAAAGTGCCTGCTTCACAGGAAATGAAGTTGGCAAGAAGCAGCAGCTCTTTTCTTGTTAAAGCAGAGTTCCAAGACAAATAATTCAGGCTCTTCTTAGTAGAGATTGTGTGTGTGAGGTGCTGAGTGTTGAGTGCCCTGCCTTTGGTGTGAGCTGAGTTTTGGCATCTGGGTTTGAGAATGTGCTCTGGTGTTTGAAAACATAACTGTGGGCTTCTGGTGGCTGAAGCTGTGCTTGAGCTTCCCCTGCCTTGCTCTGTGGATTAGCCGTATGTTAATTTGTTTAACACTGCTCTCTTGTTTGCTTTCCTGGCAACCCCCTGCCCCGCTCTGTTTCCTACAACTGCTGGACACAAAAAACCCCTGCAAGCTTTTCAGTTGGTCTTTGTTTGTTTGCTGAACTGGAATAAACAGTAGAAGGAAAATGACTTGTTACAACTATTTTTTCCTTAAATCAAGGTTTGTCTGCTGCTGCTGGGAGGATTTGGTGGTAAAAATTGAAGGGATGTCAAAAAAAAAAAACCCTCCCTAGAAAAGCCAGTCAGCTTAATAAGAAACTTAAAAACCAAGAGGCTTCTTTGCACACTTGAGTTGTTTTCTTTTTAAGCCTGAAAACTAGGCAGTTTTTTCATGTTTCTTTCCTTTCCCTCTTTAGGCAAAAAGCGAAGAGGGCTGGGAAGTTGTGGGAACAGTCAGCAAGCCTGAGGATGTGGAAGATGTTCCTGTCATCAATTGCATGGAGTTTCGGTGGAACAAACCCCTTATTATAGTGATAGGTAAGTCAAGGGGCAGGGCTTGGGGGTGGTGGGGGGTGATGCTGCACTGCAAAGCTCGTGGCAGATCTGTTAGGTCACGTCACTTCAGTCTGGAAAAGAAAAGCTGAGCGAGATGATATAGAATGATCTGACTGCAAGTGAACTGGGGAAGAGAGGGGAGGCTGAGACACAGAATTTTAGGGGTTGGAAGGGACCTTGAAAGATCATCCAGTCCAACCCCCCTGCCAGAGCCAGATCCCCTAGATCAATCACACAGGAGTTTGTCCAGGCTGGATTTGAGCATCTCCAGAGAAGGCGACTCCACCACCTCTCTGAGCAGCCTCTTCCAGGGCTCTACCACCCTCACTGTGAAAAAGTTTTCCTTATGTTTTGATGGAACCTCTTGTGCTCCAACTTGTACCTGCTGCCCCTAGAGAAGCCTCCCAGCAGGAGCTGCCAAAGTAAACCAGTTTGTTGTAGATGAACGGGGGAGGGTCTCGATGGGAGTTTTCAGTCAGGTCTGAGTTGGTGCAACCACAGTGTGTTGTTCTGTGTTGACTTCTGTGGTGCTTAGAGTGCTGTCCTGGAGCCTTGAACCTTGGGTTTTCTGTGCTAGTGAACCACAAACTGCGGTGAGAGACCCAGAAGGGCCTCGTTTGAGAGTGGGTGTCACTTCTGAGCACCCAAACTGGGCAATTCCTACAAGGCCCTCTGCTTCTGCCTCCTCTGTGCAGAGAGATGATTGCAAAGGAGCTTTTTCCTGTACAGAGTTTGGGTTGTGCAGCTTCCTAGAAGGGGAAGAGACGGGGAGTAACAGCCTCATGGCAGCTAGAGAGAAAGATTCCCCTTGGAAGCACTGCTCTGGGCACCCTGGTGCAGCCATGCTGTAGCCCCCTGTTTTGTGTCACCTGGCACAAGAGCTGGATGGAGCTTTTAACACTTGGAAGTAGCATCACGCTGGCGAGGAGCCATCAAGGGGCTGTAATCCTGCCCCGTGCTGCGGTTTTCTTGGCTCAGAAGACATTCCTTTAATTAAAATGTTTATTGAACTCCTAGAAATACTGACAAGACAGCGCCGCAAATCTGGCATCTCTACAAGATGTGTGGAGCTGCGCTGTAAAGGGAGTAGGGAGGGCTGGCAGCCCTGCTGATGGGACCACAAAGAACTGCATCCCCGAAAGCACGACACCACCAGGAGAAGGGAAGGGGGTGTTGGTGGCAGCGGTGTCGTTACCTTGAGTTATGAGAGATTTCTCCTGGAAAAGAATAAAAAAAGAACAAGCCCAAATATCCTTTTGTCGAGGGAGATGGGAGGCTGATTGGTAGATGCCTGAGGAGAGCTCCCGGACCTCGCAGCTGTAATGATTTCAACTCTCTGCTGAGCACTAACTCTTCACTGAAAAGAAAATTGAACATTCCAGTTGTCTGATGCCGGGGTTGTTTGAAGGAACGTCCTACATCTGAATATGTAGCGTAGCTGCAGAGAGCAGCAGAGATAATTCAGAGTGGTTTGGAGCTTCCTAGCGATGCACAGATTCTCTTATGAGTTAAACAGCTGCAGGCTTGCATTCACCCCCCTGGCATCCTCCTGGCTGGGCACAGAATGGTTTGGATGGAGCAGCTTGATGGAGCTGCACTGGAGTTGATGCTGGAGGTGACGGCAGGCTGCTGCCCCAAACAGAGGGAGCCTTGTGTGAATAGAAGCAAGTTAGATGCCTGAGCAAGGAGCTTCTGGGTGATTTGTTCTTGGATGCCCTGATCTTGGGGTTCAAGGCTGCCTGGAGCAGGTGGTTTGTGGAGATGCTTGTTCATGGAGTCTCATTCTCTGGAGGAGTTTAAAACCTTCTGGATATGTTCCTGTGCGACTTGGTCTAGGTGATCCTGCTCTGTCAGGGGGATTGGACTGGATGATTTTTCGAGGTCCCTTGCAATCCCTAATGTTTTGTGATTCTGTTTGTTGCTCTGAACTGCCAGCACGGCTGCATCTGACTCTATTTGAACTCCCTGCATGGAAACTGGAGTTGTTATTGTGGTGCTCATTGTGAACAGGGTAGGAAAGCTCTTCCAGCAGTTCAGCCAAGCTCCAGCTCTTGGAGCTTTGAGGGCTGTCAGTGAGGGATGAAGCTAAGAGGTGGAAATCAGAGCTCTGCAGTGGGGAGTGTTTTGTTCACACTCAGGTTTAATGTGACTCACTCACTACTTTCTCCCTCGTGTCGCACTCTGCAAGTCTTTTTGCCCTGAATTTATGGTTCCTAATTATTTTAAGCAGCCAAAGCCATAAAAAGCTTTGTAAAAGCTGGCAGCAAAATCGCTGCCTTTATTAGGAACCGTAAGACCCTGAGCAGAGAGGAGAGGTTGGCTCCAGGAGCTGTCACACCTCTGGCCGTAGCTGCTGTCCCACTTGGAGCATCTCATGGGAGGTGGTTTGAGAGGCTCAGGAGACATATGTCTGTCAGCTGTAAAACTTTTCTGTGTTGAATCAGTAAAAAGTAGGGTAATGTGGTTTTTTTCCTGGAAGCCTCCCTGGAGAGCCACAGCCTGATGATGAAGAGTCAGGTGGGGCTGTGAGTGGTCTGGCTTTGAGTCCAGGCTTCCCCTGTGACCTTGGATAACTCAGCCAAGCCTTGTCTGTGCCGCTGGCTGAGAGAAAGAAGATGGTGGTTAAGGTGGGATTTTGGTTTTCTGAAGGCTCTCTTACCCCAGGCAGGGGATGCCTTTGCCTGTAGGCCTTGTCCCTGGTGGAAAGGTGAGCAGTCTCTGAGCTGTGCAGCTGCCCAAGTAGCTCTAAATAGTAAAAGTGGAAGAATTCTTTGGGGAGCCAGGCAGGCTGGGAGGTCTGTGGTCTTCTGCTCTTTCACTTGTCTGCATGCAGGATTGTTTAAAGCCTCTCCCTTTCCATTTCCCTTTGTGACAGTGTGAGTCAAACAACTACTAATGACCTGGGATAGATTTCAACTCTGTTTCACCAGTGTATCAGCCCAAACATATCAGGGCTGTTGGATGGTTTAACAACTAATCAATTGAAGCCTCTGGTTAAACTGTCTGCATTCCCAAGTCTCACCCAGCTGGTGGTACTGTGAGCTGAAAAGGCTGCACATGTCGCCATCCAGTAGGGATGTGGGGTTTGCTGGGCTGGATCAGCCCTGTAGCCTCTGTTCTGGCCTGTCTTTCTGGCAGCACGCTGTGTCCTCAAAATCCTTCAGGTTGTGGAGGTTGGAGTGGATAAGGAAGTGAAGGCAGTGAAGTGATGAAAATGCTCAGAGGGCTGGAGTCCCTCTGCTCTGGGGACAGGCTGAGAGAGTTGAGGCTGTTAATGCTGAAGGAAAGGCTCCAGGGGGATCTCACAGCAAACTTTCAGTTCCCGAAAGGGGCTGTCAGAAGTCTGCAGAAGACTGCTCCCAAGGGCAGGGAACGATAGGATGAGGGGTTATGGCTTGAAGCTGGAAAAGGGCAGATTTAGTTCAGACATCAGGAAAAAGTTGTTGAATCTGAGGGCGGGGGATCCCTGGAACAGGCTGCCCAGAGAGGGGGTGGAGGTCACATCCCTGGAGCCATTCAAGGTCAGGCTGGCTGGGGCTCTGGCAATCTGTTCTAGTGAGTGCTGGCCCTGCTTGTTGTAGGGGGGTTGGACTGGCTGCCCTTTGGAGGTCCCTTCCCACCCTGTGATTCTGTGATTGTGTGAAAGTGCCCTTCTTAGCTCCAGAGGTGCTTGGCTGTCGCTGTGTAGGGCAAGTAAGCTCAGGGATGAGGCTGTAGCTGTGGCAGAGTGCTAGTGAGACCTGTACTCAGGACAGGGGAAACAGGTGAGGTAGCAGCTGTGAGCTGAGCTGAGCAGTGTCTTTCTTTCACAGGCAGCGAAGGTGAAGGCATTTCCGTGGAGACGCAGCTCCTGTGCCATCGGATGTTGGCCATCCCTCCCGGCAGGGCGCTTCACCCCGGCATTGAGTCGCTTAACGTCTCCGTTGCTAGCGGTAAAGTCCCCAGTTCAGAGTGTCGAGGTGGCATCCTCCAAAATGTTGTCTTTAAAACCCAAACCTCCAGGCCTGCAGGATGATTTCTCCTGTGGTTTGCAAACCCATCTTTCTTTGAAATTCCTTTATGTCTTTACTTCTCTGCAGGCATCCTGCTGCACTCCATCTGCAGCCAGAGGGTGAGGCGCAGCGACTGACGGTGTTTTTATGTGGTGGGGAAGCTGTTCAGCTGGGCTTGTGGTCTGTGGACATGGAAACACTTTTTCCTGGGTCTCCATCATCACTTCAGGCTCCAGGGCGAGCCCTGCTGACCCTGGGCTGACACGATACCACCAGGCCGTGGTGAAGGCTGAAGTCAGGCCATTTCTACTGAAGAGCAGCCAGCTTATCCTTCCACGTTGCCGTAAACTTCTGGTGATTTCTTCACACCAAGGTGGTTTCGAACTGCTTGAGTGTCTGAGAACGCATCATGTGGCATCTGGCTGTGAGCTGGGTGTGCAGCCCTGCGGAGGGGTGGGCAGGAGCTGCTGGAGAACAGCTGTAAGTGGCAAAAAGCACCATCCCCAGGAAATAAAACCTCTGTCAGGATTGATTGTAGACTGGAATCACTCCTTACTCTGTTTATTAATCCACAGTGGGATCAAGATCACTTGGGTGGGAAGACAGTGGGGAACTTGTTACTGTCTTATGAAGTTGTTTCCTTTCCTTGTTGGGCTGTGGAGCTGCCCCAACAGCCCTACTGATGGGACAGGCTGGGGCTGTTGGCGTGAGGATAGTGTCTTCATTCGCAAAATCACGTTGGCTAAATTATTGAGGACCAAATGAATGTTACTGCTTAGCACCTTAATTATGTAGCTGCTGTGGCCCTCTGCACAGGATTCTTCATTAGCACTTAATTTATGGGGCCCTTTAGGGATGATTTCAAGCAATTCAGCTTGGTCTCCTCCCCTCTCTTCCCCCCCCACCTCCCCACATTGCAAATGAACAAGTAAGTAAATGAACAAGTTAGTCACTCTGAGTGACTAATCAGGACCTTTCCTTGGAGCTAAATGAAGTCTGCAAAGCGGTCTGTGGGTGCAGAAGGTTTTCCCGAGGTGTCCCTGGAAGGGTCTGGGCGGTGGGTGCCCAGGGTGGGGGCCGGGTTGGGCCAGGCCATGTAGCTCCTGGGAAGGTGTTGGGTGCTGACTATCTCCTGGTTTTGTTGAGTTGGGGTTTTTTTGATGCCGAATTGAAAAAGCTGCGAGTCAGGAGGCTGCAGCCCACAGCCGTGGGTGCCCCAGCAGAGGGGGCCCGTGGCTCAGGTTTGCTCAGTGTTCAGAGGGAAGCAGCAGCACTGGGGGTAACTGGATCCTTCCTTCCACCGCAGGGATGAGGATGAAGCAGTTTCTTTATCCTTGGCCTGTAGGTAACTGTGTCTGTCTCTGATTTTGTAGCGACTGCAGCTTCTCCCTTTTTCGTTTTTGATTTACTGGAGCAGAACTTTCCCAGAGGAGGCTCTTGGAGCGTGAGTGCTGGCCCACCCCCTCTGCTCAGGAGGCAGGTGAGTAACTGGAGCAGCAGCTCTACCTCTGGAAGGGCCCAGAAAGCTGCAGATGAAACATCAGAGCTCTCAGTAGGGTGAGCGAGCTGCATTGAGATTTCTGCAGTGACTTGTCTGTCAGTCCAGCTGCTGTTGTGACCCCCTCTGTGAATTTCCTGCTGCTGTAGCCACGGAGCACCTTGGTTTGGCACTGGAGTATCAGACAAGGCTCACTGGGAATTGCACGAAGCTGGAATTTTAAGGCACAGGAATCTGAGTGGGTAACTAGGGCTGCAGCCCAGACTTTCAGCTTCAGAGCTGCAGTAGTGCAGTGAATTCCCCTCCCCGGATAGCTCCGCTGTTGGCATTTAGCCCCGTTGTCCCTCAGTGTTGAGTTTTACCTCCGTTTTGTTTCTCTGGGATGCCCCTCTGCTGTCATCCAGCCGCCTTGGGATGCATCCACCACTGCTTTGTCCTTCAGGCCCAGCTCCATCCGGCTGCGGGCTGAGACCAGCGAGGGACGCAGGGACCTTTGCACACTCACACCTTGGGAGACGGAGCTTTGTGCTGCCGCTTGCCCTCGATCTAATAAACCCCATCCATTAATTGGATCATTGGCTGCTTCTCCAGTTAATTTCCTGGATATTTTTAAATGTTAAAATGTGGTTTTTATAGCGTTTCATTATTTTTAGCCTTAAGCCTGACTCTAATCGTCCCTGCTGAGTAACTGTAGGAAAACTCTCGGCTTTAGATCGCAGAGGAGGACTTTAATTGTCATTTTTGGTGTGTACATCAGCGAGATCAAACGGTGCTTCCTGATCCCTTCTGTTTGCACTTAGGTTCCCTTTGATATTTAGATACGAATCAAGTGGGTGGGTGTAATTTGAAAATCAATTCTTCCCTCCCTGCTGCTCGTCCTGGATTCCTTTCAGAGGTTTATTTACCCAAATGGATTTAAAAACTTAAGTAATTGCCCTTTCAAAATGATTTCTCAATAATCCAAGTGTCTCGAAGCAAAATGTTTGTCCCCCTTGGCTCAGAAGATGCTCCTTGCCTCTTGTTATCCTCATGCGAGGACAAACTCAATTCTTACTCCTCAAAACCAACTCTGGGGAGAAACAGCTGCGGGAGAATCTCTGCTCATGCCCCAGATTCCACTTTGGTGTGAAGATTGTCAACAGGATGGAAACAATCCTGCTCCATCAACCCCATCTGTGGGTCCAGGTCAGGCTTCCTGAGTCCAAGAACCCGTTGTCCACCTCCACAAACCTCATGGTGATCCCTCAAGCTGAAGTAGGTGCTGCCACGGCTGGAAACGCCGCCCATAGGGCTCCTTCCCCACTGGTGGCGAGAATCCTCCCAGTTTGTAAATGTAATCAACCTTGAGGTCTCGTTACTTCCGCAGGTGCAATTAACATCACCATCTGCTAATCCGTGATTAACGATGTTTACAAATATGCTACAACATGTTAAAATGTGCTGGTGCTCTGTCTGCCCCCCCTCCTTTTCCCTCCCCTTTTGGTGCAGGAGCCGCAGGCAGCGGCACAGGAGGGATTTCCCGGTGGAGGGTTCCCCACATCCCACTGCTCGTGCACAGGCTTTTTGTTTTCCTTCTCTAAAAAAGTGCTGCTAAACCTCCAAACCAGCTGTAGGGATCACGGAATCGTTAGGGTTGGGAAGGACCTTCGAGATCATCGAGCCCAATCATAGAATCATTAGGGATTGCAAGGGACCTCGAAAGATCATCCAGTCCAATCTCTCTGCCACAGCAGGATCACCTAGACCAAGTTGCACAGGAACACCACCTCCATGACCACCAGAGCCTGTCCCACAGTGCCACATCTAGTTGCCTTCTAAACCCCTCCAGGGATTGGGCTTCCACCAGTGCCCTGGACAGCCCATTCTGGTCTTTAACTGCTCCTCCACTACAGACACTTTTCCTGATTTCCAGCCTGACCTTCCTGTGGGGCAACTGGTGGCCACTTCCTCTGGTCCTGCCAGCAGTGATTTGGGAGAAGAGGCCAACCCCTCCTTTCAGGGAGCTGTAAAGGGCAATAAGGTCTCCTCTCAGCTTCCTTCCTCTTCTTCAGGCTAAACCATCCCAACTCCCTCAGCCTCTCCCCATCAGACCTGTTCTCCAATCCCTTCAGCAGCTTTGCTGCTCTCTCTCCTCCCCCCAACACCTCAGTGCCTTTCTCCTAGGGTGGTGAAGCTCAGATCCGAAGGTCAGTGCTGCTAGATGGGATTTAACTACTTGAGAAGTGAGGTACGAACTTTCTTGGTGGGGAGCACCTTACGGCACCGGTTTAACTGTTGTCAGTCACCCTCCAGCCGCCGCGTTAACGGGGTGGCAGACTCGGGTTTGGTGTCGATGCGGAGTTTTAATGCCATGGAATCGAGGAACTTTGAGGAGGGGTTTCTCATTGAGCTGAAGCCTGTTTTCCAGGAGCTGCCTCTTTCTCCCCGACGCAGAGAGGACCACATTAAATTGCTGCTGCATGTCCTCCAGATCTGGGTTACGTGTAATTGCTCGGTAATTGGTAGAACCATGTAAGAGCCATGGTATTTGCCGGTAAACCCTCCTAAGTTACCATGAAATTGAAGTGTGATATTTATTCTCTACAAACCTCACTGCCCAAATACCGTGTGCGGTCAGGGTCGGGGTTTCTGCAGCAGCTGAGCTGTGTGTGACACCCACCTGCCGTGGATTTTGCCCCGATGCCATCCCGATGGCTGCAGAAGGGCTCTGCTGGGAGGTTAAAGGGTTATTTTCCTTTGAGTGAAGGTGCTTTAACCTCCTCCCCCTACAGGCTTCAATCTCAGGATTGTTAGAGGTCAACTCAAAGTGATTGAGTTTGGTGGCGGCTGAGGGAGTTCTTGTGTTGTCGATGGATCTGGGAAGAGTGACTGCACTTAGAATGGATTCTGAAGCCTCTGGAGATCCAGCGTTTGTAGGGAACACTGGTCATACGCCCTGGGGTCACCTCTGTTTGAGCCTCACAGAATCACAGAACATTAGGGCTTGGAAGGGACCTCCAAAGATCATCTAGTCCAGTCCCACCGCCACAGCAGGATCCCTTAGATCCAGTTGCACAGGAACATGGCCAGGCGGGTTTTGTGAAGCAGGACTTCACAAAACTTCCCATCTGGCATCCTGGGGTGGATCAGAAGGGAGGTGGTTAATAGATTGAGAGAGGTTCTCCTTGCCTTCCAATCGTGTGTCCAGTTGTAGGCCCCTGAGTTCCAGAAGGACACAGAGCTGCTGCAGAGAGTCCAGCGCAGAGCCATGAAGATGATGGAGGGGAGCATCTCCCTCATGAGGAGGGGCTGAAGGAGCTGGGTCTCTTGAGCTTGGAAAAGAGGAGCCTGAGGGGTGACCCCATGGATGTTGATCAAGATGTGAAGGGTGGGTGTCAGGAGGATGGAGCCAGGCTCTGCTCAGGGGCATCCAGTGACAGGACAAGGGGCATTGGGTGTGAGCTGGAACAGAGGAGGTTCCACATCAGTGTGAGAAGGACCTTCTTACCAGTGAGGGCTCTGTTAGAGCTCTGGAAGGGGCTGCCCAGGGGGGTTGTGGAGTCTCCTTCCCTGGAGACTTTTCAAATGCACCTGGCCATGTTCCTGTGTGATTGGATCTAGGGGATCCCAGATATGTTCCTTTTCTGGGTGATCCTGGATGTGGTTCTAGGTGATCCTGTATATCTTCTTGCTCTAGATCATCCTGGATATGTTCCTGTTCTGAGTGATCCTGGATGTGGTCCCATTCTAGGTGATCCTGGATGTGGTCCTGTGTGATTTGGTCTAGGGGATCCTGCTGCAGCAGTGGTCTTGGACTGGTTGATCCTTTGAGGGCCCTTCCAATCCCTAATGTTCTGTGATAATGTTCTTCAGGATGTTCATCGCAACTGAACCTCACATCAAGACAGGGACCAAGGAGCTAATGAAGTCTTGCACTCAAGAGACTGGCAGCGGAGGACAGTGTTGAGGCAGACCTTGAACTGCGGCACTCACCGCCCTGGTGCCACCCTGCGGCGCTCATCTCACTGTTGGTGTTGCTAGAGAAACCATCCAGGTTTTCCTACGTAAAATAAAATAAAGACAAGAGTCACACGGGGGAATAAGAAGCAAAAAGACCACGTTTTGTCTGAGAAGTCAAACCAACCAGTCTGGTGGAAATCTGCCTCCATCTCTTTGGGTTTTCATCCCTTTAGATGGTGCAGAGGGAGTGGCTGGGTGCTGCCCGGAGTGGTAACCACACTGGTTAGTGTCTCAGTGCTCAGTCACGTCTGTTTTCTAGCTGCTACCTGCTCTCACCCAACAGATTTCTAGCTCACTTGGGAGTTTTCTGTGTGTTGTGAGATGTTTGACCAGCTCCCTCCTCCTGCGTGTGTGGAAATACAAGGCCAGCTAAGAGCAGGCAAGCGATTAGGCATTAGGTGAGGTATAATCCGCACTAATCACACATCTAAACCTGGTAGTTGGAGGCGGGATTAGGGCTATTAACGTGCGGGCACTAAAGCATATAATTTATTTAACAATTACCGGCTCTTCTTGGAGGGGGAAGGCGCAGCCCCACGGCGGCTCCTCCATCGCGCTGCCATCGGTGGCAGTGCTGGCAGACAGGGCTTGATGTCTGCTGGCACAAAGGGTTGCAAAGGGAGAGTTTTCTTGGGTGTAAGCAGAGGGAAACCTGCTTCTGGAATCTTGTGTCCAGTTCTGGGCCCCTCAGTTCCAGGAGGACACAAAGCTGCTGGAGAGAGCCCAGCGCAGAGATGATGGAGGGAGGGGAGCATCTCCCTACTGAGGAAAGGCTGAGGGAGCTGGGGCTCTGGAGCTTGGAGAAACCGAGCCTGAGGGGTGACCACATGAATGTTGATCAATATGTGAAGGGTGGCTGTCAGGAGGATGGAGCCAGGCTCTGCTCAGGGGCACCTACTGATAGGACAGGGGGCAGCGGGTGTGAGCTGGAACAGAGGAGGTTCCACATCAGTGTGAGAAGGACCTTCTTCATGGCGAGGGTGACAGAGCCCAGGAAATGTCTGTCCAGGGGGGTTGTGGAGTCTCCTTCTCTGTTTAAAACCCACCTGGACATGTTCCTGTGTGACTGGATGTAGGTGGTCCGGCTGCATCGGGGGAATTGGACTGGGTGATCTTTCGAGGTGCCTTCCAGTCCCTAATGTTCTGTGATCCTGTGATTCCTAATTCCCCTCGCAGGGCCCCTGAGCAGTCCTGTAGGAACATGCCTGACGCATCTAGATCCTAATCTGTGTGAATGTAAAGAAATAAAACACATTGGGGTGAAAAACATTTAGCCAGTGTGTCTTGGTCGTCTCTTCCTGACTGACTGCGATATAAATGTCCAATAGGTTAAAAAGCTGGAACCTGTAGGACGAAGAGCAGGAGGCAGCAGCAACCACTGGCCAGCTGGGATGTTCTGCAAGACCAGCTTGGGAGGGAATTCCAGAGCTCGGGGGCTGAACCCCATCCTGAGCCTGTGTTACAGTTTTACCAGCTCAGTGTGGAGCTACACCAGAGATTTACAAGCCAGATAGACATCCTGGTAGTAAACAGATTTGTGTTTTAATTCTTTGGTCTATCACGCTCTGTATTATGGAGAACCTGAGGGTGGGGGACCCTTGGAACAGGCTGCCCTGAGATGGTGGTGGAGGCCACATCCCTGGAGCCGTTCAAGATCAGGCTGGATGGGGCTCTGGGCGGTCTATTCTAGTTAGAGACATCTCTGCTCCCTGCAGGGGGGTTGGACTAGATGTCCTTTAGATGTCCCTCCCAACCCTACGAGACCAAGGTAGGTTTGGTCTTGTGGTTGTGTTGAGGATGGTTGGAACAGCAAGTTTTTCCCCCAGCTCATTAAAACAGAACCAAAATGAACAAGTGTCCCAGCCTGCTTGGTACCTACCAAAGGATAATTCTAAGAAGGAAGGCAGGTCTGCTCTGCAGCAGAAGGATGCCAAAGCCTGAGGGCAGCTCAGTCTGATCCCAAGGCCATGTAGATGCAGATGAGAAGCCCAAGGAGAAAGCCCAGCAGACACAAGCTTCTTCATCTTCGGTTGCCTCAGCCCCTGGAAAAGGCCTGGCTGTGGTCCAGCTGCACTCTTCCAGACAAGTCTTGGGCATGGTTTGGGATTTAGGTCAGGTCAGGGGCCATTTGCAGCAACCTTCTACACGTGCCCGCCCTGTTTTGAAAGCTGGAAGTCTGGCACCCTGGGCGTTGCTCATTCCTTACCAGCCAGCAGCTGGCTGCAGCCGGTTGGAATTGGGAGAGCACCAGAGGCGCTGCGTGGAAGAGAAGAGATGCTGATGTGGTCAAGCTTAGGACCAGGTTCCAGGTTTAGACCCCACAGGTTTAGTTCCCCCATGTCTGGGGCCAGGCTTGCACGCCTGAAGCATGGTGAGGTACCTGAAAATGAAGAGTTTATGGTCGGTGTAAAACACCCAGGGGTTACTCATCCCATCCTAAAATAGGGCAGGTGAACTGTTCTCCAGACAGGTCTCTTTTACCAATGACTTTAAGGACATGAGGATCTGGTGCTTAGGGACAAGGTTTAATGGTGACCTTGAAGTGCTGGGTTGGACTTGACCTTAAAGGTGTCTTCTAACCAAAGGGAATCACAGGATCACAGAACATTAGGGATTGGAAGGGACCTCAAAAGTCCATCCAGTCCAATCCCCCTGCCACAGCAGGATCACCTAGACCAAGTTGCACAGGAACACATCCAGGTGAGTTTTAAATGTCTCCAGAGAAGAAGGCTCCACAACACCCCTGGGCAGCCCGTTACAGGGCTCTGGCACCCTCACCAGGAAGAAGTTCTTTCTCACACCCATTGCCCCTTGTCCTATCACTGGGTGCTACTGAGAAGAACCTGGCCCCAGGTTTAGGGTGACCAACTTAGACTTCGCTGCCCCTTGTCCTATCATTGGGTGCCCCTGAGAAGAGCCTGGCTCCAGGTTTAGGGTGACCAACTTAGACTTCGCTGTCTAACATGTGGTGTAGAGCATCCAACCATCTGCTTGCAGGCGTTGAAGGCAGCCTCAAGTCACCCCTCAAAAGACGCTACCTGGAAAGCCCCACAAATGCCCTGTCTTGTGCACGTTACAGAGCAAAACCATGCCCCAAGCACTCTTTTCTGAGACTACAAGCATGATGGCACGTCCAGAGAGGTTGTCTTCATTTCTCTGCTCTCCCTATCCAAGCCTTTGTCCTTGCTCCAGAGAGAGGCCAAGCCACGCAGCTCCTGGCTCAGAGCACTGAGATCTTCCAGGTGATGACTGATGACCCCACAGCCTTCCAGCTGAGGCTGTCATCCATCCATGTCACAGATCTGAGTCAAATCACCTGCTGTAAAGTCATCCTGCTCAAAAAACAGAGAGGCACAAAGTCAGGAGAGGGGGATGGCAGGATCTCCTCATGCTGAAGATCTTATCTGGCAGGAACCGTAAATCATTAAGACTGGAAGAGATTTACAAGATCATCCAGTCCAACTGTCAACATGACAGGATAAATGGTGCTGGGATGATCCTCTTGCTCCTCTACACTTTTTTGCAGAGAAGCAACATGAGAAGAACAAACTGATCTGATCTAACAGTAGAGTTGGGGTTTTTTTGAGCCACTATCTTCATTTTTAAATGCAAGTCAAGTGAGAAACCTCCTGGCTTTTCCTCTCGCTTTATCTAGCAGCAGGAAGACCCTTATCTTAGGACATCACGCGTTAAGCGAGTGCAAACTACCTGTATCCGCAGCAAACCTGGTGCCTGGGGAGCTCAGGTAAGTCTGAGGATGGACTTTGGGCAACCCCCAACCCCTAAACCTTGGAAGGAAGGTCTTGGTGAGGAGGAAGAGCTGGTTAATCAGATCATCTCTTCATCTGAAAACGATGATTGGCAGAGGGACTCACAGGGGAAACATCCTCTCCCCTGTCATCCTGTTAACTCTGTGCCTCTGACAGTGCATCTCGGCGGCGTCTAGACAGCTCCGCGGGCAGGCTGACAATCAGCTGTCTGGCGCTGAGCAGAGGTAGGTGAGATGCTACGCAGGCTTCTCCTCCACATCAGGCGCAGGAGACTTACCAGCAACATCAGCTGACAGATGAGAAGATAGCAGCCAGGAACAGACAGGCAGCGAAAAGCCCGAGCACTGGCTGTCATTCCTCTGAGAGGTCCCAGAAGAGGGCAACTCGTACAGTCACAGGATGGTTTGGGTTGGAAGGGACCTCAGGGACCATCCAGTCCCAAGCCCCTGAAACGGGCAGGGGCACACATGGAGCATGGTAGGTGCCACTGCCCATCAGCAGAACCATTAGGGTTTGTGCTGGGTGCTTCTAACGATTCCAGGACCCAATTCCCCTGCTTGAGGAATGTCTCTGCCGTGTTTCTTAACAGTGGGCAGAGTCCAGACTGACCTCCCCGACTTGCTCCCTCCCCAGACAGCGTAGTCACCTGCAACACCAAACCCCGTGCATTGCAAAATCCACCCAGGACCTGGGTAAGAGACCAGCCCTAATCTCCAGGTTGCTCTGGTTACAGCACTCACAGACCACGTTGAGCTCCATTAAGAGGTTTTCAACTGTGATCACGGAATCACAGAACATTAGAGATTGGAAGGGACCTCGAAAGTCCAATCCCCCGGACACAGCAGGGTCACCTAGATCCAGGAACACATCCAGGTGGGTTTTAAACGTCTCCGGAGAAGGAGACTCCACGACTACCCTGGGCAGCCCCTTTCAGGGCTCTGGCACTCTCACTAGGAAGAAGGTCCTTCTCACATTGATGTGGAACCTCCTCTGTTCCAGCTTACGCCTGGTCCTATCATTGGGTGCCCCTGAGAAGAACCTGGCTCCATGTTTAGGGTGGGAAACTTAGACTTCGCTGCCCCTTGTCCTATCATTTGGTGCCACTGAGCAGAGCCTGGCTCCGTCCTCCTGACACCCACCTTTCACAAAATGTATGAGGAGCAGCTGAGGGAGCTGGGGGTGGCTGAAATGGAGGCTGAGAGGAGACCTTACTGCTGTCTGCAACTGCTGGACAGGAGGGTGCAGAGAAGTGAGGGTCCATCTGTTCTCACAAGGAACAACAGGAGGAAACGGCCTAAAGCTGCAACAGGAGACGTTTAGGTTGGACACCAGGAAAAATGTTCTCCATGGCAAGTGTCTTCAGCCCTTGGAACAGGCTGCCCAGGGAGGGGTTTGAATCACCATCCCTGGTCGTGTTTCAAAGTTGTGGAGATCTTGGAGCTCAGGGACAGATTTTAGTGGTGGCCTTGGGACAGCTGGGGTTATGTTTGGACTTGACAGTCTTCAAAGTGCTTTCCCTAAACAATTCTATGACCCAGTGAGGACCACGTGGTCACTAGTATCAGCCTGTGACCTGCAAAAGCATAAACTTCTACCTCTTGTGTTCATTAAGAAGACACCTGTTAAGGTCAAAAGAACTTGAAGAGGGCGGCCAGATCCTTTGACTGCAAAAACAGTGGCCAAAACTTGCCTGAAATCTCAAGGACTCAGCTCAACATCAACAAACGAAGCCAAAGCATCCTTGGAAGTTATCTAACAATGCAAAGCTGCTGGGGTTTTCTCTTGCTGCAACCTTCAAGCCAAGGTGCAAGGCTCCTAGTCTGAGGGAGTAACTGCCTATCTTCAGCTGCTGCAGCTCACAAATTGCTGAAGCCTTTGCTTAGAACTAGGAACTGATTTATCTTCATGTGAACGGAGAGCACGTCAGCCACCGGCCTCTTTGCTTTGTTTCGTGCCCTTTGTCGATCACCGCTTCTGTTCCAGCTGCTGCTTCTCTTTATGCATGTGTAGTGTGCATCCTCCCTGCTTTCTCACACCTTCGTCTTCTGCAGGAGGGTCGTGAGGGTGATCAGAGGTCCTGGAGCACCTCTGCTATGAGGACAGGCTGAGGGAGTTGGGGCTATTCTGCACAGAGGAGAGAAGGCTCTGGGGGGACCCTACAGCAGCCTCAGCCTTTCCTCAGCAGGGAGATGCTCCACCCCCTTTATCATCTTTGTGGCCACCTTCACATCTCTCCTGGGGTCCACTGTTGTGTCACACAATCACAGACTGGTTGAGGTTGGAAGCAACCTCAGAGCTCACCCA
>JAOXOE010000827.1:6313009-6324280 GCA_028565055.1 Phoeniculus purpureus
CTGGGGACGGGGGGGCGGTGTCCGCTCGCCTGTCAGAGCGCCCGGGGCCGCCGCTGACCTGCGGAGCAGCCGGTAAAGGCCCAAGGGGGGCCTGAGGGTAGGGGCGGGTGGAGAAGGAGCCCGGGGCCTGCTCTGCTGTTCCGCTTCGCCTGAGGCTGCAGCCCCATCGCCGCCCTGGCTGAGGCCAGGACGGGGAGCAGCGGGTGGGTCTCCCCGCCCCGGCTGCAGCCTCCCTCTTTCTTTCCCCGGTTCTCACCCTCCGTCGGAGCCCGCGGTACCTGCAATCCGGGGCTGGAGCCGGAGGTGGAAGGAGGTGGGGGGAGGCGAGGCGAGGCGGCCCCACTCCGCAGGTGGAACCGGACACCGCTGTGAGGCCGGACGGTCTAGGGGGCGGCGAGAGAACCGCAACCCCGGGTTGGGCTGGGCTGGGTGGGTCTCCCACGGTCTGTCTTGGTTAAGGGCGGGCGAGGAAAGTGCTCCATCCCGCTCCGGCCTTTCCCTCCCGGCCGTGCCCGGCGCAGGCCCCACTGCTCCTCCCCGGCTTCCATGTTCTGTCGCATTCCCGCCCGCCGCTGCCGTTCCCGGCCCGGGTGCTGAGTTCCCCTCCTCCCCACACCCCCCTCCTCTCCTCCAGGGCCGGAGCGTGGCCCGGGTGTGGGCTGGGAGCGCTCGCCGTGGTGAATCAGGCGATGGGGTAACGCAGGCTGGCGCTGCCGGGCTGCGGAAAGTGTCGCCGGGGAATCGCGGCCGGTATTTACCTCCTCGGGCTTGGGCCGTTCGCAGGCAGGAGGAGCTGGGAGGAAGCAACGAGCAGCGATGGCGCGGTTGGTGGCGGTTTGCAGAGACGGCGAGGAGGAATTCCCGTTTGAGAAGAGGCAAATTCCTCTCTACATCGATGACACCCTCACGGTGAGTCCCCACAAATCCCTCCCGCAGCGTTGGGCCATGCCCAGGCGAGGCCTATTCCCCTGCACAGGCCTCCCGGGCTCCTCCTTTGCTCCCGCAGCGCTATGCTCAGCGTTGGCACTCTGCAGTACTTGGTGTGGCAACTTCTTTCGGATTTTATCTGACTCCTAGCTCTTGAAAACCACACAAGCAGCGTAATAAGAAAGTTAGTGCTGCATCGGGGCCTGTGGACAGTTTTATTTTTGGCAAGGGGCAAGCGTGGCTTGGTGGCTGAGCCCAAATGTGGAGCAAAGCCATTTGCTAGCCCGTGAGAAAGGGAGCCATGTTAACGTTAGAGCCCAGGTTTAAAACCAGGTGATTATTATGCCCGTACATAGGTAAGGAAAGGCTAAAAGTGTTTCTGAAAGCGTCGCCTTAAACTGAGGTTGTCGAGTCTGTAATACTGTGTTGGTAGGCCCACAGTAAAAACAAAAATCAGTGACAGTTTCTACTTCAGTGTGTTTTTCTGGACTGATAAAACATGGGGTTTTGTCATTTCCAGAAGACTCAGCAGAAAAATGAGCTAAATGCAGCTTGGAGTTTCTCTGGTCTCTTCTTCCTCAGGTGTTTAGAGGAAAGCTTGGAAATGTGAATGTAGGTGAAAATCACAAACTGTAACTAGCCAGATGTTCTAATTCTTAAGGTGTGAAAATGTTGGATAGAAAATAAAATTGGACTTGGATAGTGTAGTTTAGTATCGTAATTATTTTAATTTTACTTCTGTGGTTGCCAGGGGTGTAACTGCTGTTACTTTAAATGGGTTAACATGTTTGTGATTTAAAATCCTTGTCTCATGTTTCAGTGTAGAAGAGTTCTTGACTTGGTCAACTTTGCAATGTAATTCCTTGGGTCTTCTATGACAAAACAATTTACAGTTTTCAGTCTCTTGACTCTCCATCCCATTGTTAACAATTACTTCTCTGTCAATCCCACCTTGTGGTGTTGTATTTGAAGAGAAGGTCTTTACTGCGTTTTAGTTCTGGTAGTTTTAAATGATAGTGCATTATTAATTTGCCAACTATCATTGTGTTTTGGCTTTACACAGTCTGTCATCTCTGGTTATCTGTGCTTATACATCAGAGAAAGGCTTCTCCTTAAATTGTCCAGAGCAGTATCTATTTCTCCTTGATTACCTGGAAACCTTGGGCTGGGTAGGAATTGTGTAAGTTTGGTGGGTTTTGATGACTTGGCCAGACCTTGTAAGGACTACTACCTTGCCCTTTGTAGTTTTAACATCTTTGGTTTCCTCTCAGTAGTAAAAATTACTCATTAGGCTGTGTCAAGCAAAAGATTTTACGATGCTCATTGTGTTTAATAGGTTGAGGGAGTGAAAATTGGACTATACTAGGCATCAGACAGGTAACGAACTGACCCAAAATTCCATTTGTGGTTTAGTTCCACAACTCAACACTAGACCCAGACTTTGTGCAGTTGCACCCTGTGGTCCCTGTCCTTGCACTTTTTACACCAGAGCCAAGCCCTGTGTGTGATGGAAGAGGTCCGTGTAGCTCAGTTTTGTGTCTAGATGAAAGGCATTTATGCAAGTGCAAGTCATCCTCACCACAGAGAAATCTTATCTTGGGTCCATTTATTTTCCATTCTGTGACAATGAACTCAGATTTCTAGATGCTTTCTGGAGGCTTTTATTAAATAAATGTGCAGAAGCAAGTGACTGAACTTCTAGCTTCCTTGTCTCGGTCTTTTATAATTTATGTTTTAAATTCTTAATGAGTGATGTTGCGAGACATGCAGTTGTCTTTTGAAACCTAATTTTACCTCTGCAGAATTATCTTTAAAAAATTAGTGGTGCTTATTGATAGTAACTGGCTTCTGCTGGCCTCTTTTAAACCTCAGGCTTTAAAAATAATGGGACTGCTTTGTCTCTCCTAGTTTGAAGAGTTAATCTCTGCCTTAAATCTAGAAATAGTGAATCAGTGATTGCAGATTAGTGACTGGATGGCTCTTTAAGCCTGTAACTTTGTAGAAGCACAGAAAGCTGTTTAGGTGCAACTAAATGACTCTGTTCACTGTCACCCTTTTTCCATTTCTTATGGCTCAACTAGAAATTAAAGGAAGTTTAAATAGTTAACCCTTCTTATTTCTTAAGCAGCTTTTAGGATTTCTAGAAGGTATTCTGTTTGATGTGGTGTGATGGGAATTTCATCTTCCAGTTCAGGGTGTGATGGTGGTTGATGTTTAACCACTTAATAAAATCATTTCAGACACATGAATTAATTTAGTCTTTGATAATTTTGCTCTGTACAAAACACCTCAGGGTGTTGTGTGATAGTGGAAGATGAAGGTGAAGGGGGGAGAAAAATATGCAGATTTATCTCTGTTTTATGAGCAGACAGAGCTTTTACTTTTGCACGTAGCTCATTCTCCACAGAAACATCAAACTAGCAATGCAGGAAACCTGTAATTTATCAGTGAAAAGATGTGCAGCTGCTTCAAGTGTGTGGGTCAGGGACGAGGGAAGCGGGAGAGGAAATGTGGGAGAGGTCAGGCTTGGTAGTGGCTGTGGCACTGTTCTGCACAAAGATAAGGCAGCTGTGCTAATGCTTCAGTTCTAGCACATGTGAGATCAAAATATTGCCTTGCTTTCTGGCCTTGGGGAATAGATGTTTATTTTGGAGCAGTGTCGAGTGCCTGCGAAAGTAAATGTATGAGTTCTCTGGAGGTAGCATTGGCAATTACGAGGAGAACAGGGAATTCTGTCTTTATTAGGCAGCTGAGGGAGGAAAAAGGATGAATTGACTATTTCATTTGGTGTTGATTGGTATTAGGAATTATTAATCAAAGCTGTTTAAAATTATGTCTTTCAGATTTTAAAGTGAACTTTGGTTATTGACCCTGATAAATTTTGTACTTCTCAGTTTGGATAAAGAAGAAAAACCAGTCTTTCACACATTTATCTAGTTGGTTTCATTTTCTTCCATGGGTGTAGAATTGTTTTTTTTGACTGAGAATTATTTTACCAACTCCTTCCCCCACCCTATTTGTTATTCAGTAATTTAAAAAGAAGTAATATTAATTACTTGCAAGTAATAGTATTGTTCCATAGGCTTAACATTTTACTTTGAGCCTCTGGAGGCTTGCAGCTGCAGTCATACAAATAGGAGTGTGCCTTGGCAGGGTAATGCAGTTTTAAAGGAGCCTTTCAAGGACCCCACTTGTTTGTTAAACTGTTGTGCCTGTGTTTTCACAGCTTTCTAGGTAGTTAGGCTGTTGGATCAGTTTGGGTCTTGGTGTTTTGAAGTACAATTACAGTCTTTAATCACAGAATCACAGAACGTTAGGGATTGGAAGGCATCTCGAAAGATCATCAAGTCCAATCCCCTGCCGGAGCAGGACCACCTAGACCATGTCACACAGGAACACGTCCAGGAGGGTTTTAAACCTCTCCAGAGGAGACTCCACAACCCCCCTGGGCAGCCCCTTCCAGTGCTCTGTCACTTTAAATGGAAAGGAAGTCTCCAGTCTTGTGGATAGTAAATCCTGATGTGCCATCGAGAAAGTTTTACTTACTCTGTAGCAGCTGTTTAAGAGTTGCCCTTTATAAATTGTGTCTAGAGTGTTGTATTGGTGAATATTTAGTTACTTTGCTGAAACATTCCTTCCCTAATCTGTTACCTGTATAATTTCTCAGGCTTCCAATAGCCAAGGGGGGAGGGCAAAAGAGCTTTTAACATATTCTTTTTGTCTTATTTCCTTCAAGAAAGTAAAATTAATGCTGTGTGTTGGATATCTTTCTGAAAACTGTTTTCTCTCTTGCACAGATGGTGATGGATTTTCCTGATAATGTGCTAAACCTTGATGGACATCAGAATAACGGTGCACAACTGAAACAGTTTGTTCAGGTAAATGCATCCTTCAGGTCTTCAAGACCTGACGTGCACTTGGCTTACTTTGCTTAGATTTCATGGATTTTGTTTTTTCTGTAGAAGAGTGTCACTCCTGGAATGACTTAAGACACGTCAGCAGCACCTGTGTGCAATTATGTCTTGGTACCAAAGTACACTGGGTGCATTCGTGCTCTGTATTCCACTGCTGTCAGGATTGCTGTATATTTAGAACTGAGAACTTGTAAAACCAATGTGTCTTCTGGTTGCTGCCAGTTGGTATCTGATGGAAACTGCTGCTCTGAATACATTTGGTTGTTTTTTTCTGAATACTTTTGAACTGCCTTTTCAGGTGGAAGCATGCATTGCTTAAGGAGAATTTCTTAGGATTAGTACTGTACCAGGGTAGAATTAATGTGCTGGCTTATAGATTATATATAGTTGGATATTGAGAGATGGCTTTGTGGTACCTCTGAAGCTTTAATAATAGAAATATATTTGCTAATGCTCTAGTAAAACTGTAGCACCTGTAGCAGCTGGAAAATGGTGCCAGTTGGTGCCCAAAGGAACAGGCCAGTTTGCTTGTGTGCAGCTTACGCTTCACTTGTGGTTTGAGAGCAGCAATTCAGACATATGCCACATATAAAGCAAAGCTGCGTTGTGAAAATAGCTCATTCCTGCTGTTGCGTGACTAGTGCTATTAATTACAGGAAAGGGGATTATTGCAGAGTGATACCGCTTGTCAGATTATTTAATGTGCCAGCCTTTAAAAGCATGAACCTGGAGTGTTACCTGAGAATAGCTTTACTTTTCATAACATGAATTGCGTAAAATGAGCTGCAAATATTTTCTCTTCTCAGTGGAGGTATTTACACATTCCCTGGGATTGATTAGTTCTGTTATGATGTGTAGTCCTTTGTTTTTTCTTTCCCCAGAAGTTATGACAAGTCATTTCTGCAGGAGAAGTGTTTAAGTGGTGTGATACGGGAATAATACAGAGAATGCACATCATGGCAAAACATTCCCTGTGGAGACACAATGAGGTCTACAAAGCTGTACCTTAATAAATGAGGGGAAAATGACAGCCACAGTTAATACACTGATGGAACTCTGCTTTTACAGATGCTTTCGGAAAGTGCTGGTGGTGCTGATATTCCTCATGTGGATGTGTTGGCTGATGCGTGAGGAAGAGGCTGTCTTCTGTGTAGTGGCAGCTCAGTGTTGAAGTCCAAGTCATTTATTAGTTAGAAGAATTGTCATAGAATCATAGAATGGATAGGGTTGGAAGGGACCTTAAAGATCATCCAGTTCCAACCCCCACCCGGCACAGGCAGAGACACCTTCACTACAGCAGGTTACTCAGAGCCCCATCCAACCTGGTCTTCAACACTTCCAAGGATGGGGCAGCCATAACTTCCTTTGGGCAACCTGAAAAAAATGGAAGAATATACAAAGAAATATAAAAAATGAATGCGATTGCTAGAGAAATGCAGAGAAGCTCTTGAAATTGTTTGTTTCTGTAAGGAATATCAGGTGTTCTCTTTAGTGTTCTGTTAGCACATATGGAGTGTTCACCACTGAAGGGAAATCTTCCACCCTGACAAGTAATGTGTGTGGGTTTTTTTTCTTTTAAATTTCAGGTGCTAGAACTGAGATAGGAAATAGCATTTAGCCTCCCAGGAAAAATAGTACAGATTGTCTTGGTCTGAACAGAACAAGTTTGTTGTAAATGAGATTTGTGTATATGGCAGTGAACGTTCAGGAATGTCTTTTCTATGTGCCAAATATAAAACGAGTGTCAGTAGAAGACGAAAACTTGCACAAGTGTATTTTAACAAGGAAATGCTGTTAAAGACAAACCTTAAACGGTTGAAGGTGTATATTATTGCCTATTTTTTGTTCTTTTTCAGAGGCATAGCATGCTTAAACAGCAGGATCTAAACATTGCCATGATGGTGACATCACGTGAAGTTTTGAGTGCACTTTCTCAGCTGGTCCCGTGCGTTGGCTGTCGTCGCAGCGTGGAACGTCTGTTTTCTCAGCTTGTTGAGTCTGGAAATCCTGCGCTGGAGCCTCTCACTGTAGGGCCAAAGGGGGTTCTTTCTGTAACTCGAAGCTGTATGACTGATGCGAAGAAGCTTTACACACTGTTCTATGTGCATGGGTAAGTGGCTTGGATCATTCTTCTCTGGGCAAAAGGAACCCTAGCTTCTGTGTATTTGCCTTTGTAGCTTTCTTGGTGATGCTAAGTTGTCCCAAGTTTGAGTCTTAGTTCATACTTGTCTTGTACAGCTGTGTGAAACTAGTTGCTGCCTAAACAAAACAAGAAGGCTACGAGGAGATTTAATTACTGTCTATAAATCCATGCGGGCTGGGTGTCAGGAAGAAAGGAATCCTCTCTTTTCAGTGACATCAGACAGGACAAGGGTAATGGATGCAAGCTTGAACATGGGAAGCTTCACCTCAATCTGAGGAAGAACTTCTTTCCAGTCAGGGTTATTAAATATTGGCAGGGGTTGCCCAGGGAGTCTGTGGAGTCCCTTTTTCTGGAGATGTTTGAGACCTGTCTGGATGCAGTTTTGTGGAGCTGATTGAGGCTTTTTAGGTTGTTCTGCTTTTCAGTAATCTGTATCCTGCTTGAGCAGGACGTTTGAACCCGATGGCCTTTGAAGGCCTCTTCCAACCCTAATAAATTGGGAAACAACAAACCCGAAAGACCTAATCTTACCAGTTGCGATGCCATGATTGCAATTGAATGATACCAATATTAAAACATATAATAAATCTGAGATAGCGACTGTGGGTTTCTAATGATGTCTGTATCAGCTGGGGATGTTGCGGAGGGTGAGGTGGTGTGACTTGATAAAGCAGTCGTAGTGGTTCCCTGTGCTTCTGAAATGTCTTTGCTTGGGTTCTGTTACTTACAAAACTATAGACGTGGGTTATCTTTATCTGGCTTGCTGGGATTTGTCTGGAAAATCCATACTGTGCGTTCCTTGTGCACTGCAGGCTTGCCTGTCATGATGAGTGAGAGTGGGGGGCAGGAATGAACTTACAGATGGACTGTTAAGTATCATACTTAAGCTGAATCCATCCCTCTAAAATTTCTCTGGAGAACAGAGTTTTTGGAGTAACGTTACAATACTAAGTTACTTTTTTTTTTCCCATAGGTCCAAACTGAATGATATGATTGATGCGATTCCCAAGAGTAAGAAGAACAAGAGGTGCCAATTACACTCCCTGGACACCCATAAACCAAAACCTTTGGGGTAAGTTTAATGTAATTCCATCTAAAATATCTTAAGGAGCCAAACTGTCAATGCTTATTTTTAAGCATTGAGATAAATTCTTACACTGCTGTCTCTTTGCTGGAGTAGTAACCGCCAAGCTGTTTGGATTATAGTAGACCCAAATAGTGGGGGAAGCAAAACAAAGGCACCCTGCAGTTTTGGGAAGCATATGTTGTAGGGATGAGCCTTTCTCTGCAGGTTTTCATGAGAAGGTAGTTAATCCTTTTTGGTGCAGTCAGAGTCTGATCAGTAGGATAATTAATGCTTTCCCCACTGCCATTGCTCATACTTTCTCTGGACAAAAGTGGTGCTATAATGTCTTCTGCCCTTCCTGTGTAAGATCCGTACCTCAGTGGTGTCTCTCTGCCCATTGTTAGAACTCCCTGAGGACAGTGGTGATGATTTCATGTAAAGATTGAGATGATTATTTGAAATCAGCTGTTTCCCCAAACTTGCTTGTTGGTTCTTGCTGTTCCATCTTTGCCTCTTAGCTTTTGGTTCTTCTATTTGGTGGTGGAGTGTTTTACTTGGTTTCTATTAAATACCCTATTTAATTTCAAAGCCAGTTGCCAGAACCACTCTTGGCCATTACAAACTAGTGGTCTCTGATGTGCTTTTCATACCTCATCATTCCAAGATGTAACTCGGAATACAGTCTGTTTGGGGCACGGAGGGCTCCTGCACTGTGGTACACACAATGCTCCAGAGAGACAAACTGGTTTTTGTGCTCCCCACTGAAATGATTCATCAGCAGTTTCTCCTCACGCTGAGGTGAAAGGGTACATGCTAAACCAATACACAGCGTTTAGCTTGGGATTATTAAAAACGCCTCGCACGTCTTTATTGTGGTTGGGCTCTCAGGTTAAAACTAAAACGCTAAAATGTATTTTCTTAGAACGTGACAGGGTGTTTTGGAGATGGTGGCGAAAAAGGCACGTATGCGCCTCTGTCTTGAAGGTGAATTGATTTCCGCTGCCCCCCCCCCCCCCAGCTGCTTAATAAGAATCCCACTCCCTGTAAATCTGTTGCAGATTTTGGGATGTTTTCTTGCTTGTGGAGTGAGTTTTGTAATTACTTTTTAAATATGATGACCAGTAGATCAGGCTACAAAGCTTAGGTGGAGTGTCCAGGGCCTTTCTTAGTTACTCGTGTTCTCATCTGGTCAAACAGACAACATGAGAAAGCTCCATTGTGGTTTCCAGTTACAGGACATGTATTTTTCTATGCGGACTTGAGCCTCTTTGTGTTTAGCTACATCCCTCGAGATGTGAGGCACGTGGAATTTGACACTTCATTTTCACTTGCACCGCTTGAGGACAGTGGCAGCTAATCATTATCTGCGATTATATTTTGGTTACAGGCCTCTCATATAATTAGTCAAAAGCTCATGTTACACAGGCAAAAGGTCATGGGGTGTAGAGGCATGGTTTGGTTTTTTTCAAATAAAGGAAATTCAAAGCATTATCAAAGTGTTACTTTTTTCTGCTTTGCTTTTAGTAAGATCTCTTCTGCATGAGAGTTTATATCGTGGCACCTGCACTTAGCATTTTGGCAAGGCAGAACAATTCTGAACCTAAACAAATAAAGTGGAAAACGCTGCCTTAATTTCCTCAGTTCACACTGGAATAAATCCCCTTAGTGTTCAGAGTTCTGGCAGGGTAATAGGGAACCTGTGCAAGAGCAATATTTTAATATACCACAAGTAAAGCTTTTGGTTTTATCTGATAACATGGCTTGTGGGTAATCAGTGTAGTTTGCTGAAGAAACACAGCTTGCACTCCAGTTGCTCAAGTCAATACCTGTTATGCTACAGAAGTGATTGGGGTGTATCAGCACTGATATTTCTCCAAATAAATCTGCTGCCTTGAGTAGAAGCAAATACACTAAAGGCCCAGACATGGAGGCATTGAATTGTTGTACAGAACAAACCCTATTTATCAACAGAGTGCTTCTGCCCAACTTCCTTGCAAGAAACCTCTTCAGAAGAGCTGCATCTGTTGGGCGTTTTGTGCACACAGAAAGGGCTTTGAATTGTTATTGTGTGTTTAATTGTACGAGTTACGTAAGTAGCTAATACCACTGGAGAGTTACTTGATGTCCTGGGTTTCAGTGTGCCTGGTTTATGGCTTCTTGGCCCTATTTGAGGCTAAGGAGCATATTAACCTCTCGTAAGCACAAACTGTGTGATCTGACAAACTAGCTAAGAAGTACTCTTGAGGAGGTAATTACTGCATAGGAGAGCTGCTTCTCTTGCATCGCTGCTCACTCATGTCCGTGTGTGAGCTCAAACAGAAATGGCCATTCTGATAAAATGTCAGGTGTAGACAAGCCTGTAAGTAAACACAACTTGCCGTTTTAAGGTTGTTCTTTGCTCTAGAAGTGCACCTTCAGCATATCCAAATCCAAGTGTGGGCTCTAAAGTAGGATTTGTTTGATTTATTTTAAACAGATCTTCAAAATCTGTTGTAGGGCGGTTTATGGTTTCTTATGCTGGCAGGTGTGTGTGGGAATTTTGGGGTTCTTATTGCTTGTTTTCTTCTGGTTGTTTCTCTAGTGAGTTTCCCTATGCAATTTAATCTGCCAGAAGGCTTAAAACTTGAATATGTTCATACTGAATATTTCAAAAAATTACCATTGGCTTTCAGCTGTAACTTTAAAAAGTCCTGGCTTTATAAACACAGACAGCAAGACCTATATTATGTCTGACCCTAACCGTACTGGAAGCTAAGGCTTAACTTATGCAGGATTCTGAGTAAATGTAGGAACATGGAAGCGTTTTCATAGCATTTGTTTAGGAAAAAGAATTAGCTCACAATCAATAGAAAATTTAAGTATAAAAAAAAATCTATGTTGAAAATGTTTTAATACTATGGTCAGTGAAGGGAACGGTAGCACACTCAGCTCAGAAAAACTTATTACAAATAAGCAAAATAGTGAAGACAGCAGGAAGGAGAATAAATGTAGCATCATTTTCCACTTGGGACCTTTGCAGGGAGCCATCAGGTAACCTAACAATGTGCATCTGGAATCTTGTGTCCACTTCTGGGCCTCTCAGTTCCAGAAGGACAGAACTACTGGAGAGAGTCTAGCACAGAGCCATAAAAATGATGGAGTAGGGCATCTCCCTGATGAGGAAAGGCTGAGGGAGATGGGGCTCTTGAGCTTGGAGAAGAGGAGACTGAGGGGTGACCCCA
>JAOXOE010000827.1:6336311-6347988 GCA_028565055.1 Phoeniculus purpureus
CCCCAGGTCCCTTTCTCCTACACTGCTCCCCAACAGGTCAGTCCCCAACCTATACTGGTACCTGGGGTTGTTCTTGCTCAGATGCAAGACTCTACACTTCCCCTTGTTATAGTTCAGGTACTGCAGCCATACTGCTATCTATAATTGCATCACTGGTGTGGTGGGCAGAGAAATGAGAATTATACTGTTAGGGAGTGCAAACAGAGAGCCTGGGAAAGGACATCCCTCTGGCATCCCCATTCCTTCACAAATATTCCATGGATTAGCCTGGTTTACATGTCCTTACTTAGCATAGATCACTTTGGCAAGGCAGTCCCTCCTGGTCTCACATTCAGCTCTGGAGCATGGCTTCTTAAAGACTTGTTGTTGTTTCCCAGCAGTTATTGTTCGAATTCTTAATGATTCCAGTAATTCCTCAACAGGTATCTTCAGCAAGTCTCCACTGTTCTTCACAAAATCTTGTTCAGGGGAAAAAACCAACATTGCAAGTTTACGTGGAGTGTCATAGAATCATTTCACAGAATCACAGGACATTAGGAATTGGAAGGGACCTCGAAATATTGTCCTGTCCAATCCCCCTGCCACAGCAGGATCACCTAGACCAAGTTGCACAGGAACATGTCCAGGTGGGTCTGAAACATCCACAGAAGGAGACTCCACAACTCCCCTGGGCAGCCCCCTCCAGTGCTCTGTCACCCTCACTGGGAAGAAGGTCCTTCTCATATTAATGTGGAACCTCCTGTGTTCCAGCTCACACCCACTGCCCCTTGTCCTATTATCAGATACCCCTGAGCAGAGCCTGGCTCCATCCTCCTGACACCCACCCTTCACATACTTATAGACATTAATGAAGTCACCCCTGAGTCTCCTCTTCTCCAAGCTCAAGAGCCCCAGCTCCCTCAGCCTCTCCCCTTAAGGGTGATGTTTCACTCCTTTCGTTATCTTTGTGGCTCTGCGCCGGACTCTCTCCAGCAGCTCTGTGTCCTTCTTAAAGTGAGGACCCCAGAACTGGACGCAGCATTCCAGCTGTGGTCTCACCAGACCAGGGCAGAGGAGCAGGAGAACCTCTCTGGATCTACTAACCACCCTACTCTGATCCACCCTTGAATGTCATTGGCCTTCTTGGCCACAAGGGCACATTGCTGGCTGATGCTCATCTTACTGTTTTCAGACAATTGCAGACCCTTTAAAGCGGTGGAAGCTCTAGAGACAGTCCAGAGCAGTGACACTTCCATTGACTCCACCGATCTAAAACGTGGGTTTTGGATCTTTTTATCCAAACTCAAGAGAAAGTTCTGCAAGACCAGCATCTTAATAAGGATTTACAGTACCCTAGTATTGCAGCTGCACTATTTAAAATGAGAGAAGACTACCCAAAGAGTCTCAAGCTTGCCTCTAAAACTGAAGCAAGTGTTTTAGAAAGTGTGTCCTGGTTATGTTGTTACTTTTTCAGCTTCTTTGAGCAGAGACCTCTAAATCCAGACAGACAATCAAAGAGTCATGGCCAGCAAAAAACAACAGGGCCATGGGGGGTAGTAAGAAAATGTAGAATAATGAGTATTGGCTGCCAAAGTCATTAAGATCTTGCTAACGTGAGCCACATGCAAAAGCATTTGAATACTGAGTAACGTAAATTCAGAGCATGTGAAGTAAGAGCAGGAAACATCACTATTGAGGCCCTTGTTGTAGTTCTGAAGGAAAACTAGATCCACAAGCCTCCTAAGGACAGACCTGTGTTCTGTGCTGCATTTTAACAGCTCTGCTGTTTTACTTTCAGTCTTTATCATGCAAACTTCAAAGCTTTCCATTTAAAAGCCCAGCTCTCCACTCCAGGTCAGATTTCTGGAAGTCTTGTGATGTCAGTGTAAGATTACCATCAAGAGTAACAGTTCTGCTAATAATCCTTGTGAAATGACTGTCTTACATTGCAGTTGCCCTGACCTGTAACAGAAGGATGTTATCTCTCAGAGCAGGGGAGCATTAGGTTTTCGTTTGTTCTGTGCTTTGAAACCATGAAGTACTGAACAAAAACATGCCTGAGTTTTGGTCTGTCCACGACCTTGATATTCTCCTATCAAGCAGAAGAGGTCAGTAAATCTTCCCACTAGCCACCTGCACTAAGATAACAAGCCTTTCTGGTGCACAGCAATGTTTGTCACCTCACCTTTTGTTTTGTCTTCTAGTTCACAAGGCTGAGATTCATCCACTGGATTCGAGAACTGAATGTTCCCCAGATGGAGAAGGCCTGACAACACCTGAAACATAAACAACCACTGAGTTTTCTAGAACAGAGCTCCTCTCAAGGCCAGTGTCCTCTTAGCCTTCCTTTAGCCAAATGAACAGGACAAGTCAAAACATTCCTGCACAAAAAAGCCCAGCCAAGATTCCAAGCTTCTGTGTGAACTCCTAATGCTGCATTTACTGAAGGAAAACTCAGGTTCAAAGGTGCAGGCTTTCAGTTGAGAACTAGTATTTGGTTATGCAATCCAATGCGTAGCTGCAGGCCCTCCCACCTGTGTACCTGTGCTCAGCACACTGATACAGATTTATTTGTGCAGAAATCCCATGCAAAAAGGACATTCCAAACATCACTTGCAGCCTCGTGGTGACCACACGTTCTACCTGACCTTGAAAATATTGCTCTGCACGGAACGGTCAATGCCCAGGTGAAACATCGCATCTCTGGTCACCTCGAAGCAGTCCTCTGAAAAGCCAAACAGGTGCTATTTAAAAGGCAGCTGTGCACACAAACATGGGCTAGCAGAACTCTACACCGCGTCCAGAGCAGCTGGAATTCAAGATCTTCAGAGAAATCCCAGAGTATGAGCTGGAGAACCAAGTCACAGACTAATTGCTGACTCTAGGGTTCTCAAATGAGGCTCAGGCACATCCACAGAGAGGTGCAGATTTGCTAGGCCAAAAATTGCTGGTTTAAGCCAGGTGAAAACTCTTAACAGCACAAACAAACTCAGAAAGAATCACATGAATGCAGGTGGCTTTGCAAAACGCCTGCTGCTGGCTGACCGACCTGGGTCAGGGATTTAAGAGGACAGATATAATTGTGCCTGCCTTCCTTAAAGTTACAGCCATTGCTAACAGATAGTCTGTGAAATTCAGCTTTACCATCTAAGTTTCTTTCAGAATTTGGCAGCCAGCGGTAGTCAGCCCCTTTTGGAAGGTTCCACTCCAGTCTCTCCTCTGCAGTAGCACCTTTGGTGATCTGGAGACAGAAAACAAGTTAAAGTTTGGAAGAGGTGTTGAGGGATATGGTTTAGGGGTGAACTTGTAAGGTAGAGTAGATGGTTAGACTCGATGATCCTAGGGGTCTTTTCCAACCACAGCAATTCTGCGACTGGGGGGATTGGACTAGATGATCTTTCAGGGTCCCTTCCAATCCCTAATGATTCTATGATTCTGCCTTTGGTATTTACAGCTCAGACAATAAGTAACATGCCAGGAGCATGATTTAACCTGGAAGCATGGCAGGCAGGAGAACTGTTAAATACAAAAAGTGCTACATCTGGTGATTAAAATCTGGTCACTGCCTGTCACAATTACCTAGCAAAATTAGTTAAGAAGCAAACCTGATAAAAAATGTGAAAGTTTCTTTCATTGGGGGCCTGATAGGCAACTCTGGTCTTCTCCAAAAGGAAGGTCTGAATGGAAGCACTGCTCAGGTGGTGGAATCTAGAGTGGGGGGAAAAGAAAAGGGCAAAGATTTCAACAGAACTTCCTCGTAGAATCCGATGGGTGTTGTGTTGTTACAATGCAAAAGGAATAGGAGGAGAAGAGGTTTTTAGACAGTCACTGTTACCTGTCTAACTGCAGCTGAATGTATTTTCCAAATCGACTGCTGTTGTTGTTCCGCAGGGTACAGGCGTTTCCTGTGAAATTGCCAGAGACAGACAATCAGAGTGGTTCCACTCTTCCAGGTAGGTCAAACATATTAGTGGGGATTTTGGTCTACCTCACTATTTGAAGAGTTTGTCTTTTAAGGAAAGGCCCAAGAGGTCGCCTAGACTTGTGTATTAACAAAAGTCCCACTGCTTCTTTCTGCTGCTAAAAAAAAAATCTCACTTACCAAATGCTTCCATGACAGGGTTGGAATCCAGTACTCTCTTCTCTATCCTTTCCACGGTTTCATTGGCTTTTGGGGAGACCGCTGAAGCGGCAACAGAAGCGTAGAATTTCATAAGGCAGCGAGATGTCCAGGTCTGCAAGAGAGGCTTGACAATAGGTCTTTGTTTTCACCTGGTTATTAGTTATGTCAGTTAGCAAAACGGTATTAGCTCCTGGAAACACAACAGCTAAAGAGAGTAACTGTGTCAGGTTTGTAGCTCTAGTTCACTGGTAACTCTGTGCACACGCTGATGTGCCACAGACACACACTGAAATGCTGCTGGAGTTGCAGCACTTTGCTGAATGGCAGTTTTATCAAAGTGTAACCATCTGGAAGCTCGGCTAGAATTAACAGCTAGTTATCTCAAGATGAATTGAATATAAAAGGACTTGGAGTCATTAACTCTCAGCAAAACATTTTGTTCTAGGTCTTGAAAATCTCCTCAGTATCTTCCTAACTAGGGATGGACCACCACAGAAGGGCCCAGGATAGGACCTCTACTCTCTGCTTCTTCAGAGGGTTTGCTGAGACCCACTCTAGCTCCCTAACAGACTAAGACATTAGCTCAGGTGCTGCAGTTGTGGAAGGACTCAAATCCAGACCCACCTGCCACAAAATTACAGTTGCTACCTAAACAGCAGCAGTATTTAGTAGAGTCTGTGTAGCTGCAGTCATCACTTGATGCTTCACGCATCAAGATGAGGATGTTTAAAACCTGCCTGACCGTGTTCCTGTGTGACTTGATCTAGGGGATCCTGCTGTGGCAGGGGGATTGGACTGGGTGGTCTTTCGAGGTCACTTCCAATCCCTAACATTCTGTGATCACAGGAGCACTGCAGCAGAGCAGACTGGCTATGTGCTCTGACAGGTTATGTTTTCCTTTGTCTTTGCTTGTTGGCTGAAATATTATGCCCTACAGCTCGCTAGGAAATCTCAAAACTTAAAAAAGCAGTGTCAGAAAACCATCTCCTTACCTTTCCAGCACCACTTTCTCCACTCACGATTATAGACTGGTTTACTGGGTCTATCTGGCTTTGGACGTTTCTGTAGGTTTGCTCAGCCACTGCGAAGATGTGAGGCTTCAAATCCTGGCAGTGAAAGAGAATATCCATATTTAAGAGAACAGTACTTAAAAGTTTGACAGCAAAGGTTCCCTCATGTTTATCTGAAAGCAGTATCACTCCGTAAACAGAGCGCATATTTCACCAGAAATAGGCTTTATCCTCCGAGATTATTTTGCTCATACAGATTTCAAAGCACTTGACGCCAGGGTTCTGAGGAAGGACAGTTATTTCAAACAGAAGGATTACCTGAGGACGAAGTGCAGCGTGGTACTCTCTGATCAGCTCAGGTGAATAGAGGCAAGAGATGGGCCGAAAGGGATTTAAAGCCACCAGGCTGCAGCCAGCGTTTGTATAAAATGAGTTTGCTGCATATCTTGCTTGAAGGCATTTCAGAACTGAAAGACACAACCTTCTGTTAGCACCTTCTAAATACAGCATTTGACCCTGTTCCTGTTTTTAATTAGGGTCAACAGAGAATGATGCGATCAAGACAGCAATACAGGACTCATAGACATAACAATGTCTTTATGAGCTGCTGGATTTTAAACAACCACGTAGAACTGACAAGGAAGAATTCCCTGTCTGCCCTAGGAACAGGCTTTGGCTTAGCAGGATCATCTTCAAAAGAATTTACTTCTCAAAACCAATTTCATGGATCTGTTTTGAATCGAGGTTAGAGCCTTCGTATCCACTAGGTTCATCTAACACCAAATCATAATCTCAGGGTCATGCAGGAGACAGCATTAACGCTCAGCCATGCCCTGGCGACCTGAACCAACACCGCGAACAGGATCTATGCATGCAGAGCTTGATAAGGGGTCAGCAGGGCTAAAGCTATAATAGAAGTATTTACACAAAAAGTCTATCAAGCCAAACATGACTTTATGAGGCTTGAACAGGCTTTCATAGGCTTTGATTCTTTAACTACCGCGTTCGTGAAGGTATTAATGCAGTGAGAATGGTACTAACATGTATTAGTAGCCACCAGGGAATGGGTCTCCTCAGGACACTGTCCCCTGGCTGGCTCCTTACCTGTTGTTGTTGTCACTGGGTTGACTTTCGTGAGGTCATCCACGAGATGCAGTTTCTCTTCATCGCTGAGGAACGCCCTAACTTCTTCTTCAAATGATTCGCTGAGGTCATTCTGGATGACAGAATCTTCTTTTTGGCCATTTTCCTGGAAGGGAGGTCAGACCAGCACCAGTTAAAGGCTGAGCACAGCTGGACTTTCATCTCATCTACATCTCTTCTGCTTTCTTGTAACAGAAGTGCAGTCTCAGAAGCAGACATAACTTAGCAGTTTTGAGCTACTCTTCCTCTCAGTAGCCTTCCCACTGCATCGATGGACCTCAGAGTGTTTTTAGAAAGGTCCTATCTAGTGTATGAGATGGCAGAGCTGAGAGCACTGCAAACTGAACTAATCGCTGGTACTTCTGGCTGTAAGCAAAGGCACTCAGGAAGAATGTGTCCTTGAGACTCACCGTACCTGGTGCTCACTATTTTGCAGGTGGTTTGGCACAGACACACTTGTACAATGTTTTAAGTAAGCCTATTAATGTCACATATTCAACATAAACCCAGGGGGAAGCAGGAAGGACTGGCTACAGAGGCTACGGCAGAGCTGAAGCCTTCTGTGGTCCAGAACAAAACCAGTTTCCATAGCAAAGGCTTTAATTCTTAGAGCAGAAGTTGAGGACCCCAGGAGTGAGGTTGCAGAGCGTGCACCTTGGAGGTGGGGGACAGGAATGGTTTTGTTATGAGAGCTGGTCTGCATTAGGTGAAGATTTGTCCCCTCTGAATCACTTAAAGTATTTAAGTCTTAGCCTGTGGGCTCCTGTGTCCTTGACACTATTAGTTGGAAGGACACATTTGTTGTACAAACGTAATGGAAAACTTAGCCCAAAGAGATTTCAGGTCCTGTTTGTCATTTCTGCAGGGAAGAGAGAGAGCCTAGAAGGGAAAATGAAGACAGGATAAGATGCCAGATATTACTTGCCTGTTTCCCTTCTCCTTGACAGAAAGTCCTCCAAAGTAATCTGACAAATTTGTATTTAGTAGCATAAATCTGCAATTCTTTACAAGTTACCCAAATCAGTGACCACCATCACATTGCTTATACAGAAAGAGCTAAATTTAGTTAGCAGCCTTCCCTCTGTGTGAGCTGAGCTCGTTAATAAAGGGGAAAATATACCACAAACCCCCATCACTTCTAGTACTACCAAATTGTACACAGCAAGGGCGGGAGAAGAAAGCTGAGCAGCAAAGAAACGACTGAACAGTCATTCAGAGCAGAATAAGAGAAGAACCTTGATGCTCACTGAGAACGCACACACAGGGTTACAAAATACCCCACAGACAGGATGAGTTTCTGCCAAGTGCCCGTTTGTCCCATGCCCTCCCGTGTATGCGTTGACTCCTGCCCCATTAAAACCAACAGTGTATAAAAAAATCACCAGTTCGGCACCACGTGGTTCACTTGTGAAGTAGGGGTGAATACGCACTAGTAGGTACCTGATCGTGACTGTATGGAGAAAAGCCAAGCATTCTCTCCTGGCAGTAAAATGTCATTAACGCACACAATCCCTTGTTTTGTTTTTACCTGCTTTGGCATCTTGTCCAGCCCTACGAACAGGAACACTGGAGAGGGCCTTTAGGGCAGCTCATTGAAATCAAACGGAAGAGGACTTAAAAAGAAAATTAAATAACGCTTATAACAAAATAATTCTGCATGTGTTGTTCTCCACAAGGTTCCACCACAAGGATATCCCAAAGGCTTCAGCCAGAAGCCCTGCACTGCAGCAGAAACAAGACACGATTGCTGCGCTCTTCCTGGTTCCTCTGAAAATCAGCGTGAGGCAAGCCGAGGTGAGTCAAGCTCGGAATTCCTGTGATAAACAGAGATTGCAGTCACGTAGCCAGGAAAAATTCCATCACCTTCCAGCAGCTGAAACGGCCATTATTTCTATTCCTATTACATCTCTGCTATTCCAATTCTATTCTATTGTATTCCCAGCTCAGTTCCATTCCTGTTTTATTTCCATTCATACTCTAATTCTGTTCTATTTCTAATTGTATTCCCTTTCTTTTCTATTCCTTTTCCCACTCCACTCCTATTTTACTGCTGTTTGCACTCCATTAGTATTTTACTCCTGCCCCCATTCCATGCTTACTAGATTTCCATTTTTATTCTAATTCCGTTCCTAATTCTATTCCCTTTCCTATTCTATTGCTGGTCCCATTCCATTCCTATTTTCATCCCATTTAATTCCTATTCCCATTCCATTTCTATTTCCATTCCTATTCCCATTCTCTTCTCCGCTGCCACAGACCCCATTAGGGTCACAGTGACCAAGGGCTGAAGCCGCCCTACTCCCCGCCTGTGCCTTGGCAGGCTCTCCCCTCACTGACACCAATATTCTCCCCCAGGAGCGGTGCAGCCCGTAGCGGGCACAGGGTCTCTTTGTACCGGTTACACCAGTTCCCCTCCAGCTCCCCCAGCCGGTGCCGCCTCTCCCCGGGGCAGCCCAAGGTCGCACCCAGCGGGCCTGTCCCGCTGCTCTCATCCCCCCTCCTTCCCTCCGCCACTCGCCCACGCGTGCAGAGGCCGGGCCCGGGACCCCCCGGGGTGGGGGTGCGGATGGGGCTGCGGGGACTCACCGGGAGCAGCGTTGCCGGACGAGGCGGAGCAGGGCGGGAGCTGCGGCGAATCGGCGGCTGCGGAACCGCAGGCTGGGCCCCGCTGGGCTCCTTCCCGCCGGTCCCCTTCCCGCTGGCGAAAGTGCGGGCGGGGAGCGCGGGCGGCCTTTACCTGCGAGCGGGGCGGGCCGGGCCTGGCCGGGGGTCCGTTCGGAGCGGCGGCGGGCCGCGACCCTGAGGGACGGAGGTTCGATCCCCGCCCCCGACACTTTAGACCCCGCGCCCCGCCTGCTGCAGTCCCGGTAAGCAGAATCCCACCGATTCTGGCTTTGTAATGAATGGGGTTTGTAGTTAACATCCCTTCTCTTGGCACCGGCTCCCTCCCGGGCTCGGCCGGGTCACCGCGGGGCTGGCGATGCTTTGAAATAGCTTTTTTGTGGTTGGAAAAGGGGATTTGGGGTGCTAGTCGTGATGGAGACGCAGCTGGGCAGGCAGCAGAAACCTCGTCAGGGTCGTGATCTTACACACAGTGAGAATATTCACTGTGTTATTCACTGTATTTAGAGATTTTCAGGAAAAATGATGTTTGGAATCTGGGTGGAACGCAGTGAATTTGGGATGCTGGAACTGGGTCAGGCTGTGCAGGTGTTGGTGACTCCACTCAGCTTCCCAGGCTGCAGCCCTGGGCTCTTCATTCTGTCAATCAGAGTCACTGAAGAGCAAATCACTTCTGAAATCACTGTGGTTTTTAATGAACTGGTCCATAAAGTTAATTTTGGATTAGATTTTTAAAACTCTTTGCAAAACGAACTCAAGTTTATGTCTGTGTTTCCAGAGGAAGCCAGAAGAATGTCTCAAAAACACCTGAAGGAAGCTTTTATCAGCAACCTGAATGGAACCAGCTTGGTGGAAATTACTCTCGGTTTGTCGCTAGCCCCGCTCTGCCTGCTCTGCAGAGGGCTCCTCCTGATTTTCTATCACCTGCACTATGGGAAACCTTTAAATTCCAGGAAATACAACCTGCTGCTGGACTTCCTGGTGCTGGTATCACCTCTCCTTTTCTCGTGTACAGTCTTGTCTCCCATTTTATTTCTTGTGCCAAGTACCATCGCAGCTTTGTGTGCTGGAATATTTTCTAAAATCTATAGCCAAAGAAACTGCAAGACCCGGATGCCTTTTAGACAAATCATCAAAGACTTCCCGAGGACGTCCTTGGATCCAGAATACATCCCAGCAATAACCGTGTTCCGCGTTTATGTCAATGTGTTGACAGCCATCAGCATTTTAGCAGTGGATTTCCCGCAGTATCCCAGGCGATACGCCAAAGCAGAGACCTACGGAACAGGAGTTATGGATTTTGGGGTTGGAGCTTTTATTTTTGGGAATGCTCTCGTTTGTCCTGAAGTCAGACAAAAGTCTTACGAGACACGATCAAAGTTTTCCAGCCTGACTAGACAGTTCTTTTCCGTCTGGCCACTGATGTTCCTTGGCGTTGGACGATTGCTCAGTGTTAAATCTATAGAGTATCAAGAGCACACGTCAGAGTATGGCGTGCACTGGAATTTTTTCTTCACCTTGGCTTTTGTGAGACTCGCAGCGTCTCTGCTTTTAGCTGTGTTTCCAAAAACGAAATCCTGGATTGTTGCTATAAATCTTGCTGTGTTTTATCAGCTCATTCTTAACACCACCCCTCTGAAGATGTTTATCCTGCATGGGAGCAACGGCACAGACGCCAGAGCTGGCTTTTTTGATGCCAACAGGGAAGGGCTGCTCTCTCTTTTTGGCTATCTCGCCATCTACATGGCCAGCGTCCAAGTGGGGCTCTGGCTGCTCAAGTGCAGAAACTCAGTCCGCAGCTGGATGGCAGGAGCATGCTTCTTGCTGCTGATGGTTCTTGTGTTCTTTGTGTTCCTCCGTGTGTCCCAAGCGTATGTGGACCCTGTGTCCCGCCGGATGGCAAATCTATCCTACTGCATATGGGTCATTGCTCACTGCCTGACTCTCTTCATGTTTTTCGTAGTGACTGATCTCACCTTGGTGTTCACAAAGCTGCTAGTGAAGGGGGCCAGCGTGCCCTGTTCCTGGGATGTTGCAAAGCCCCCTAATACCAGTAAAAGGCTCAAAAAGGAAGCCGTGCCTGTGGGAAGAGATGACAAGCTGTCACACGCTTGCCTGATTAGCGCCATTAATAAAAACCAATTACTGTTCTTTTTGCTAGCAAATGTTCTGACTGGTGCTGTGAATATCCTGATAGACACAATCCACACCAAGACTGCCTTTACCTTAGGTATCCTACATCTGTATATGTTTTTGAACTGTTTAATTATGCACATATTGCATGGCAGGAATATAGTATTAAAGTTTTGGTGATCCCACCTTGTCTGTAATAGATTGATTCAGCTTTGCTGTAGCAGAATGATGGTATTCCTTGAGAGCTGGTTTGGAAGGGACCTCCTGCGGTCACTGGAATAGGCAGCCCAGGGAGGTGTGGAGTCACCATCCCTGGAGGTGTTTAAAAGATGAGTAGCTAGAGCTACTTGAGACCATGGTCTAAGGGTTAGGGAGATGTTGGGATGAGGGCTGGACTTGAAGATACTGCATCTGGAATATTGTGTCCAGTTCTGGGCTCCTTAGTTCAAGGAGGACACAGCTGCTGGAGAGAGTTCAATGCAGAGCCACAACGATGATGAAGGAAGTAGAACATCTCCCTGCTGAGGAAAGGCTGAGGGAGCTGGGTCTCTTGAGCTTGGGAAAAGGAGAGTGAGGGTTACCTCATTAATGTTTATAAATATGTGAAGGGTGGGTGTCAGGAGGATGGAGCCAGGCTCTTCTCAGTGACATCTAATGATAGGACAAG
>JAOXOE010000827.1:6348088-6369740 GCA_028565055.1 Phoeniculus purpureus
GGCAGCCCCTTCCAGGGCTCTGTCACCCTCACTGGGAAGAAGTTCCTTCTGATATTGATGTGGAACCTCCTCTGTTCTAGTTCATACTCACTGCCCCTTGTCCTATCATTAGAGATGCCACTGAGCAGAGCCTGGCTCTATCCTCCTGGCACCCACCCTTCCCATATTTATAAACATTCACGAGGTCCCACTTCAGTCTCCTTTTTTCCAAGCTCAAGAGACCCAGCTCCCTCAGCATTTGCTCATAAGGGAGGTGTTGTACTCTCTTTAACTTTGTGGCTCTGTGCTGCACTCTCTCCAGCAGTTCTCTGTCCTTCTTGAACTGAGTGGCCCAGAACTGGGCCTTGACATTATTACTGGGTTTGTATTTGTTCTATCAGATACAGTGAAGCGTAGAACTATCGAGACACCTAGTCTAGTTGCTAGTTTCAAAAATAAGTATCACCTCTTACTGCTTTCTGCAGTAAAACCAGTAATATTCCTGCCATGTGCCGCAGTCAGGGAACTTACTTAATTAAAGAGAAGCCTTCTTAGGATTTGCATTTGGAAATAATCTCCAAAGACCAAGTTCTTCCTTACGTCTATATTTATATAAAAGAAGAAGCAGCTGGTTTTAAAATTAAATGCAAAAACAAAAGGCTGGTAAATGCCACTTGCTGTGGAGGTAAGCACGCATTACAGTAAAGCATCTCAGGGACTTAGGTGTCCCTGAGAGAAGGATGTTTGCTGGTCGTGCTGTCAGTGATTTGAGCAGTCTGGTCGTGTTTTATGTACTCTCATAGATTTTCTTTGTTGGTGTCAGCATGGCATTTAATCTCTTAAATGGGTGGGTTACTTGAATAAAGCAACAAACTGTTTTTTCTCTTGGATGTAAATATGAGCATTAAAATTCTGTCCTGACCATCTGAAATGAAAACACGTAATAAACTCAGAAGTTTATAGAGGGGTAATTTATTTGCATTACATGAGAGGTTGCAGTAGATGTAGGGGGGTGTTACAGAAGAGCTCTAAATAGTCTGAGGTCTAATAAGACAAGGCAGAGACAGAGAGAAAAAAACTCTTTGAATTTTCTGTGCTTCATCCCTGGGAAAAATGGCTCAAGCTATAGCAAATGGAGATGTGCCATGCCTCCAGCCTTGTTGGGTCTCCTTTGCCCAGACTATTGACAGAAAGCTTTGCCCCAGGCCTCTGGGTGTTACCTTAGCGCTTACCTTGATTATTTGATTTTATGCTTTGAAATAGAAATGTTTTCTGAACAGTTCCTAAAGTGCTTTTTGCAGAAAGTTTATTTGTACCAAAGCTGAGGTTTGCAATATAATAATTGAAAAGCTATATTTTTTCATAAGTTTTATATTTAATGTTGTTCTTGCTTTTTCTGGTTGTGATGTGCCTGTCCTTGTTACCATCTGCAGCCAGGCCCTCAGCTGTAATTCCAGGTGTTTCAGACGTGCAGAGTAAAGGGTTCAGGAAAGACCTCTTAGAGTCATAGAGTCGTCCTGGCTGGAAAGAACTTTCAGGATCAGCAAGTCCAGCCCTAATCCCAATGTTTCCCTAATCCCTAGACAGTCACCTCAACTGCTCTAGCTACTCGGTTTTTAAACACCTCCAGGGATGGGGACTCCATCACCTCCCTGGGCAGCCTGGTCAAGTGCCCAGCCACTCTCTGAGCAAAGAACCTCTTCCTAAGATCCAATCTAAACCTCCCCTGATGCAACTTGAGACCATTTCCTCTCATCCTATCATTAGTAATTTGGGAGAACAGACCAGCACCAACCTGGCTACATCCTCCTTCGAGGTAGCTGTAGAGAGCAGTAAGGTCTCCTCTCAGCCTCCTCTTCTCTAGGACAAATAACCCAAATTTTCTCATCTGCTCTTTGTAGGGCATGTTTTCCAGAGCTCTCCCCAGCCTCGTTGCCCTTTTCTGGTGCCACTCTAGCCCCTCAATGTCCTTCTGATACTGTGGTGCCCAAAACTGGACCCAGTACTCAAGGTATAGTCTCAGGAGTGCAGACTACAGGGGCAGGATCACCTCCCTTCTCCTGGTTACACCATTGCTGATCCAGACCAGAATGCTTTTGGCCGCCTTGGCCACCTGGGTGGGCACACTGCTGGCTCCTGTTCAGCTGACTGTCAGCCAGCACCCCCAGGTCCTTTTCTGCCAGGCTGAACCCACAAGTTCAAACTAACCCACACCTATGGTCTTCTATCAGGAAAAAAGTCTGTCTGTCTTCCAGCTATAGTCTAAGAATTCTTCTGTTTTAAACAGAGAATTTTAGAGACATTAAGACTGAAGTGCTGTAATAAAAAAAGCCAAACGAAGGAGACTGTAGGTGAAGTATTTAAAAACTAGAGAAAATTCCATTCTTTTTCTTGGAAAAACAGATGCAACATAAGGAAAATTTAAGTGCTGGAGCACTTGGCAGTAATTTCATGCAAGTTCAGATACTTGGGGCTTTGCAGTCTAACAGGTCAATCTAAGGAATAAGAAATGAGGGTCTGGTTTTGATATCTTTACCCAGGAGAATGGTGACCTTTTGGGAGAGCAAGTAACTGAAATGATGTTTTGTAAACCTACACAAGTGCTGTTAGCAGAGCAGTGAAAGGTTTAAACATTTCTACTGTAAAACAAAATCTTGCTCGGATTTCCCACCTGGCTGCTGGGCTCTGCCTGGGTCACAGCACGCCCTCTCCTGGCTCCAGCTTCAGACCCTCCTCTCACCCTATAGGCTTCCTTTAAACATCCCGAGTAAGATGTCAGGGACATGAAAAACTGCAGTGATCAAAATAGGAGAAGTTATTAATGTTAATTTGTAAACAGGCAGCGAACACTTTATTGCAGAACATCCGCAGCTCCGTTTAAATTTGCTTAATGAGCCAAACCTATCGGGGAAATAAAGGAATTCTAATTTTTCATTTGTAAATAACGTTGGATTTTGATATTCAGATATGGCTTTAATTAAATTTCTCAACATGTTATTAGAAATGAAATTTTCAGGTTTCAGGCAGTTGCCCACACTTGCTGCTTTTAATCAAATTTTGTTCTTTCTCACTTAAATCATAAATATGAATCTTTTCATTTGAAACCTACCAAAAGAACTGCAGGTTCCTCCTGGACATGGGCTCCCATAAAAGTATCAGGGAAAAGAGTCTCTTCTGCACCTGACTTCTGCCATTCATTATAAACGCAAGAGACTTGGATTTCTTCTTGGCCATTTTGGCAAGTGAAATGAGCCCAGTTCAGGACTCTGTCAGACCAGATGCCCCATCCCCTGTTCTACCTCAGGCTTGGTGCTACATTGCTGTCATACTGACTGCAGGCGACACCTCATCGCTTTCCTTCCTTTGGTAGGAAATAGTTCTTCTGTTGCTGCACAGGTGATGGTTCCTCTTCTAAGACGTGAGTCAATGTGCTGTGTCTCAGTGCCGTGTGATGGACTCACCCACTCAGGTTTTCATCCCTTTTCCATGGGGAGAGAAGCCTCCCATTTGTCAGAGGGGTTACTGGTTTCAAACTGACAGACCGTGTAATTTGTACTTCTTTGTTACCCGCTTCTTGTGTCGCCGAGTTCTTATTAAATAGCATCCTAATTCTCTTTTGAATTGAAGAGATTCTTTTCTGTCATCAGAAAAATTCATCCGAAAGCGCCTGTTTTTTTTCCTGACAGCCCTTACGTGGCGAGATGCAGTGAGACACTGTGTAATCAGTGTAATAATTATATTGTAGAACATGCAGTTATCACTAATTTAACATAATGAGTGAGAGAAGCCCCGGATAACCAGTCAGCACGATTGAAATGGAAGAATGAGTTTTTGAAGCAGTATAAAATTGGAACTGAATGCTGTGGAAGTAACAGCTTCTGTCAGAAACGGGTTTAGAAACCTGTAGGGCTTCACAGTAAGATGAAAATGTGAGTCTGTAAAGGGAAAGTGAAATGAAGGGATCTCTGGATATTAAATACACGTTCTAAAGCCCACCTACTTCACTTGCGGGACCTGCTCGTGAAACACCATCTCTTCGTGTAGTAGGGAAGGCCTTTAGAAGACTTTTAGGTTTATTAAAGGTGCCTTGAAGAGCACGTTCCATAATGTGCTGCTCTGTGCGCTGCTTTCTTCCAAGTGTGTTGAGAGGAGCTGCAGTGTTTAATACCTCTGCTGTATGGGTTCCCATCTCCAGGCAGCGATACTCTGCTAGATAAAGGGTTGGACAAGGATCTTGGTTCAAGCTGTAATATTCCCTCCTCTGTGTCCACTTTTCTATTAGAGGAAATAAACAAAAAGAAGATGAAAGTATTACAGGAGAACAGGCCAGTAAGAAGCAGCCCTGGTGTCACTTAATCTGCATCTTGCCACTCTCTTATCCTCTTAGATCCCAGGCTATTTTATGTCTCACAAAGCAGCTCTCTGCGCCCAGGTCTCAGAGTCTTCCCTGTGATAATTAGAAAGTGACACACAAGTGTGTTTAGTCACAAGCGCTTGGGTCATTCGGGCTCCGCTGCTGATGCAACTGTTGTGCAATGAGGAGCCCTCTTGGCCACTGGGTTTTGCCTGGAGGAGGTCATGGTGAACAGTCAAACCAAGCAAGTTGCAGTTAAAATGTTGGGAATATGGTATGCTTCTACTGCTGCGAACCAGAGAGGATTGTACCAATAGGTGGGTAAAACAGCAACGTTTTGAAATCTACTGAAATACTTGGGATAAAGCATTGCAATAAATAGCGTCTGGAATGGAAACATGGTTTCTTAGGAAAAATTTGAATTAAAAAGGTTATTGGTGACTTGCTACCTCTGTAGTGTTTGAGAAGGGAATGGTATGAGGTGAAGGATGTCCTTTACTACCTTTAGCTGGAGGTTTACCACAGGCAGTTGATGCTAACTTAACTCATTGTTAGTAGATCTGTGGTTTCTCTGAGATTTTTTTGCTGAAAGTATTTACCTGCTCTTCCTTTGCAAGATGAAGACTGTAGCGTGAGGTGACATCATCATTCCTCTGGTTCTTAGAGAATTAAACTAAGAAAGGCTAGTCCTGATTGTACAGATCTGAAGCTTTTTCGTGTTTTCAATGCACAAGTGATGAGGAAGGCAAAAGTAGCTGATTGTGGTAAAAATCATGTAAGAGCTGGCTTTTCAGCAGCCCAGGGTTAAACTTTCACGTCTGCTCTAATCCAATCAATCCTTGTGTTCTTTATGTAAGCGAAACGATTGTAGTGGGCTGCGATTCAAGGGTTACTATGAACACAGAGCATTCCTTCGTCACATTTTTCCTTGCATTCACCCTAAAGTCCAGTCAGTACCAAGAGTATGATTTACTACTTTGTCAGGTTTATTTCTAAAACGTTTGGCTCTTCCATGGAAAATCAATACCCTGGACCTGCCTTGGCTGTAACATCAACCTAGCACTGTGCTCCTACTTATCAGCTTTTCTTCTGAAGACAATGATTTGACAGTTTTGTCTTTTAAATTACCATGTAATTCCAACCAGTGCTTGACAGAAATGCAGATAAGATGCTTTCTGATAACCTTTCTTTTCGAGGTTAAACTAACAAAGCAATGAAGCCAGCACCGTGAAGTACCGTTTAAACACAAGGAGCACCAGTAGCTTTTGCTGTAGGTGTCTGAGACTGTTTAATTGTGCTGGAGAACCTCTTTCAGCTCTTAATTACTAAAGATAAATAAAGCACCTGCCAGTAAAAGCAGGTTTTCTGCAGATTTACTCTGAGCTTTCTTATGGTTTTCTGAATATTCCTAGCGTTGCATCATTTCGGGAGTGAAGTGCCAGGAGCAGGTTTGTTGTTCCACCCGGTCACACAGGTGGATGAAAAAAGGAACAAAGTGACTTACATGCTCACGCTGGAGCGAGTTAGCATAATGCTTTTGTGTTTGCTAATGAGCGGTAATGGGTTTGCGCCTCTCTTCTCTGTGGCAGAACAAACTTGCCCTTTTTGTGCAGTTCTTTAGGTGCTAGAACAGTTCTGGGAATCCTTTCGTATGTTCTGCCTCATAAAGTGGCTTTTACCTTTTCTTTGTTATTTTATTTATAACTCCATCGCTAGACCTTGTCTTGGATTTCCTGCAGACTACACTAGTCCTAACGTCAGGCCTGGGGAGCTCTTTCTTACCAGCGCTGCAGCATCCTGATAGCTGTGGAGGCAACAGAACTGAGGGGAAGTGTTCTTTTATAGATTTACCTCTCATCTGTTGATATGTTGACTGCTGTGGGGCAGGTTTATCGTTACATCATCAAGACGTCCCTGCATTTCTTGGAACTTATCAGGTGCCTTTCTTACTGCTGAGGATCATGAAGCTGCTTGGATCTGTGGCAGTTCGAAGCACCCATGATACTTCTGTGTGCTGAACTTCGAATTAACAAGTACTCTATTTATCTGTCTTGATTTCTCGTAGAACAACTTCCCTTTTTGTGATCACATTAGCGCTTTCTTATGTATTTGGGACACAGTTTAGCAGGGCCTATTGTGACAGGACACAACGGGTGATGGTTTAAAACTAAAAGAGGGGGAGATTCAGACTAGATCTAGAGAAGAAATTGTTTACACTGAGGGTGGTGAGACCCCAGCCTAGGTTGCCCATAGAGGTGATAGAAGTCCTGTCCCTGGAACCATTCCAGGTCAAGATGGACCTTGTGGTTCTGAGCAACCTGCACTGGTTGCAGCTGTCCCTGCTCACTGCAGGGGTTTGTACTGGATGAGCTTTGAAGGTCTTTTCCAACCCAAACCAATCCTGTGATTACAACACAGCCAAGAGCCAGCAGATGGTAAGCCAGGTAAGGGGTTTGATCCAGCTGGGAATGAGTGGGAGAGGAGAAAGGAAATCAGTCTTTCTTCTGGATCAGTTCTCTTATCTCACTGTGTCAATGCACAGCAACTCACAGTGATGCAGGTGAGGAGAATGCAGCACTGCCTGAGGTTAAGGGGGAAGGTCAACTCTGTTCCACCTGAAGTGATGTTAGAACATAACCCAGTTTTCTCTGGTGTTACTTTCCTGTTTAGATAGTTTTAAAACATTTTACAGGAAGACGCTAACCCCTTCCATTCCTCCAACTCTGTGCTGCTGAAGGAACGTAAGGTGTTGTGTGGTGGCTGATGCACTACTGGATGTGCCTGCTGGGTAGTTAATACTAGCTCATGCGTAATTATTGTAGGTTAACTGAGTTCATATTCTAATTAAATTACTCCTCCTAAGGACAGAAATAGGCAGAGAAATCAATAACATTTCAATTGGACATGATAACTTTTTTTGGATCTCTTCTGTTCTTCAGCCTTACAGGATTATTATTGTTTCTGTAGGCTAAACCAGGCCAAATAGCTCAAGTTAAACCTATTAGAAAGCTGGCGTGGATTTAAAGACTCGGAACCATCTGGGAACGGGATCACACGTAGTGGTTCTTAATATAGACAGCTTTGTCATTACAGATCTATTTGAGAACCAATTAATTTGCACTGACCTAAAGCAGTGTTGTGACACACTTGCATATGTGAAAAGGTTAAAAGTATTGTTGAGCAGAAACATAATATTTTACATATCTATTTAATATCTAGGATGAAACATGAGGAGGATGATATTTGTATATAATGCTTTGAAAGTAAACACAAGCTCTTCCTTTGGCTATTTTTATCCAACTTTTGCCTAGCACCTTGTTTTATGGTCACGGGGTTTGGGTTTTCTTTTTTCCCCCCATCTTTAAATTGCATTATTAAATTCCTCTGTATAAAACATCTATTTAGGTTTGTATAATCACACAAAATCATAGAACATTAGGGATTGGAAGGGACCTCAAAAGATCATCTAGTCCAATCCTCCTGCCATAGCAGGACCACCTAGAGCAAGTTGCACAGGAACATATCCAGGCGGGTTTTAAATGTCTCCAGAGGAGGAGACTCCACAACACCCCAGGACAGCCCCTTCCAGGGCTCTGTCACCCTCACCAGGAAGAAGTTTCTTCTCATATTTATGTGGAACTTCCTATGTTTCAGCTCACACCCATTGTCCCTTGTCCTATAATTGGGTGCCACTGAGCAGAGCCTGGCTCCATCCTCCTGACACCCACCCTTTCCATATTTATCAACATTCATGAGGTCACTCCTCAGTCTCTGTTTCTCCAAGCTCAAGAGACCCAGCTCCATCAGCTTTTCCTCGTAAGGGAGGTGTTCTACTCCATCATCTTCATGGCTCTGCACTGAACTCTCTCTAGCAGCTCTGTGTCTTTCTTGAACTGAGGAGCCCACTCCCTAATGTTGACTGGGTTTCTGTAGCACAAATTAAGTGTGTAGTAGGTTAACAAGGTGACCACCATCCTTGATTGGGTTAGGTCGCTGGGTGTGAATCTAAACACAGCAACCAGCTTTCGAGGAGAATTTACCAGGGATACTATGGGAATATAAGATGATGCACATAATCTACCTACTCAGTATCTAACATTCTAACAATTCACTAAGAAGAGACGGATGAAAATGAAGGTTGGAGCCTTCAGCAGTGGGAAAAGTTTCATTTCTATATTTTTAAACTCTTGTGATGAAGTGTTACGCTGTTGAACTCCTAGGTGGTGAAGAGGTGAGATGATTCTGTAGATAAAGAAGGGAAAATTGGACCTTTATATCTCTGCTGCTTTTATATACAGGAGTCAGGCATGAAAAAACTAAAATCATTTTTCTTTGTGACAAAATACTGCTGCATTTGTATTTGGGGCTGAACTTGATAATGTCTATATCAAGTTATTCTTTTTATTTTTGTTGATTATACAGTGGAAGAATCCGACATCATCGATCTTGAAAAACGCTACTGGCTGCTAAAAGCTCAATCAAGAACTGGACGTTTCGATTTAGAAACATTTGCCCCCTTAGTTGCCCCTCCTATTCATCCATCGCTGAGTGAAGGTATGGAATGTCAATCTAACATTGCTGTGGTGCTCAGTACTTGATGGTCTCCCGATGTGTGAGTTTTATGGCTTTAAAAGTGGGCCTGTTTCAAAATGTGCGTTGAGCTTCAATGACAGAGCTTCATTGCAGTGAGTTTGGAGTATCTGAAAGTGAGAAAAGATGCCCAAGAACTCCCTGTTTGCTGTGAAATCTGGAATGGAGGGGAGAGATGCTTCTGTCTGGTGCATTCTTATTAATTGTCAGGAAACATGGCAGACTTGATGGGTCATTGACCCTGTAGTCACTTAAAAGTGTTCACAGAGCTCCTTTTCTGCAATGACAAAATACTCTGCTGTCGCTGACCAAGATTAACCAAACCGTTTTGAACCTACACATGTGGGTTCCATCTGGTCAGTGGCAATTCAGCATGAGAGTCACAAGCTGTGTCATGCAGGCAATGAACCCATCTTCCCTAGGAGGATGAGGTTAAGGGAGGTTTTGTTCAGAAGACTTGCTCAGGAGATGTTGTGTTGCAATGCAGACAGCCATAACCAAGCTGGTCTTTCAAGTTGGAGTCACTCAGGTAATAACTAGAGGTTGCAATTGTCTAATTCCCATTTACTGCACAAGGACGTTGAACAGCATTCCACCTCCACGCTAGTTTTTGTCTGCAGTCCTAGAGTGACAGTTCTCCCTCACCAAATGGTCAGCTTTACTGACAAGTGGCAGCAGTAAGTAGAAAATGGGAGCTTCATCTGCAGTGGATGGAGGCTGTTAAAATACCAGAAGTCATGTTCAATTCAATAGGGATTTATACCCCTATCCTTTTATCTCCTTACTGATATAAATCTGGACAGCTGCTGTGGGGAAACTTGAATGGTTGTGGTCATTCGATGTGTCTTCTGTGAATAGTGCAACTGAGGCTTTATCGCTAAAAAAATGTGTTTTATGGGATGAAAACAAGCTGTATGTGCTGAATGAATAGGACTCTTAAACCCTTTGAAGACTAGTAACTAATTCATCAAATCTGCAGTGCTATGCAGTGATTTTTCATAGCAGCTTCTGTCAGGCACTTCAGAAAAGCCAAAGCATTTGGCATCTCAGTACTTTCACTGTTTTGGTCCATGAGCTCTTGTGGAAATGCTTGTGCTGACCTGACTGGTCTAGATGTGCTCTCTGTACTGAGTCCTGGCAAGGAAGACCTGAGAATTAGGCTGCTGTTCAGAACTCCTCATTCGCACCCCACCCTTGCCTTTGTCAAGCCATAAATGAGTGAGGTAATTCACCTTTAAAATACACTTAATAGTGTGCTTAATTCTCTTTATTACACTTAGTAAGGATTAGTTATAACTCTAATGCTTTATACTTCGTGGCAGTATTGGCCGTTAACCCTTCACGTAAAGTATGACCGTCAGCCGTCCCAGCCAGATGCTGTAACAGGAGATGCTGTTGTGCTTTGCAGGTTTGTTTAATGCTTTTGATGAAAACCGAGACAATCACATAGATTTTAAAGAAATTTCCTGTGGACTCTCAGCATGTTGCAGGGGACCCTTGGCAGAAAGACAGAAGTGTAAGTATGCAAAATGTTAACTCTTCCTTTTAGAGCAGTTTTTCAGTTGCAGCAGCAAAGTTTAGTTGTTTCCACCATCTGATAGCTCTTTTCTACTGAACAAGTGCTTGTGAAATGTGATAGACTTCACTAATTAAAGGAATTTTACATGTCAGTGCTTCCTTTTATTAAGGGTGGTTAAACCTAATACTTTGTATTTTATAACTTATTCATAGCTTTGTCTGTTTGGGGGGAAAAAACCCCTATTCTAGAAGTTCTTCTGCAGTGCTCTGCATTATGATGCTCAAGTGTGTATCTCGGTATAGAAAGACCAAACATGTATTCATTAGATATAACAGAAACCAAATGTCCTCTGCAATTGTCTTGCGGTAAATAACATTTTCAGGCTTTTTTACTGTCCGGTGTTCAGCTGGCTCTCAGCAAGGTTCTTATATACCTTTGTTCCATACTTTTCAAAACCATATTGCTTCCACTTAAAAGCAATCACTCACTGGAAATTTCTGGATGCACATATGTTCCCCGCTATGTCACATCAGAAAACACAGCCCAGAATTGCAGGAATCTCGATTTCAGTTTATTAAACACAGCTGCTCCATTTCCTCACCACCACACATGCATCCTGCCTCATCAAAGCTGTCAGCACTAAATCATGTTCTTGTGACTCCACAGCCTTACATTCTGCAGGGGAAGAAAAGAATAGTTGTTGAGGAGTTCTAACACAGAAAAGTAATTTCCTTTTGATTTTTTTTTCCCTCAGTTTGCTTCAAGGTTTTTGACATTGACCGCGATGGTGTGTTGTCTCGCACTGAACTTAAAGAAATGGTGGTTGCCCTTTTGGAGGTCTGGAAAGACAACCGTACTGATAAAATACCTGTAAGTTATATAGTTGGGCAGGTTTATTCACTTACCTCCGTTTCTTAAAGTTATCCTTCCAAAGTGAGGGTGACAGAGCACTAGAAGGGGCTGCCCAGAGGAGTTGTGGAGTCTCCTTCTCTGGAGATGTTTAAAACCCGCCTGGATATGTTCCTGTGCGACTTGGGGATCCTGCTGTGGCAGGGGGATTGGACTAGATGATCTTTCAAGGTCCCTTCCAATCCTTAATGTTCTGTGATTCTGTGAAGGTAGGAATATGGATGTTTCCTGAACGTGGTGTCAGTGAAATACAGACTTCCGTGAGCTGCCTTAGCTGAGGAGCATCGATAGCCGGGTGTAACTTACCTTGTGTAGCTCTGCCCTGCCGTTAGCCAAAGCAGAATGACCCGACTGTGATGGATGCTGGTTCATGTAAAGAAATCTTAGGTACAAAAGTACAGCTGTCTGGAAGCATCCAGTGGTGAATTACATAGAGGTATCTCCAGTATTTTCTGAGACTTTTATTCTGAACACGTGCCGCTCTGGAGGCTGCTGAGACAATTTAACTCTTGTTTTCAAATCCTTTTGTTTTTTTAAGGAATTGGACATGAATTTGTCTGAAATTGTAGATGATATTTTGAATATGCACGATACCACCAAGGTAGGAATTTTCTGGTCTCTTGTTGTTTCATAACCCAGTATCTGCAGTTGATCTGTAAGACAGCAAAATCTCCCTCTTTCTTTAGAGCAGAAATGTGTCCATAGAAGAATTTCTCTCGAGAAATGTCACTTTGCCATTAAGATTTTTCCATGTTGCTGCATGAAAGGACACGTTTGAATTTTGTGAGGCATTTTTATACGAAACTAAACCAAAAAGACCCAAAATGGGCTGAAATGAAGTTGAAGTACAGACTGTTTGCAAGGCTTTGCTATGCATAATTAATGCCAGTTTTAAATATGATGCTTGTTCTGGAGAAACTGCTCTTTTTCTTTCATGTGAAAAACGATCTTATGAATAAAGGAGCAGTGCACGAGTGTTTCCTGTATTTTATGCTGTGTGTAAACACATTATCCTCCTGTGCTGGAACAGATCCATATTACTTCAGTAGTAATTCCTGCGATATCAAACAGCTTTATTTGCAGTAATGTTATGTACAACCAGTGAACTATCCTGTGCAACTTGGTCTGAGTGATCCTGCTCTGGCAGGGGGATTGGACTAGACGATCTTACAAGGTCCCTTCCAATCCCTAAGGTACGGTGATACTGTAAACTATATCTGATGGTACTATTTCAGACCTAAGTACCTATGAAACTGTGGAGGAGACTGTCCTGACTGCCATGACACACAGCAAAAAGTATTGAATAGTTTATCTTCTGCTTTATGGCAAGCTGTGTATAAATCTTTAATTATATTCTTGCTGTTTCGAGGTAGATGACGCTACTTCTCAAATGATATAGGGGAAACTATTTCCATTGTTTCATTATTTGCTTCGTTAATTAGGAAGAGTGTCTCAGAACTCTAAATAATTTAAGAAAAACTATGAAGACTGTTTAGAAATGCTTCATTACTTGTTTGAATAGTTGTCTTGCCTGCTTGTACTCCAGCAAAATATTTTCTTACCATAATTTCATTACCAAAGCAGTAGAAACTAGAGCTTTGGTGAGCTCCTTCTTCCATCCTTTGAGGTTTTCATTGCTTGCTGTTTTAAGAAGAGTGCCGCACAGCAGTGGGGTTTTCACCAAGAGTTAAAAAAAAGACAATTAAGTCTTCAGAATACCTTTCATAGCTGCATCGTGACTGTAGTGCTGGAAGGAGCTGATGATGCAGTAATTACATAATCCTACACAGTGGTTGTCCTGACCAGTCACATACCTCTGCTGCTGGTGTCATGGTGTGAGAAGGTATGACTGGTGCAGCTGGGCATGAAGCCTAAAGCTGAGCGATGGAGAGCAAGAGCAAAGGTGACACACTGTGCAGAGTTCGTCCTTTGTGCTCTCACAGCTTTGTGCTTTGCCAGGTCGAATACGTTATGCTAACACTGGGTTTTTCTTCTTTCATTGGATCACGTTTTATTATCAGCGTGGTAGACGCTCACTTTTACCCAAGCACTGGCTTTGCCACGCCTTGTGCAGTGCATTTAACGAGCATTTTAGTTGAAGTAGGTTAATGGTTTGGTGGTTTTTGCTTCTCTCTCCCTTTATCTAAGCTTGGGCACCTCACGCTGGAGGACTATCAGATATGGAGTGTGAAGAGCGCTCTTGCCAATGAGTTTTTAAATCTACTTTTTCAGGTATGTTTAGAGGAAATTTAAACTTCATTACGGTGATTAACTCGTGAGCTTTTTGCATGGCCATGAAACGCAGCGTCAGCATTGCTGCCAACGTGCACACAGTTGGCTGTGGCAGTAAGTTATGTGGTTTTGCCGTTGTGCACTACCTTGACAGAATGAATCTCCATTTGGTTATTACTCTTTTCAGTGCGTGGAGCATAATTTGCTCAAGTGACGGTAGTGTGCTGTTTATAAAACGAAATTTCAAGTGTATCAGCAGTTCTGTTTTCCACTAGAAAAAGGCTGTTCTTAAACAGTTGTTGTTGCAAATCTTCCCCAAGAAAGTGACACGGGAAATGAGAAAAGGTATCTCTCACTGCTCACTCCTTACAACCACTTCACATTCCTGTTAAGGCTGTTTAAGGAACCTTTCGCTGCTTTGCATAATGAAGCACTCCTCAAAGCTGTGCTATCATGTCCCTGTTGTGGAGCAGAAGCTGGGGATTAAGTGTGTACTGAACTTGGTTTTAATTGAGCTTCAATTGGATTTTTATAAATCCCTAAACCAGTCATATTTTAGCTGTAGCTCACTTTCTGCAGAAAATAACCCCCTAAGAGTATTTCCATTCACTGCAGTTTCTTCCTTATCCATTTTCCATGGATGTTAATACTTTGAGTTCAAATAATAATAATCCCAAAGGAACCTGGAAGGGAACCTTGAAGCTTTGCCCTAATTTAGCATTCACCTCCAGGCCTGACTGACAGTCTTAGTGCTTCCAGGGAGCGCTGCGGAGGACCAGTGGGCTCTTTCTCCTCTTGCCAGCAAAGCTTAATCAGTTACAGGGTCAGATTGTACCAGAAGAATATTTGATCAGCGAGAAACTGCATGGGTTTTTTTTTTTTTTTTTAAAAATTATTATTGTGAGAGGCTGCTTAAACAGCACAAACACTGCTGCTGTTTGTGACCCAAGACTCCTTTATAGATTGTATTTTGAACTATATTTCTTCAGGAACAACAGAACGACTGAGTTGGGAGTATTTGGAGGCCAGCAGCTCTGCCACAGCTGAAAAGAATAAAATCTGAAAGTTCTGCAGATTCTTTTTATCTCTAAGTGCCTCAGGTTTTGCTTACATCACACAGCCTTCTCGAGAAGGGCTCTCTTTATTTTGGGACTGTCTAGCATCAGATATGTCATCGTGACTTAATATTGATGGACTAACAAATATCTGTGCAGTAAATCAGAAACGACTGAGCGTTTCGTGCCTTTATCTTGATGCTTGCACATCACCACTGCCAGACATCGCCCGTTGGAGGGCTCATTTACAGTAGTTTTTAATTCTGACTGTTGCTATGTTTTCATTTCGGGGTTGTATTTTTATTTCCTTTGATGACTTTATCATATGAGGCAGTCTGGTCTGATGCTGCAGGCTCAACAGTGGGCTCACACGGGACAGTCTGCCATTGATCTGTCTGGGCATCTGTTTGAAGCGCCGTGAGCTTGTGTGTCTCATGTGCAGACAGGAAGGCTGAGCGGTGCGTCTCGGACAGCTTGTCAACAAATTGGTTTGTTTGCAGCAGGGTTGGTTTTTATGGAGAATCTGATACTGGCACAGTATTACAGGAGTTTCAAAAGAAATACCAGAGGCAGCTGTGTTGTGTGTGCTGGAAAATCTGTTGCTTCCCAGCAGCTAATGGCCTTTGTTTTATTCAAAATGTGAATTGGTCTCGCACACTGTAGTATAAATCTAAATAAGATATCTCCCCAGTCATTAGAAATCTCCAGCTGAGATGCAAATTGATGGCCTCAAAAGAGACATAAGGAAAAGACTATAAATCACGTTATGAGTAGCAACCAATTCGAAAACCGTCTCAGAGAGGAGACAGCTGACCCTCCTCCCTGCAACAGGAAACAAAGACTCCTGCGGAGTCTGTTCCCTCTGCTCATCGCTCCCTGCCGTGTGCCCTGTGGCTGGGAGCGGCAAGGAGAAACCAGCCAGAGCCCTCGCTGCAGCCAAGGGCAGGGTGGGTTTTCTAGGAAGAGAGGACATGCTGTCATGTATGTGGGGTAAACACTACTCCCCCCCCGCCCCAGTTCTTCCACGTTCCATTTTGGTTTTATTGTTTAGATGGTCCTCTTGCAGCAGCTTGTGTTCTCCCAGGTCCTCATGCCCTCTCCAGGACACATGTAGACATCTTAACCCTATCTAGATCTGATCTGTGTCACATATTGTACTCTGGAAAGAATAATTCATCTTCACCTTACTTAGGGCACTTGACAGTCTTAATATCTTCTTAACAGTGGGAACAGGTCACGAATGTCATAGCTCCAAATACTTGTATTTGAAGATACCTGCTCAGTTATAGGGAATCTTGCTGCATAATTGAAAAGCATGTTCTGAAAAGTCTCGTTAGAGTAGTTCCTTGATTTACCTGGTGCTTGTTTCACAGAGGTGTGGTTTTTAATAAAAATCACTTTTTTTTCCCCTCCAAGGTGTGTCACATAGTTTTAGGGCTGCGACCTGCCACTCCGGAAGAGGAAGGACAGATCATCAGGTGCGTATTTTGCTCAGAACCTTTAATGGGTTTCAGAGTCGCCCTTGAATAGTTTTGCAAGGACTGTAATTTCCCCGTTTCAACTAATAGTCTATGTCGTTCACTCTTTCTGTGCAGAGGCTGGTTAGAAAGAGAAAGCAGGTATGGCCTCCAGCCAGGACACAACTGGTTCCTTATTGCTATGCCGTGGTGGCAGCAGTGGAAGGAATATGTCAAATACGTAAGTATACTCGTAATGCAATCCCAATAAGTGATTTCTTTGCGTTTATGGGATGAAGAAAGGCTGTGGAGCAAATGGCTGCTTAACCAGTAACGGTTGAAATGAAGCATCTCCCTTAAAGGGAAATCATTGTTTTGCTGAATCATTATCACATGGGGAGCTTTTCCCTGTAACTTCATTAAACCGTCATCTCTCTCTTTCTCTTTGCTTCATCATTCCTGCATGTCAAAATATTTGTTGAATAAAAACACGCTCTCACAACAGTACTTCCCTGAAGTCATTAGCTAATAACACTGCCTGGTTTGGTTTTGGCTTCGCTTGGGCCACAAATAACACCCTGTGTGTTTTCTGTGGGCAAATAAAGGAGGAAACTAGTATTTGATAACGGTAATTTGACTTGTAATGGTGAAAAGCCGTCCAGTACCTGCTGGTGATCAAGGGAATCCTACTAAAACCTTCTAGTTACAGGGTGCTGTTTAATATCCTCAAATGAAATATTCCGGTTAGTACTCAAATGAAATATGCCAGTCAGTAGATTACTGTGGATTTTAAGGAAGAAAGCATATTGAATGGAATTAAATTGAATAAAATCCAATAGAAGCAGAGCTAACTATTCTTTGGAGGTTACACAAGTGAAATAGACTATTTCTCCACAGTTTTCTGCGGTGGTAGACAATCATGTAAGCGCTCGAGTCGCTTTATAAATACAAATTACTAATATGCATTAACTCACCATGTAATTACAGTTATTCTTTGTGCACATGAGTTGGACAAATGATGGCTTAAATGCCTGAAGTAGTAGGTAACGTGATCCTTGTCATGGTGCAAGTACTGAGATGTGCGCATGATTTCATCCCTAATCCTTGGTGTAATAGCCACCACGCCATTAGTCACCCTGACTGCCTCTCGAGCAAAGGCAGCACTCAGTTTCCCTCAAACTCCACAGATGGCTGCTCTTACTCCAACAGTCTTCATTTTTATATTTCTAGCTCTACTGCACAGTTCTGTTATTAGACAAGATGCTTCGAGGTGTGATCTGATAAACAGGGGAGAACACAAACCAAGAAAGGTCCCCTGTGTTAATCCATGCAATGAACATCACTGTGATTTCTTTTCTCCTCTGTAGGGCTCAGTTATTTCCCTTTTTAGTTTGTTTTTCTCATTTATTGGCTTTTTGTCTTGTGACTGTTGCTGGAAGTTGGGTAGGATTCTTCGTATGTCTTGCCTGTACTAGGCAGATGCTTTTTGGGGATACAGGTTTTGTTTTCCACCTTCATCTTGCCTATGTTTGAGCCAGATTGCCTTTGCAATGCTGTTTTTCCAGAGGAAACAAAGGACTTTGTTTCAAAACCAAGTTAGGGAACACTAAAATGTGTGAAGTGTGAGGAAAGAATTGGATTTTTGTTGTTCCGCTTGCTGTTCTCATTTAACCGTGCCAAATTCAACAAGGGGAGGACTTCAACTGTACATGGTCTGTCATTTCAGCTGTCTAAAATAGTTATCTCTTCATGTATAAAGAAAATAATGCTGCTATTTCGCAATCATCATAGTGTCCAGAAGAGTTTAATCCATTGGCTTAATAGTTTTGGCTGTTTCTTCAGTACATACTAAAAAACTCGACAACTTTCTACAAAGCTCATTGTGATCAACAAAAATGATCACCTAGCTGTGAATTGTGGTGGTTGGTTTGGCTGATGCTAGATGTCTTTATGATTGGTGTATACTTAATTTTCTTACTTGCCTACCAATTTTAGGATGCAAACCCTGTTGTGATAGAGCCTTCATCAGTCTTGAGTGGAGGTAAGAATTCACTCGTAGCTGCTGCAGCCAGTACTTCAGAACAGGGAGAAGACAAAATGGGAGGTCTTAATTACTTCAGTGCCACAGAAGAAAAGTTTTCAGATAATATTTCTACTGCATCAGAAGCCTCAGAGACTACTAGCAGCAGTAAGCATAACATCTTATTTCCTTGGAGGTTTAATGTAGAGCAGGTTTTGAGAAAACTACATATACTGCATGGATTCCTCCAGGTGAAAAGATAATGGCTTAGACTGTCAGACTGGCCTGCCTGTGGACATCGATGAATGCCTAGGATTGTTTTAGGTTGTGGTGGATAAACCACCAAGCAATTAATCTTCTGCGCTACGATTAGTGTCCATTAGTTGTTTTCAAGATAGTTTTCATCTTATCATGTGTTTTCTGAGCAGATTTTCCACCATCCCACTTCACGTTAAGTTACCTCTGGCTCACACCTAGTTGGTATTGTTCTGTCATGCAACAGATGCAGAGCAGATGCTTCAAAGAGGAAAGAAGCAGAAAATAAATACTTATAGTTTCATAAGGCATGTGATGTAAATGAGTCTGGGCAGATTCTAGGAGCCATCTTTGTGAAAGAAGAGATTTTATTGGTGGTTTTCAGTCAGTTCATGTGAGAATGTGAGATGTTGAGTTTTTTTTCTTACAAGACAACTGACTGTTGAATCTGGTGAAGTATCACCTCGGTATTTGGATCTCATGTACCTACTTCTTGACCCTTTCTGACAGTAGTAGCATATTGCTCACTCGGTAGCTGGGCAGAGTTGCATGTTTCACTGAGGACAGAAAACATCTTCAATGACCTTTTTTAAAATCAAACAAAACAGAAAAGATGCAAGAGTTTAACTCAATCGTTTACAGTTTGTAGAGTCACGAACTGAAATTGAGGTTTTTATTTGTACTTCTTGTATCCTGCTACAGATTCTCTTCACCCTGGCACACCAGGGACAGATGTGTCCTTTGCTAGGCAGCACAACACTTCGGACAACAATAACCAGTGTTTCCTTGGAGCCAATGGGAGTGCTCTGCTGCAGCTTAACCCTCAGAAACCGGGAGCTATTGATAACCAACCCCTCGTAACACAAGAGCCAGTGAAGGTAAATGTTAGTGACTTCCGTGGGTGTCAGGATGGTGTCTTTTAGCATACTCGTAGCCGAGCTTTTTATGTGTTGGTGTTTTCAGTTAGTGACTGGGTTCTAAATTACTAATTGCTATAGAACTGTATATATTCTAAAAACCTACAAGAAAGGATTTTTTTTTTATCAATTAGGAAGTGACCTGTGGTGATGAACCAAAATCATAGCTGTATATGGTTTTTTCCGCTTGAGATTTGACAAAATACCTTTTTATTTAAAGGCTGCATCACTAACAATGGAGGGAGGAAGATTAAAGCGATCTCCACAGTTGATAGAAGGAAAGGACTACGTAATGGTACCAGAACCAGTTTGGAGAGCGCTTTACCATTGGTATGGAGCGAATCTGTCCTTGCCCAGGCCGGTAAGTTGTGATTATAGAACTGTTTGCTTGTCATAACCACCAAGAGAATGTAAATAACGTAATGGGTCTCACAGTTGCACAAGGTAATCTTTTATGAGCATCTCCCACTTCAGATGAAGTGGATAGTCTGAATGTCAAGTGGTGAAGAGCAAGGTGGGGAAAAGCAGTCTCAGAGACAGATAGAAGTGGATAGGAAGTAGTGCATGGCTCACAGCACAAACCCCAGGAGACAGTGGAACAGGGCAGAAATGCTGCCCAACTGGCCATGATTACTAAAGCAGACAAAAGTGAATTAGAGATCGGTTTAAAAGAGTCGGCATCAAGACGCTCGTCTTCAAAAGCTGAAATACATTTGCAACTGGTCTGCAAAACCGATGAAGTTAAATCTAGGACACCTGCAGCCTTGAAAACACATTTCTTCTCCCTGACAATTTCCGGAAGTGGTGGAAGGTAACAATTGCTGTCCTTCAGGTTCAGTGGTTGCAGATATTATGTGTTTTGGCCGTGTGAGCACCAGCTGTTATTTTGAACTGATCATATATTCAGAAGAAATAGTTCTTTTGTGTTATTCTTCTTCTAGTGCCGCAGTAATTGCCTTTATTTTTTTCTAATGAGCAGCTAAAAATTACACTAGTGAGGCAAGTAGATCGTTCTCATTCTTCAGCACAGGATCAGCCCCTCCAAACTTACAAAATACTCATTTGTCAGCAAATGATTCGCATGCAGTTAATTTTCATGTAAGCAGAAGAGCCAGTGAATCACTGTAAAGTTGTGAAATAGTTTTTTACAAACAACACAAGTGCTTCTGTTGTGTAATAAAAACTGTACTTACACATCAGTAATGCTGCATTTTGCTATCAGCAATTATTTAATTGCCTGTAGTCACTTAAAACCTTGTAATAAAACGAACTAATTAGCAAGAGCCTATCAAAGACAAGGTGATATTTGTACTTCTGTTTGTTAAAACAAAAAAGGAAGAAAACCTTGTAGAACTGACTTCTTGTAAGTAACACCAGTATTTTCTAGATTGAAGCTATAGTATCTTCAATTAAAAATTAATTTGAGGCACAATGCGGAACGTTACAGAATGTAATTTTGAGATGTGAGAGTGCTGTATGTTAGATGAAAGTGGCTGAGTGGACTGATCATTAGCCTGTGTTATCACAATGGGGGGGGGGGGGTTTGATGGCTGGTAAAACAGCAACAGTAGCTCTGGAAGAGAAGCAGTAATTATATAGCTATAGCCATTGTTGAATCATATAATTTACTCAGAATTTATTGAGCTATCTCTCAGTTTCTCTCTCTGTGTAATGTTGCAAACCGATTAACAGACCATAATCATTTGGAGCTAAAGCTGGCATGCCTTGAATTATTAATATTGAATTTATAACAAAGTAGGCTGGTGTTGGAGGCAAGAAAAATGGTGGTGATTTGGTCTGTGCTCTTAGAAACACTGGAAACTTTCTGCAGTGTCTGTTCAGTCTACCTCCACCATGCAGTGGCTGGTTTATTCTGTGTCAGTCTCTCATAGGAGCTACCCCTGAAGGAAATAAGGGGATGTTTGTTATGGTAGCGTCAGAGTTAAGGTGGTTGGTGTCACAAATGGGAGAGAATTACCTGTATGATTTGTGACAATTGGGTCCGTTAGCCATAGTATCGGCCATTATTTTAGTGAAAAATCACTGGCTCCTGTTTCCCTGCTCCCACACGTTCTCCATGGAAACAAACACCTTTCACGATTGAGAAAAGGCCACATTTCTTTGAACACAGACTAATGTGCTTGAGAATTTGACGATAGGGTCACTCAAGAAGAGATGTCTTACACGGAGGGAGATAATCTTAGCTGGATATCCTGTCTGCAAAAGAAAATCCAGATAAGATACGTGTGAAGGTTTCTGACCGCAGTTATTGAATATTTTCACAGAAACACAGAATCACAGAACATTAGGGATTGGAAGGGACCTTGAAAGATCATCCAGTCCAATCCCCCCACCACAGCAGGAT
>JAOXOE010000827.1:6369840-6390728 GCA_028565055.1 Phoeniculus purpureus
TGGGGAATGAGGGGACGGGTCTTGCCCTTCCTTTGGGGCCGCCGCAGCGGGGCAGGGCCTGAAGGACGAGCTGGGGGCTGAGGGCCTGTGTAGAGGCTCCGGGGGGCGGTGAGGGCTGGGGCCTGCGGCTTCTCCCCGCTTCTCTACTGGGGAGGAAGACCCGGGGGGCTGCGGGGAAGGCGCAGGGAGAACCTCCTGGGGAAGGACGTGGAGATGGGCCCTGTCCTTGGGGACTGCGGGGTGAGGGCCCGGGGAGGTGCCTCGGGTGCTTTTGGGGCCCGAGAACAGCTGGGGGTGGGATGAGACCGAGGAGGTTCTGTCGGAATACGCTGTGTCCTTTTTTTTCTTAATTTTTTTAATGTATTGGAAAAGGTGATGTCAGTGGTAGAAGGACCAGAGTTTGCTTTGCTCTTGTACCTTCTTTAATGACCTAGTAGGAACCAGATGAAAAGAACTGGGACTCGTTTAATGATCTAGTTTATTAGCCTTAAATTCTTTCATGAACGGGCTGTTTGCCATTCAGCCGCCTCTAAAATATCCCGAGTTAGAGTAAAAGGTACGCTGAGACGCTCCATTAATTCCTATTGTCCGCTAAACAGGCATTTCAGCCGCATACAGGGAAGGCTGGGTATGAGCTTTCATCAGGAGAGAAACAATATTTTAAAAAAACCTGAGTTAGGGAATAACCCATCTTTCCTCTGCCATCAGATTTCTGAGAATCAAGGAATGAAGTAATTATTTAGATGGGTCTTTATGAACCAGGGGTAGTAGCCCATTGCATAGATAGTAATAACGTTGATAAGGAAGGCTGATCTTCGCTAGAGACAGGGAAATTGTTTCTACAGTGCTGGAAGCCGCACATACATTTTCTGTCTATTGGCTGTTACTTGTCAGCCTGATGTGCTGAGAAATGGAAGCCCCTTACCACTGCATATGAGCATGCTCGCAGGTTGTGATGTGCTCAACGTATGGCAGTCGGATGAAGATGGAAGATACGGAACTGTGGAAGAGTATTTTTAGGTTTAGTTGTAATAATTAGTATGTATGGCCATTGGCAGACTTTCTTGGCATTGCTTGTTGTGATGTCCATCCAGATGAAAGAATGATACTTTGCGGCTTTTAAAAGCATAAAACTATAACCTCCTTTTAAAGATAGAAATCTATCGGAGGATGTGTTATTCCCCAATAGTTTAAAAAACTCGTCTGTCCGTGAGCTTAATAGATCTCTGACTTCTTATCCTTTTTTCAGTCTTCAGTGGTTGTGCTGATTCAGATTCACGCAGAGTTCTTCTGTAACGAAGAACAAACCAGCAGTATATCTGACCTCTAAGAGAATTTCTAACCTGTTCTGCTTGTGTACATTGGAACAGCATCTTGTTGGGCGGATGGTAATAAGGATGATACGTACACTCCTCAGAATGTTTCTGTTGCACTCATGGCTGGTCACTGTAACTTTGGTTCATGACAGTAATTGGAGTTGCTTTTCCTGTTATTTCGGAGTTTTAAAATAGATCTGTCTTTGATAATACAAAACATGTTAGGTGCACCAATATTTATCTTGGGACTACACATATGTGAGATGTCCACACACAGAAGAAATAAACCTACAGGGTGCAGTGAATGTTTTACCATAGCTGCCAGCAGTAGGCTGGTCTCCATGTCTTCAGTAGTTGGTTTTTTTAATGTCTTTTCTGTGTAGGAGAACCTCTCCTCTTTTCTAACTGCATTCAAATATGCCTATACTTAGCTGTTACTAAACCTTGGATGGGATGCTGAGAGTAATTTCTCATACCTTACAGAATGGTGGTCTAGCTGCTCTCATGTTGTCTGTGGTGCTTGTTTTACTGTTCTGGATACAGTTATGTTCAAAATTACAAACGCCGTTTCAGGTTCAGTATGTCCTGGCAATCCAGTTCTTTAAAACAGCAGTGGAGTTTCCAGGGGTACTAACAGCAAGATGAACTAGAAGACTTTAAAATCTTTCTCTTCACAACACAGTGGTGGTTGTCGCTTGCCCAGTTTGCCAACCCTTTCATGCTGATGCAGAAAAACCGTAGGTAGGATATGGTGCTCGTACAGCAGGAGAGACGGTCAGTGTCTGTTACTTAAAAGTGCTGGCAGTGTGTCTTGGTCCTTGTCTTTTCCTCAGGGTGCCCTCTAATCTGGTGTTTAACTCCATTGTCACAAGTATTGCTTTTATTTTCCTTTCCTTAACAAATCCAATTACAGAATGATGGAATCACAGAACGTTAGGCATTGGAATGGACCTTGAAAGATCATCCAGTCCAATCCCTGTGCCAGAGCAGAACAACCTAGACCAAGTCACACAGGAACATATCCAGGCAGGTTTTAAATGTCTCCAGAGAAGGAGACTCCACAACCCCCCTGGGTAGCCCATTAACTTCTAGGACATCCCTTACAAACCTGTGCAGGAATCAAACCTAGGAGAGCTTCTGAATGTGCTTTATGGGCTGGGTAGGAAATGGATTCTACTGCAAGATGACGGGAGCAGGCAGGTTCCTAATACAGGGCATATTTATCTTTCTGTAGCATTCTTAAACAATGACTAAAACTTTAAAAAAGGCAGTATCAAACGATGATCATGGTTGTAAACCAGCTAACTTGTTCTGGTCTGGCAGGGTGTTACTGAATGTATTTATTTTTTTCAAGCAGCATTTGCCTTTTTCCTTGCAACATTAGAAAAACAACAGAGGCAGAGTCAGGATGCCTGGAATGGGAACCTGGAAATCGTGATCAAAAATATTTAAATGTCTTACTAATCACAGCTCTGTTTTGAAAAGCTTAATGACTAGTGCTGTTGCAGGTAACACTAGCATCTGGGGGGGAAATGTGCAAACATGGTATCAAATTCTGTTTCCTTTGTGTCTTTGCCAGGTTTGTGCATATCCTGGTTGTGTTGTTTCCTAGTAAAACTGGTCAGGTTCTCTCCCGTGTGTTTTTTTTGGGGGGGGGTGGGGGTGGAAAAGAGAGAGTGTCTATTTTTTCAGAAGCCAGAGAAAGAGATAAGACTGTATCTCAGTTAAAGTAGGACATGCCTGGCAGGTAGGCAGCATTTGTAAATGCTGGAGTTCTGTATTAAAAAGTAGGTGACAACTGGAATAATAAACTGTAACTTGTAAAAAACAAAAAAGGAAAACCAAATTGTTGTGTTTTGTAGCTTTTTGGGGAGATGCTAGTGTTTTGGGGGAGTTCACGTGAGGAGTCTGGCTTTTCTTTGCAGAAATAAGGGGCAATGGGTGTAAGCTGGAACACAGGAGGTTCCACATCAATATGAGAAGGACCTTATTCCCAGTGAGGGTGACAGAGCCCTGGAAGGGCCTACCCTGGGGAGTTGTGGAGTCTCCTTCTCTGGAGATGTTTATTAAAACCCACCCGGATGTGTTCTGTGTGACTTGGTCTAGGTGGTCCTGCTGTGGCAGGGGGATTGGACTGGATGATCTTTGGAGGTCCTTTTCAATCCCTAATATTCTGTGATTCTGTGATTAATTCTCCAGTCCCATGACTGTTCAGTTGGAATGTTACAGAATTCAGTCCTTTCTCCTGTGCCCCCTTTGTGTTTCGTGATGTGTGATCTCGTTTCTTGGGCTTTCATGGTGCATTTGAGGAGATGTTGCTTTGTTTGATTTCATGTGTTCTAACACAGGTGCTCCTTGTAGCTTCACGCTACCAGGCTGGTCTTGGACTTCTGTTGGACAATGCGGAGTTTCACAGAGTGTTTAATTCTCCCTTTGTAATGTCTGTTTAGAATTGTGTGGTTTCTCTTACTTTGCATTGATTTTTTTTTTTCATGAAAATTGCGTGGGTCTGATGTTACTTGAATGAATTCTGATGAGATTGTTAACCACAGGAACAACTGGAGATGCCATTCATTTTACTTAGTGCAGACCTGTAACCTTCAGTAAATATTCTATAGTTACTCGGTTTGTGTTGTGTTTCTTAGACAAAATCTAATAGGTTGTACCATGTTTTCTCTTTGAAGTGATGGAGGAAACTTCTGACGTGCTCCTACCTTGATCTGAATCAAAACAGCAGATTTTGAGCTCAGATCCTCATAGCTACTCTAACGTAATAAGTGTGGCTGCAGCATCAGTCTCCTCACTGTATTCTGGTGGTCCAAAAAAGAACAAGTACGGCTAATAAAAGCTCTTGTATCACATCTAGGTTTTCTTTGAACCAAACAAATGAATAAACAGGAATTTGCTGACAGCTCACAGCAAGCAATAGAAATCCATTCGCTGCATTGCAGTAGAGATTGTTTATACTGATGGAGTACCTTTATAAGCATCGTTTTTGTGAATTAGAATGAAACTAGCTTCCCCCATGGTGTCAGGCTCCTGGATATTTGACGAGCAAAGAGGATAAAGTACCCATGAAATGAGGTGTAGCTGTGCTGCTTTGGCTTTGAGGTTTTCTGGCCAAAGAAGGTCACAAACAAGCAATACTTGAGGGAGGCAAAAATTCCCAGAGTGAACAGGTCATGTTTTGTAGGACTTCTGCTGTGAGCCATCAGTGTGGCTTCACAAAGACTTTATGGCTTTCATGCTGCTGTGGTTCTGGGGATCAGGAATTAAAGGTATATGTGGGAAAGGTGGTGATTTCTGCATGCGTGCACACACGTACAACTGTTCTGATCGATTGGCTGGACTTCAGGGTGGTGCATGCAGTTGGACTTCACTGAACACTGCTCAAATTAAATTGTGTCCTTGTATTGCCTTCTTAAATTAATGTCTCGTAAGTGAAGGAGAATCATCACTTTGAGTTTTTTCCAATTATCATTAGTCTTTATTTTGACACATGCCTTATTTCTGTAGTCTAAATATAGATTAGAACTGAGCCTACTTTCATTGTTATGTCTCTGCTTGTTTGTAACATCTTGCCTTTGCTTAATTTTCTTCTAACTTGTGTTGCTCGGTGCCTCCAAAAAAACCAAGAGGTAACTATGGGGCATGTATTCCCATCCCGATAGGCTTTAGCTCCCCCCACCCCAATAATTCACCTGATGAGGTCACACAGTGAACAGAGGTGCTCAGCTCCTGACGAAACCATAATTCCTATTTCCACTTCATTTCCTTACTTAACTGATTTAACTTCAAAGCAAACTGGCTTTCCCCACATAACTGCTGTGGAGAATCATGTGTGTGTGACTCTAAGGCTCAGACTTTGTGTCTCTTGTGCTGGATTCTATGTAGATGTGAAACAAAAACTTTGCTGATAGGGTACAGAGTGGGAGGATGAGAAGCAGGAGGCTCCAAATGTTGTCTCTGAACTTAGGGTTGTTCAGTAATGTTGGGTTTTTGCTGAATTCTTTTCTTCTTAGATTCATAAGAGTTCACCCTAACAATTTTGCACTGGGTTTTCTCAGAAGAGCTCTAAAGTTTTCTTTTATTTGAGTTCTAAACAACATCCAGTGGAACTAGTGCTTCTCTAGAGGCTGTGCTGGTGACTTTGACAGCAATTAAAAAGCATCACATGAACTAAAATTTCTCACCTGATGGTTTTCTGAGGCTGTTCCCCTGATCACCCCATCTATAACGAGTCATTTTTCAACAGATTGATTCAGTGCACTGAGTCTCAGGCAAGTTCTCTTCCTTGTTGAGTAGGGAAGGAAGATAGTGGTTACAGCCAAACTTTACCCCCCCCCAGTTACTGATGTTTGTTGATTAAGTCTCCAGTCCTTCCCAATTTTGGCACAGTGTTAGCTGTTACTAAACATGCTGGGGAGCTCCTTGGGATTCCTTGTATCTTTAATTCTTACTCAAACACACAGATGAATTTCTCAGTCCTCTTCCAAACTGGAGCAATAGGAACATATTTTTCACATTGCGTATGCTACAGCTCCTCTTCTAGAGGGTCCTTTTACAACTGGTTAGCATTAATCTCCAGCTGCTCAAAAAGAAATGATTCTTTATTATTTTTTCATTAGTTTTGAAAACGTCTGTTCTCTTGTGCCTGTGCTCAGTGAAACAGCCTGGAGTGCTGGTGGTACAACTTCTCATCTCGTGTTACCCCTGTGCTTTTGCCAGCAGCTTAACATGTTGTTGTTTTTTTTTTTATTTTCAGGGGGTTGTTAGGAAGTGGTTAGAGCTCAGCGTAACCAATCCAGAGAGAGAAATCAGATGGGAGCTTTAATGAACCACGTGTGCACAATGATACAATAAATTGCAAGCTAATGTTATTAGTGTGTGTGATTGGGGACGTCACTGTACTCAGTGATGTGTCAGGAGTTACGTACCAAGGAGCATTGTAGTGGTTTTCTCTCAGCTATGCAGAGCAGTTTGATTGTGCACGTGTGTAATAACACACCTATCTATTAAACTTAGACCTTGCTTCCTGTCTTCAGTGCCAGAATTTGTGTCTCACTTTGGGCTGCTGAAGTCGGAAGTCATATTGTGGGCTCTCATTCAGCTTTTCTATAGTAAAGAAATCTCTGTTTTAGGCACAAACTTAACCTATTTGTAGCTAAAGTCATTTGTTCAGGAAAGAATAGTTCCACAGAAGTCCAAACCTCTGCCGTTCTTGTCAGGACATGTTTTCCTTGAATCACTATTTTGCTTTGTTTTTTTGTGTTATGTAGCAAGGCTTGTGGTCAGCAATTTTGGCCCTCTGGAGCTTTAACAAGAGAACCATTTCTTCAGTGCTTGCAACTGCTTCTCAATGGACAAACGAGTGTTACTGCATCTCCGGGAATTGCTTCCCGCTTTGACGTACACTCACCATTTCCATGTCGAACTTCTCTTTTGTTACTGCTGTAACAGCTACAAGAGTTTCAGAAGACTTCAAGCTGAGTTAGTTTCTTACAAGTGGTTGTTAGTAGGTTAATGGAAGGGGTGGATAGCGTGGTAAATGTCCCAAGGATACGACATCTCTCAGTGTACCAGTGAAAACTAGGTTGGGGGGTTTTACCTACCAGAATGCTGCGAGTGTTCAGCTCTGGGTTGGGGTAGGAGAGGTACAGATAGTCGACTCCAGCCCCTGGGTCCTAAGCCAAATTTTCCCTGTGCCTGAAATAACTGAGAGCATAGTTTGGGACCTCCCCTCCTTTCCCCCTGCCAACCAGGGCATTCATTCATTAGCCAGTTAGGAATCACTTGCAGCAGTGGGAACATTTTAAAATTAATATATTTATGAGGTTACGTAAATGCATCGTGTCAGGTCGTACTGCAGTTGGTACTTGGGAAACTGGTGTTGGTTTTTCTAGTGAATGCTGCAAGGAGATGAGGGGAAATGGTGGTGTACTTGATCAAAAGTCCAGTTTTTGAATGTTTGATGGTACTCCTGATCAATGTCTGGACAACAGGCCCTATGAAGAGCGGCTGAGGGAACTGGGGTTAGTTAGTCTAGAGAAGAGGAGGCTGAGAGGAGACCTTCTTGCTCTCTACAGCTACGTCAATGGAGGTTGTAGTGAGGCTGCTGCTGTTCTCTTCTCCAAAGTTACTAATGATAGGACAAGAGGAAATGGCCTCAAGTTGCGTCACGGGATGTTTAGATGGGATCTTTGGAAGAGGTTCTTTGCTGAGAGAGTGGTTGGGCACTGGAACAGGCTGCCCAGGGAGGCGGTGGAGTCACCATCCCTGGAGGTGTTTAAAAACTGAGTAGCTAGAGCACTTGAGGCCATGGTCTAGGGGTTGGGCTGAGGGCTGGACTTGCTGATCCTGGAGGTTCTTTCCAGCCATAATGATTCTATGGTCATCTGAAACTCTGGCAAAACAGCTTGGTTATGTGTGTTGGCCTATTCCGGAAATGGCGTCATCAGTTCATTTGATAAGATGTTCACCTTTGGGTTTGAGCATGGGATACTCTACCAGATTGAATAACGTTTTGTTTGTTTGCAGAACACTTTAGGTTTTATAGAACAGTTACGATTATACAGCTGTGGTGAAGAAAACAAGGGCACAATGGTAGTTTCTACATGCACCAGCCTGGATATTCTTTGAGTGCCAGAGCCAAGAAACTCATCCTTTGAAGTTCAGGGCCATGGTGCTGTTTTATCCCAGCAGTAACTTTGCATGCAGCCTTGTGCTGCTTTATGAAAGAGTTCCTTTTTTTTTCTTTTCCAGCAAAATAGATGACTAAAAGGAAACCATTCGTATCTAACAACTGACATTATTAGGTCAAAGTTTTGAACTTGGATTTTTATTTTTTTGTAAGTTCTGCTGTTGAAATAACCAACTTGCTGTGCTGGAGGTCAGTGTCCTGTGCATTTAGGAGAAGAGTTGACCACAACTAATTTCTGGCTGGAGATGCGCTCACATGCTCTGTTTGGAATGCTAATTTGTCTGCTTGCAGCATTCAAGGAAGAGAAGGTGAACCAGATGTGACATGCTCATCAATAAAAGATTTAAAGACGTTACTAAAACTGAGAGGAATAGTAACGTTTTCATTAATCTGTGTTTGTAATTGAGCATCTCTAATGTGTTTACTTGGCCTTGCTGCTTATGTAATCAGGGTGACTGTGCTCCTCGTGTCCAGGTTGTTCATAGCTGTAAAACTCGTGCAGATGCCTCGGAGGCCCTTGCCATAGGTGTGACTGTGCCCTTCCTGGACGGCACGCAGTTGAGTGTCTTGATACAGTGACTAAAAATCGGGGATTTCTGAGGAACTGGTGGCAGTGCAATGCAGCAGGGTTTTACCTATGTGCTCATGATGACGTGAGGCTCTAATGTGTGATCTGGGTGGTGTTTATGGGTAAGGCATAGCTTTCTGAGCAGGTCCCCCAGAAGGACAAAAATGAATCTCGAATGGCCTGTGTTGAAAGAGGCAGCTTCTAGAGAGAGAAGAGTTAAAAGAGGGGAGATCTAAATTAGATCTTAGGAAGAAATTCTTCTCTCTGAGGATGCTGAGAGACTGGAAAGGGCTGCCCAGGGAAGTTGTGGCTGCTCCATCCCTGTAAGTGTTCAAAGCCAGGTTGAACTGGGCTCTGGGCAACATGATCTGTGAGAAGTGTTGCTGCCCATGACATGGGGTTGGAACTACATGATTTCTGATGTCCCTCCCGGCATAAAATGTTCTGTGATTCTAAATGCTTGTGAGACACCAGCTTCTTCTTTCTTCCCCGTGGAGTTACTGCCTCACAGAAAGGTTTTTCCTATTAGTTTTTATTATAAAAAGGGGGTGTTTTTCCTAGAATATGTGAAGTAACACATTGGTTGGTATGGTCAGCAGTCCTGCAAGATCCCACCCTGTGTCTCTAGCAGAGGCTGTTCATGGTCCACAGGACTGTGGCATGCGTGTATACAGTGGTGTTCCTTAGGTTATCTACTCCACTTTCAGTCTTCTGCGGTTCAGAAGCATTAAGGGATCAAGAATTAATAGCATGCAGTGGATTTTTCTGAGGTATGTTTGTACAGTGACTTTTGTACCCACATAAATGCTGAGTGTTTATAGCACCATGCGCGGTTCAGCCATGTGCTGTGCAAAGCACTGTCTCCACGGTTGGTTTTTATGAACAAACCAACTGATATATTTGCTTATGTGCAGACACAAATCAGTTTGGACATAAACCCGCTATAATAAATGCATGAGCAGATTCGCTGGAGTTTTCCCATTTCCTCATGCAATAATTGCTTTGGTAAGCTCAGGTATTAATAAGGCCAGGGCTCCTGTGTCTTTAGCTCTGGGTATTGGGGAGTCACCCCTTGCACAGCTTGTGTGTTTGGGGTTATTTTTGTGTATGCATCAAATATAAAGTGTGTTTGCACTGCTGCCTGCTGGATTCCATGTCACTTATAAAGTGTTTTCAAAGCATTTGATATCAAAGAAGTTATTAACTGTATTCAGACAAACAGGTCAAATAATCCATGAAGAGAGGTGTAATTTTGGTGCTGTAGGAGGTTTTGCATCAATCTGAGAAGGGACTTCTTGCCAGTGAGGGTGACAGAGCCCTGGAAGGGGCTGTCCAGGGGAGTTGCGGAGTCTCCTTCACTGGAGATGTCTAAAATCCACCTGGACATGTTCCTATGCAACTGGATCTAGGGAATCCTTCTGTTGTGGGGGATTTTTCGAGGTCCCTTCCAATCCCTGATGTTCTGTGATTCTTTGCTGACATCAGGAATGTTTTGGTTTTGTCTTGGCATTCATCTTAGGCGTTGCAGTGTTCTGTGATGCAGGTGGACGTGGTAGATACTTGAAAATAAATTTGGAGATAAAATCGGGTTGAAACCACCTCTGGAGCTCTTGTAGCTTCTGTGCTCAGTTTTTAATCTCAAAAGCTGGGGTCCTGTGTGGAGATGCAGGAACTATTAACGACTTAAAATCTGCAGGTCTAGAATTCATCACAAGTCTTTTAACTATTAAGCTAAGTTTCCCAGAAGAACTCAATATTAAATTTTTAAAAATAATTTCTGTTTTTCTTGCAGCTTTACCAACAGGGCCGCTTATGCCAGCTGGGTAGTGAATTTTGTGAACTAGAAGTTTTTGCAAAGGTGCTACGAGCTTTAGATAAAAGGTGAGGATCTTACTACATTGATACTTCTCGTTCCAGCTCCCCGCTCTTGTTTTAGATTCTGAATTTGGAAGATGTCTCTAGTTTTCTTAGCCTCACTAGCCCATCTTACAACCATAAGCATAACCCGTGAAGGGTTGTGGAGCTGACAGGATTGCCCCAGTTTGAAGAGTGTTCTTGTCATTAAATATTCCAGTGTGTGATGTTCTGCTCAAAACCTGACTTTTTAAGATCAGATTCGTTATAACTAGAATAAGTGCTGAGTCTTTAGACATCATTCCCTGCCGTTGTTTCTGTGTGTGTGATGTTAATGGGTTCATCACTGCTCATTTATCTGTGGGAGTTTGGGTTAGAGGCTTCCTCCCCTCTAAGTTTTAGCTGAAAATGTTGTTTTCCAGTTTTAATATTGTGTGAGTAGTTTGTGTTTTGCTTACACCAGAGGGTGTCCTCGTAAAGAACTTTGTTGGGTAATCCAACAACTGTAATCCATTAGGTTTGGGATTGACAATTACGCTGGAGTTCATCTGGTTTGGGTTAGAGCGAGGGCTGGGGTTATTTCTCTGAATCACTACTCGTTTGAATTCATGGCACTCAAGAGCTGACCGAGTTCTGCAGTGTTCTAAAAACTTAGTGGTAATCAAATTCTGTTTTCTTTTTGTTTCAGACATCTGCTTCATCACTGCTTTCAGGCTTTGATGGACCATGGAGTAAAAGTTGCTTCTGTACTGGCCTATTCTTTCAGCAGACGGTGCTCCTACATAGCAGAGTCAGATTCTGCTGTGAAAGAAAAAGCAATCCAGATTGGGTTTGTTTTAGGTAACTGTTGACTATGGGCTGTTTCAAGGGTGGCACTTTCCTGCCAGCTTCAATTAAGCCTAGTGTTAATTATTTCTTTGAATTTATTTTCATGTTAATATCTGTGATTTCTTATTTGAAGACCAGGTGTGGTTTTAGAATGTTTCAGAAAGCTACGTGATGTCTTAAGAAAAACAGATTGGATTTGAATAGCTAAGAATGTATAGGTTTGCTATGTCAAATGGTTTAGGTTGGAGATTTGCTTCCACATGTGATGTTTAGAACCATAGAATCGCCAGGGCTGGAAGAGACTTTAAAGATCATCCAGTTCCAAGCCCCCTGCAAAGGCAGGGACACCTTCACTAGAGCAGGTTACTCAGGGCCCCAGCCAACCTGGCCTTCAACACTACCAGGAACAGAGCAGCCACAACTTCCTTGGGCAACCTGTTCCAGCATCACACCACCCTCACAGCAAAGAATTTGTTCCTCATGGCCAACTCAATCTCCCCTCTTCAAGTCTGGAACCCTTTCCCCTTGTCCTCTCACTACCACTCATTGAAAAAGCCCTCTCCCAGCTTTTGTGCAGCCCCCTTCAGAGATTGAAAAGCTGCTCTAAGGTCACCTGGGAGCCTCCTCCAGGCTGAACAACCCCAAGTTTAGCATTAGGATTTTGCATAACTGTAGTGTTGCTGAGTGTTTCTAGGCAGTAAGCTGTAGGAGAAGTGTGTGACACCCAAAAGTCATCCTCAACTGAAAGAGAGTGTTTCTACTTTTGTATTTCATCCTTTACAATTCAATACTGGAGAATTTAACCCTGACAGGATTCCTGTATGTAGCATGAAGTTCTGTGAAATAAACAGTCTTATCACAAGATTTGGGCAGGCATAGTTCTAACTTAAATTGTGTTTTTTCTATTACATTTCTTTATTCTTGATTTATTTCTTTTTTCCAGGGGGGTTTCTATCAGATGCAGGCTGGTACAGCGATGCCGAGAAGGTGTTTCTTTCCTGCCTTCAGTTATGCACCCTTCACGATGAAATCCTTCACTGGTTTCGTGCCGTAGAATGTTGTGTGAGGTGAGTTCACCTTGAATTCCTGTGTGTCCTACTGCGAAATACACAGCCGCATGTTACCAGTTGCCTTGGAACCAGCAAGCTTCCAGAGCTCTCTTTAGTACTCTGCTAGGTAAAACTACTCTTGTGGCTGGAGCTGGAGATCAGAAGATGTTTGACACAAATCCCTGGGTTTTCCTCTTGTGAACTGGCAGCAGAGTTAAGTGGAAAAAACCCACTGTTGTGCCTTTCTGTGTTCTGTTTCATAGTCAGGGGTTTTGCACGTGAAGGAATTGTACATGTTGGTGTTTGCTGAAGTTGTATTTACTACAGGAGTTTTCCAGATCCAAGCACAGAGATAGTTAAGCAGAAATAAAAGGAAAACATACCTTTCCAATTCCCTTCCAACAGGAACCATTATATGATACCCTGCTCTGGCAGTTGGACTTGGACTTGGATGATCTTTTGAGGTCACTTCCAACCCGTAACACTATGTGATTTTGTGTGAGAACTCAAATCAGTTCTCTTGCTCCATGCTGAGCTACATGACAGTATGGTCAGTTGAATATTGATGTCCAGCTCTTGTAGACATGTTTCAGCTGCTGCTTAAATATTCAGAAGTTAACTTTGGCTTTTAGGGGCTCATTTGGGTTTTGTACCCACCTCGTTTCTCAAGGCCTCTAGTGGGGTTTGCTGTTAGTCAAATTCTGTTTACAGAGGCCTTGGAGGTTATCGCTGTTAGTTTTCAGGTGCTCTGCTCTTGGATCTCTCTGGATGTGTGCTGTACTGTCATGCTCTGCAGCAAGCTGTTGGGTTGTTTTGGCTGGTAACCTCATGGCTGAGCTCTGTTGTGTTTTAGGTATGCACCTGAATGCCAGCGTGCTAGTGAGCCAAGGGAAAAGAGGAGTTCTAAAATGTTTTTAATAGCTGGATTCAATAACAAACTATGTATGTACTGTACTTAGCACAAAGCTTTGGGGTTTTTTCCTAAAACCAAAGCCCAGAATCCTGTGTCTTGTTTATGGTTAGACAAATGTGAAGAGCTTTGCCAGTAGCTGCTTGTTCTGTGTGCAGCAGTGGCTGCTCCACCACATCCTTGCCCTGCCAACTGCCACTACCTGTCATCCCTAAAATAAGGTCATGCCAGGTGAAGACTTGGCACATCTACAAACCTTCCTGCAACTGGGGGATGATGGGTATAGCACAGCTTTTAGTACTTGGGCTTTTGCCTTCTAATTAATCTAAAAAGAGGTTCCTGGTTGTGTTGGACTGTTTGGCAAGCTGGAGGAGAAGTCTTAAAAATGAAAGAATAAAAGGGAAAGAAAAGACTGAAAGGAATCTCAGGGCGTCAGTGTGCAGCCTCGGCAACTGTGGGGGAAAGATTTTAATGTTGTGCTAGAAAAACCCATCTGGTGTTAGGGTGAACTCCTCTAAACCGGAGGTGTTAGCTGTGGTTGGGTGCACACAGCCGCTGCTCTGGAAGGAAAGCTGATGCCTGTCTGTCACAGAAAGTCCCTCTGGGCAGTGGGGACAGGGCTTTGTGAGCAGGCATCTCCCAAACAATCAGACAGCAGCACTGTTTATTAGGAGATGCATTGAACAGGGAGAGTGAAACCTTTTCAGAAGTGCCAAGTGCATAAAATCTGAGCACTTTTTTGTGTGAGAGCACAGTGACTGTGTTCTGCTTCACAGGCCTGGGGCCGGCACATAAATTTTTCTGTGAGGTGCTGGTGTGAGAGAACAAAATGTCCAGCTTTTGAAAACACAGTGCTTTGAAAGACTGGCTGCTCTTACTCTTGACATTCTGAAAGTCTCATCTCTGGGAGCTCAGTGCATTGTGTTATTAAGAGAATGCAGTTGAAAACCCAAGTGCTGTGTTACTTAGACATAATCTAGTGTTTCTGTGTACTAGCAGTAGTAAATTAAATTGTGAAACTTGAGAAAAGATGAAGATGTGAAATTTCTTCAAGCTCCTGTACTACTTCCCTGCCTGTGTGGTCCCCTTTTGGTTTGTTTTCAATGTTGGACACTAAGGCCCCAGTACATAACAGAAATAACATGGGTTTCCTACTTCATTATTTCACATTTTGGTGAGTCTTGGCTCCTTTTTCCTGATGCTTTCAGATTTCTTAAGCCACTGCCTAACATGGCGTTTGCTTCTACATTTGTGTGCTCTTAGACAATGGTTTTATTGGGTGGGGGGGAACTATTCCCCAGAAGCACTTACTGCAGACATCAAAGAAGATTCCTAGTGATTAGCATAAATGTCCTAAGGCTTTTTTTTCCTTCCTCATGGTTTTATCTTCTAAAATTCCTTTGGATTAATGAAGGGTTTCTTTGTTACTCAAAACGGGATCACGTAAACTCCACTTATCCTCGAGGATTTGGCTCAGTTTAGCTTGGGATTTTGGTTGATTTCTTTGTTTCCAGACACTATCACCAAAGCATCCAGGCTGGATGTTCTCTTTCCCAGGCTCTTATCTAAAGTGCAGCACTATCCCTGCCGGCTGATACCATTACATGGGATTTGGGATTCGCATTTTTGATGTTGCACAGCAGCTCCCAGATGAATAGTGGAGGCAAAGGAGCTTCCCCTCTTTTAAGGGAAACGGTAATTGTGTCGTTTTTTCTCTCTTTCAAGTTCCTGGCTGTCATTGCTTTAATGTGTTTGCTGCTGCCAGTGACCGAGGACACTTGACGTTTAGTTTTCAGAGCTTATTTAAGGAAAAATGTGGCTCTTGCTTTTTCTCTTTCTGTTCCTGAGCCACATTGTGGTGTTTCTCATTGGGAAGCTGGTGTTTGTTTACGGAGCTGCTTTCAGGGGGTTTTGTTTTATTCAAGGTCTTTTTCTTTGATCTTCCCTTTTAGTGGCTAATGGACATCTGCTGGCTGCTTCTCTGCTGCTCCCTTCTTGTGAAATTGAACTATATTTCCTTTCTTGTTAGTGTTTGGGTTTCATGATCTTTCCAGTAGGGGAGTGTGGGAAGAGGCTCTTAGAGGCTGAATTTATAGGGCAGACAGACATATTCCTTTACTGTTGCGTAGGCTTGGCTACAACTTAATTCTGTGCTGGGAGTGAATGGTAGCACAAAACAGGTTTAGGGAGAAACGTTTGATCAAAACCCACTGTCCAGCTGATTGGAAGATCTGCCCTAATGCATCACACAAGGTATCTAATGCTGTACCTGCACATTAGCCCCCACTTTGAGTTTAGTCTTTTAGCCCTGCAGCGCTACCTTCTGCCTGTCTTTGTGTTCCTCCTCCTCTTTTACTCATCCTCCTGATCTGCAAAGGCTGGTCTGATGCTTTTCAGCCTCTGTTCCTCATTGTCTAATAACAGATTTCCAGGAGGGGCTGTGGAGTTTAATTTAACAAAATTTTGTGTGTGTGAAGCTGCAGGGATTTGCAGGAGAGGAGGAACAGCTGCCTCTTCTTAGTCTGCTCTGAGTGGGAGCATAGTTCTACCCTCTGGGCTTGGAATATGATAACACCCACATTTCTAGTGCATCTCTTTAAAGTAAATAAGCATCAGCCTACACTAATGAAAGAAACACTTTTGTTTTAAATAGATGCCAGAAACTGAAATAGTTACATCTCTGGAGAAACAAGAGTCTGTTTCAATAGTGCCGTGTTTTGTTCTCCGCATTTGGCTGTTGTTTCACAAAGCTTCTCTTAAGCCTTCAGATGGAAAGGCAGTGGGTTAGGAGATGGGGCAGGGCAGGGGGAGAGGCTTTTAGTGTTGCTGTTAGCTGGGGTAACAGACACTTTTCTGGTGGTGCCAAGTCAGTGCTGATATCGTGTTGAGTTGTTGTGGTTGAATCACTTGTGAAAACAACCCCCTGTGTCCCCAGAACACGAAAAAGCTGTTTGTGAAGCACTGTGCTACTTAAGGCTTGAGGGAAAAGCATGGAGATGTGTGGAAACCATGTCTGTATTGGGCAGTGTGTTCAGGTTATAGCCTTTGGAGAGAGGTAGAAGGGATTTAATACCATGTGTTACAGAGGGTTGGCAATGGGATTCCATCAGTGTTGAGAAAAATGGGTTTAGTGAAAAATAAACCAAATTGGTTCCAGCACTGGATCTGTAAAACTGCATTGCTATGTAAAACCATTTGCTGTCTCCAGCGCTCAGAATTCTTGCCACGCAAGAGACAAAGCGTGGGGCTCTGAACCAGTACTCTGTAAATAGTTCTTCTGTGTCACTGAGTTCAGCAGTGCAGTACTGTGGGATCGCAGCCCAGCTAGCTCTAAGTAGACTAGCGCCAGTGTAATAGCTGTGGTTCTGCTGCGTATCGAGGCAGTTTATCCCGACACCCGTTAAAGATCACCTCCTTCTTCCTAAGGTTGCTGCACGTTCGAAATGGTAACTGTAAATATCACCTGGGAGAGGAGACGTTCAAACTCGCTCAGTCTTACATGGATAAACTCGCCAAACACGGTCAGCAGGCGAACAAAGCAGCACTCTACGGGGAGCTCTGTGCCCTGCTCTTTGCCAAGAGCCACTACGATGAGGTGAGCAGGATTGGGGGGTTGTTTTTCTGCAGAAAACTGGTTATGGAATGAATCATGTTATCCTTAGAGCTGGAGTCCCTGATCTCCTTGGGGACAGGGGTGGCAGTACCACAGTAATTGACTGAACAGCTCTGTATGTTCAGTTACCAGCTCTTAATGGTGCTTCAACCAGCACTAAGTAATGATATGTAATAGGTAACCAACACCTGCTGCTGATCTGCAAATGAACTGTTATAAATAGCTTATTTTAATACATAGATGGAAGAGCAGAGCACAGGAAACAATTCTTTGTGCCTGTTGTATAAAAACCTGTGGCTTAAGTGTAACTGCTGTTTAAACCGCAGTTTTCCTTTAGCTGCTGCTGACTGGGAAGTTATCCCACACAACAGGAATGTGAGGGCTACTTGGAGTCTAAAATCTCCTTATTTCTGTGACAGTCATTGTAATAAAACAAACCTCAGGCTACTGCAGAACACCTACCCACTCAGTATGAACCGTGAGAGGGCTCTATGTCTGTCTTTTAAGACTAAGCCGAACAAGTTCCATTACACAGAAGCAATTAATCAGAATTTTTGAAGATGTTGTAATGTAAATGACCATTTGATTTGTTGATGAAGTTCCAGCTTCATTGTGGTGCTGACTTTTTGTTCCACAGGCTTATAAGTGGTGTATAGAAGCTATGAAGGAGATCACAGTGGGCCTACCTGTAAAGGTTGTAGTGGATGTTTTACGACAAGCTTCAAAGGTGAATTTAAAATCTTGCTTCTTGCTTTGGTAACTAAATTGCTACCAAGAATGGGTGAGGGCAGGTCTCACCTCTGAGAAGATTTGGGTAACCAGGTCCATTACCAATCCTTAAGGCTTGTTATTTGTGGTTGTTTGGTCCAGCTCTGTCTCAGAGCTGAGAGCAGGGTGGGGTTGGTTTTATTCCTCCTTCATGAAAGGGAAGCTGTATTGGTCCCAATTTGATCTAGACTAGGGCTGCTGCTGGCCCTTCAGGTGGTTATAGTTCATCAGTATTTTCTGTGAAACTTCTCTTAACAACCTGAGAACCTTTAGTAACCATGATGATAGATTCTCTGGGAGGAGATGAGGTCCCTTTATACAGCTCTTCACATCCTCATTTCAACCTGTTTAGGCTTGTGTTGTAAAACGTGAATTCAAGAAGGCTGAACAGCTGATCAAACACGCGGTGTACCTCGCCCGGTAAGCAGCATTTCAGGCAAAACCCCAAACCCTTTAAAATTGTGCTGAACTTGCCTCACTCTAATGTATGCATGTTTCTGCAGGGAGCATTTTGGAGCCAAACATCCCAAATACTCCGATACGCTACTAGACTATGGATTTTACTTGCTCAACGTAGACAATATATGTCAGTCTGTCGCCATCTATCAGGTACCCAGCAGGGCCAGCTGTCTGTCTCTGGCTTCTCTTAATGTTCCTCATCTCTCAGCTGCTTCTGCTGAAAGCACATGGAGTGAATTGGTAGAGATGGGTAGCAGCTGACCACTGCAATACTTGGTTTTACAAAAAACAAAGCAAAACCCACTCCCAGCTGTGGGGTTTTGCTTTCTTTTTCTTCTTTTTCCCTGACTCCTAAGTGGTTTCTGGATATTTACTGCCTCAGAGTCTAGCCCTACAGAATTCCAGAGCCACTAGATGATGGCTTTTTCCTCCCTTTTTAGCAGCAGCAGTGGTTAATTAGCATTTTCCTCTCTATTAACGAATGAAATGGTTTTGTTGTAACTCTTTCAGACAGCTCTTGATATCCGGCAGTCAGTATTTGGAGGTAAAAACATACATGTAGCTACAGCTCATGAAGACTTGGCTTATTCTTCATACGTTCACCAGTACAGCTCTGGAAAATTCGACAATGCACTGTGAGTACAATCGTTTGAGGCAACTTTAATGCTGCGAAATGGAGAAAAACGCTGTTAAATGATACGAAGTTGGCAATTAGAATCGAGCTGCCGCTGTTTATTGCTGTTTCTAATCTTTTATCAGACCCGTCTGATGAATTATTTATTGGAACTCTTTCAGATTCCATGCTGAACGTGCTATTGGCATTATAACTCACATTCTCCCAGAAGACCATCTTCTCTTGGCGTCTTCAAAGCGAGTTAAAGGTAGGACCCTTCACCGCGTTACTGGCGCAGCTTGAAATCTGTCGTTCAGATCTGTTTATCCTGTTCCCTAACAGAGACACTGTAATGAGATTTTTTTTTTTCAAATGAAGGTCACTCCAGAATATTCATTGTTGTCCTCAGGGTTCTCTGTCAACATGCTTGTAAAATACAAACCCACTTAGTTAGAACTTAGCCAGAAGATGTTTTCTGGGGAGGGGGTTGGGAACTAAAAATGCAGACTACAAAAATATACATTGGGAGCTTGATAGGCAGTCCTGCCTGTTTGAAAAACAACCTGTAATAACACTGAGCCCGATAGATGTCTCTTGAGATGACTTTGTGCTATCTCCAGTTAAGGTCTCTTTGTGCTTGGCACACCCTAATGTTGGGTTTCCTCTCCCTCCCTCAGCACTTATCCTGGAAGAGATTGCGATAGACTGTCACAACAAGGAAACCGAGCAGAGGTTACTGCAGGAAGCTCATGACTTGCACCTGTCCTCGCTCCAGTTAGCCAAGAAAGCCTTCGGGGAGTTCAATGTTCAAACAGCCAAACACTATGGCAACCTTGGAAGGCTCTATCAGTCCATGAGAAAGTTTAAGGTACAATCACGTAGATGTGAAATTCTTGACTTAAAATCTGCGAGGTGTCTCTAAACCAGTCACAACAAAGGGTGGGTTTCAGTGTCCAGAGAACCTCATTTGGTAACTTTATGGTTGCAGAACTTGTACTTTACAGTTGATCTCTCCAAAGGTTTATGCATAAATATTCCATTAAGATGCCCAGTGCCTTCAGGGACGGGGCTGCAGCGATTGTGATGGCAGAGCAAGTGAGACTGTTCACTGAGCCACTTAACTGAGCATCTGGAGAACTTGGTTTCGTTTTGGCTCTCCTCAGCTTCTATAAAACACTGCAGGCTGTTTAGCCACCACAAGGTCATTCTGTTTCTTAAACCTGAATTGTTAATGGCACAGAGAGCAGTGCCTGACTGCCCTGTGTCTGTTTGATCCTTGCAGGAAGCAGAAGAAATGCACATCAAGGCAATTCAGATTAAGGAGCAACTCCTAGGTCAAGAAGATTATGAAGTTGCCCTATCAGTGGGTCATCTAGCTTCTCTCTACAACTATGACATGAATCAGTACGAAAATGCCGAGAAGCTTTATTTGAGATCCATAGCAATTGGTAGGTGATGAACAAAATAAGGCTTCACAGCAGTTTTAGTACTACAGCAAACGTTAAAAGACATGTTCAGTAAAAGTACCTCCCCTCCTGGAAGTGTGCCGGGCTGGGTTGGGTGTTAACGCCTGGGTACTCGTTAGTCTAGAGCATAGTTTTGGAGTTGTGGCTGGGACTTAAGTGCAGAATCTTGTGAAAGTTTGAAGGACTTGTAAAGCTGTTGCCTATCAGCTTAGCTGTGCTCTCTTGAAGTATTTTTCCTGCTTGTTATCACTTGCAGTGAACTTAGAATTTGAAATGGAGTACCCCTCTGTGCCATGATGTGGCTTGATTTTTAAGATTGACAGTCTTGCTTCATATAGTTACATGCAGTGCGTTATAAAAACATGAAGTTGTAGGGTAGAAAACTGAACAAACTTCACTGTTTAAATTGAACTCGGGGTGAAATTGGGACACCAACGGCCACAGCCTTTATGGGATGTGGAGACTCTGATGTGTAGAGCTGTGGTGTGGTTAACGATCAGAACGGGGGTGGTTAGCAGATCGAGAGAGGTTCTCCTCCCCTTCTACACTGCCCTGGTGAGACCGCATCTGGAATCTTGGGTCCGGTTCTGGGCCCCTCAGTTCCATAAGGACACACAGCTGCTGGAGAGTGTCCAGCACAGAGCCACACAGATGATGAAGGGAGGGGAGCATCTCCCTGCTGAGGGAGCTGGGTCTCTTGAGCTTGGAGAAAAGGAGACTGAGGGGTGACCCCATTAATGTTGA